>OX422212.1:473839330-474258703 GCA_949130495.1 Sambucus nigra | reverse complement strand
TTAATTGATCATCAATTTTTGCATATCATTATATTTCAATATGTTGCTTGTCACGGGTATTTGCTTTATCTCATGTGTGTAGGTACATCATTGCTCATTATTTGATTACACACCCTGATGAGAAAAGCTTTGGAAGGTACCGGAGAGCTGAAGTTTTGGAATACATGTCATTTAGTATTCTCAGTTTGAGGGTTTAATGGGGATATTATCTTGTATGTCATTTGATTGCATAATTCGGATTTTTTATGTATGTACCGGCATAGACATAGGGGGAGATTTGTAAGGACATAATTTTATAAATGTCCGGGGTAGATTCTAGGAAATTTTTGTTTTCTCCTAGATCACAGTTCACATGTCTGATACCGATACATTCGGCATGTCAACACGATCATCCTCGATGGCCTTTATCCGAATTCAATGCATCCACTTTCTTCACGTGCATCATGCTACATGCAACGTGCTGCTCAGCTCATTCCCACTACTCCACTACACTCTATCAGTAATATGTTTTGTTGGAGCTTTTAATATTTGCATAAATATTTGGGAAATGTTTTTAAAAATTATTTTTGAAGTCTAGTTTTATTTGTTATCAAAAGCATAATTTTTCTAAGTGTAGAAGCGAATTGCCTCGATTGACGAGATCGCTCAAACAACTTTGAAAGTCGTTTGCGCGAGATAGGCATGTTGCGCGATATCGTTCGAACGACTTCTGTCCTTCGTTTGAGCGACATGGATATCTCGTTTGAACGAGCCACCGCCTCGATTTTTGTATAAATATCTGATCTCCTTCTACACGTTTTTCAAGTCTTTTTGCAATCTCAAAATTCTGTGAAAACAACCCAGAATAAGACTTCACTTTTTAAGGTTTTATAAACCTTTTTGATTCACAAAACCATTCCCATATATGTGTGTGAATATTTAAACCTTCAAGAGGATCATTTACTCATCTGGAGTAATTTGTGAGGAAGTCGCTCTCTTCTTCACTGCTGCCCTACTGGAAAGGGATAGTTCCAGCCGTCGACAACAGAACCGACACCCGAGGGATTTCTGTGTCATATATTTTTATTGTAATCCGTGTAAACCGTGCTCTTACAAAATTATTGTGAAAATAAAAAGTTTTGCCCCTTTGGGGGATTTCCTCATATATGTGTTCTTGCATGTTTCATCATCGTATTTAATCACATATAGATGCATATTTAGGACTTGAGTGGTAAAAACTGTGTTTAATTAAATAACTTCATTATTTGAACGCAAGCACACTCTTCTCAATTATAAACCTTATTAATTTAAATTAAAATAATAAATTCAACCATTTACATGATCTTCAAACCATTTGTAAAATCTCTCTCCATGTCTCTTTTCAATATTTATGTTGCTTTCTGCCTTTAACATGTCCTTATGCTCACTAAACATATATAAATTAATTTAATTAATAAAATAAAAAATATATTTGAGATATATTAGTAGTGTGGCTTAATATACTTTACAAATTTTTATATCACGTCACAATTATCCAACACATACGAACAAGAATTTTCCCATTCACTCCACCTAAGGCATTGGCAATCATCTTTTCCAAGAAAATGACCATTATACCGAAAAACGGTTATACCTTGTTGAAAACAAAACAATCATAGTTCCTCTCAGGTTGATTAATACGGATCTCGACATCATGCAGATACATTTATCAAAATATTAGGCATTCAGTAAGAATGTAGGCCTCAGCTACTGAGCCTTATGGACGTGTTTTGTTTTCGATGGTAAGCTTTAAAGTATGCATGTCAATAAAAATTAATATAAGAACAATAAAAACATTAAATCATTACTTATATAAGAAATTATGTGATTTGTTTACCTTTTAAAAGGATACATCCATCGATATATTGTACGGGTCCACCGAGAATGGCCTCTCATGAAAGGTGGATCGACAAGTGAAGCATAACATTAAAGAATGTCAGTGGAAACATCCTTTCAAGCGTACATATAGATATATAAAGTTTCTCCTCAGGTCTCTTCAACACATTTACTCTCAATTTTTTTTAACAAAACTCCTATAATAATAACCCAATCTCAATTAATGATTGGCACACTTCCGTACAAAGATAGGCATGAATTGTAAGTGGTAGAAAGTGTTGTAGAAAAATATGATAATCATGAATTTTCATTCCCGAAATCTTGCCTTCATCAACACCCACACACCAAGGTATGTTAGACGTATACCCACTAGGAAACTTCAACGATTGCCAAAATTCACATAAAATCCTCTTTTTTGCCTTAGAAAAGGTGTAACAGGGATGAGGGATCACCCATTTATCTCTTTTTTATATGAATACAAGCCTTTGTGTATGCTCATTTTTTTCAAATCGAACCGAGACTTGACTGTGTATTTTGTTTTTCCATCAATGTTTAGTAATGCTCCCAAAAATATTTCACATACATTTTTATCAATACGCGTGACATCCAAGTTATGATGCAATTTAAGATCTTTTTAGTAAGGCGAATAATAGAATATACTAACCTTGTCCAAGTGTAACTCATACTTCTCACGGATCCTCTTTCCACGAGCTTTACCATATACTAAAGTTAAATTGTCTCTAATTGAGCTAGAATTTCATAATCATTAAACTTTTTTGGTCTTCCCTGGTGCTCCTTTTTACCTTCAAATGAAGACATATTTTCTCGCCATTTATGATTCACTAGTAAAAATCGACGATGTCCTATTTATCATGTCTTATGACCATTCTTTAAATACATTGAATGTGTCTCCTCATTACATACTAGGCAAGCCAATATTCCCTTTGTGCTCCAACCAAACAAGTTAGCATATGTAAGAAAGTCATTAATAGTCCACATCAAGGTTTCACGTAAATGGAAGGTAATCCCTGTGAAGGCATCATATGTTTGCAACCCAACTTCCCACAACTCTTTTAACTCCTTGATCAAAGGTTTAAGAAATATGTCAATGTTGTTTCTAGGAGCAGTTGGACCTGGTTTAGCATTGATAATATGAAGAAAGGTTGCTTCATACATTTCCAATGAGGTAAGTTATATGGTATAAGAACAATCGACCATGTGATATGCTTCCTACACATGTTTGAAAATAGACTGAATCCATCACTAGAGAGACCAAGCGTAACATTTTTGGCATCTCTAGCAAATGACTCGTGAATTTTATTAAATTCTTTCCATGTTTCCCCATCAACTGGATGTCTCAACACATTAGTCTCCTCAATATGATTATCTTTATGCCATCTCATCTTTGAATATATGTCCTTATATATATATACTAGCGGATACCCATGCCTGAAGGCACGACGAAAATTTTCAAAGTACGTAATCGGCAAAATGGCGAATAGGCATAGTTGTATTTTTTTAAATAAAGTACATGTACAGTGAAATTAAATCGCCAACAAAATTATGTCTTAATAAACTACCAAAGATTTATTTTCACATCAATTTCAGACATAATAAATACGTCGTGCAAAAAGTCACGACGATATTCAGGAAAGATAACATGACCACAACAAAATAACGATTGACACAATATAATTTCAGTACAAATAAGTTACATTTAAAAAAAATGGACAAAACTTCCTTTATTTATAGGACTATCCACCTGTTTAAGGTATAAAAAGCATGATAATAACCAAATAAATAGTTCATGCCTGAAGGCACCTTGATATTCAGGAAAGCTAATGTAATCACAAAAAAATAACAATTGGAGAGATTTAATTTCAATGCAACTTGGTTTGGTTATTTACATGTAAGAAAAATAATAATTTTACAGCTAATACTATGGCAATACTATGTCTTAAAGAAAAATATGGAAACAGATTAAACTGAGGAGAAGCCTATATTATTTCTTCTTTATATCTGTCATCCATTCAGCAGTCGAGTACTTCTGTATATTTCCATATAACCCAATCATTAAACCCATTGGGGGACTGCTAGATGACTAGATCAATATGAATTATGATTATTTTGCCAACCTTCCTCCCGAGCTAAGAAACACATCTTTTAAATTGCAAGGCCCTTGCTACCCTGTTATATGTCCTGGTGTAGATGTTTATTAGAGTTGCCTACTTATTTACGGGGGCATGATATGTGTCTTTACGACATTGACAGCAGATGGGTGGAGTGAACATTGTTAAAAACATTATAACTGAGAGTGTGTTTCCTCCAAATCTCCCTAGGATCACAACTCGTGATTCTTAAAGACACTACACCAAAAACTTAGAAAATCACAGACCATTTGTAAAAGAAATGGAAGATGAGGAACATGATAAATTAGAACATCAATACAATTCGTATAAAATAGAAAGTAAAAAGAATAGAAAGTAAAAAGAAGAAATAAGTCACTAACCATCTACTTACTTTGACCATCATTATCGGACTCCATCTAATGAAATCGATCCACCATCCACTTATATAAAAAAATTAGAATAAAAAAGGAATAAATAAGGGCATTCAAGCATTTAGTCCTAAAACATGAGATTTATTAGTGTCCGATTCTATTCATTTCACTTTTAGTTGTCAGTCCCATTTAACAGCAGTTAATTAGATCATAATTGATGAGGAGATGTCATTTTGATCAGAATATTTGTGTTGAAACTACCAAGCCATAAATTGTGAGGTGGTTAAAATGATAAAATCCTTTGAATTCAATAACCACCTAGACTGCTTACTAAACAAATGAGGGATGGGATCGGTGACAGTAGAAAAGTTTGAAATGGGACTGGATACAAATAAACTAAATAAATAATTATATAAGCCAGATTAGAGAGACAGAGTGACAAAATAATAAACTTTATTGCAGAAAAATGAAATTAGATCAATAATCAGAGAGTTAAAGAGTTCGGGATAAAAACAAAAGAAAAAAACATGAATAATTATAAATATTAAAGAGAGGCTACAATATCTATACTTAATCGGTGCGACATGACCATAACAGTCTTAATTGGCAGCTAATCCCACAACAGTACATAAATCTTCATGGATTTAGTGTTAAAATCCTAAAACAGTCGACTATTTCATTCTCGGTATTGTTTTAGTCAAACATAAGTAATTCAGCATAAGGATTTAGTGTTAAAACCAACCAATGATAATGAATGGGCATTGTAATTCAGCATAAGGAACATGTAAATTAAATCTAAAATGAGAAGAAATGGATATAACTGAGCCAAAATTTCTTCAAAAGCAAATTGTTTCCCATTAGCAGGGCAATCAAGCTTAACATGTATTCTTAGGGTTCACAATAGCCTGTCGTTTCGCAATTTCTTAGCTTGTCAGTGTAAGGACATATTTTTTATAAGTACATTACCAATTTATTATGTCATATATAACTACACCGTCGAAGAGCATTCAAAAGCCATCTACATCAAGACGGATCCGAATTAATCAAGTTCTTCATAAAAAAGACTCCGCAAAGTTTACTTTGGTAAGGTTATCTTTTAAATACCTTAACTTTACACTTAGAGCCTTTGGGATATTTTTATAAAATATTTTCTAAGTGTTGGAGAGGACTTTTTCGTCAAAATTTGAGAATGAGTATTTTTTCTAAGTATTGGAGCGGACATTAAAATATTATTTTTTGACGCAACAGTTGTTCAAATGACTTTGTACTTTCGTTCGAGCGACATACCAGTGTCGTGCGATGTCGTTCAAATGACATCTGTTTCTCGTTCGCGCGACATCCCTTCTCGTTCGAACGAGCTCTAATACTAAGGCGACGTGTTTTCTTATAAATACTCATTAAATGATTTCATTTTCTTTCAGAAGTCTCAGCATTTTCCAGAACAGAAAAATTGCGAAAGTAGAATTATTTTGGCTTCTTCCTTTTAGGGTTTAATTTCCTTTTTGTTTTCAAATCACAAAACCCCCATATGCTTTACTGAATTGTTTTGGTGTTTGAAGAACACACTTTGCTGTTGTTTACTCTTGTGGGGAGGATAACCTACACCAATAAGACTGCGTGTCTAGGATTGCGGTCTTTGTGGTATAGCTGCGTGTGAACCATTGTTCTTTTATTTCTAACTGTTGCTTTGGAGGTTTGTTGAAGACACCGTATGTTACTCTTGTGGGGGAAAGCAAGATTGTATGTTAGTCAATGGTCTTGTAAACTTGTCAGAGTTCTAGAAATAAAAAGGTTTTGCCCTTCGAGAAATTTTCCTTAAACTTGTGTCGCATGCTTTATTTATTTATGGATTGACACACGTACACACGTAATTGAATGGTTTGGGTCTGATTTAAGTTTGTTTAAAAATAGACCCTAATTAAAAAAGGTTTAATTAGAAACTTACGAATTTATTTAATCAATTATCACACAGCGCATTCCATCGGTTTTTCAAATTGGTATCAGAGCAGGTTACCCTAATTTATCGCGTGATCCTGATTTTTTCAAGGATTTTTTTTATACAATTTGACTTCTCACGTCGTCAAATTGGTATCAGAGCTAGTTGCGCTAATTTATCGCGTATTCCTATTTTCCGCAAAATTTATGTGATATTGATTTTTTTGAAAAATCAGTTTTGTGAAAAATCACACTTTTTCGATAGAACACTTATGTAATCGGATGCCCCCTTTGATGACACGAGTAAGAGTTTTGATGATATAAATCATTTGAATTTGACGTTTGATAAAAGAATTTTTGAAAAACTAAAATTCTTATTTTAAATTCGCGTTGGATCTTTTGCAAACAGTTCAAAATGAAAGAGATTTTTATCGTGAAAAATTTGTTTCCTTGGACCATGACTTTGTTGCTTTAAAATTGTCCAAGAAGGCGAGTGATGATAGGGTCCTATTTTTAGAAAAAAGAATTGGCAGACCTTAAAAATTCGATGGTTTGTGTTAGTGCCAAATAGGACAAATATATTTTAGTCAATGACTTTGTGGCACGTGAAGAGACTCTTAGGGAAAAGTTTGCTTTAATTAAGGGGGAGCGCGATAAACTGTTAAGTTTAATTGAAAATTTGAAAAAGAAATCCCTGTCTTTGGAAGAGTCAAGCTTTTTTCTTGAATCAAATATTTTGAAATTGAAAAATTATTTAAATGATTCAAGTAGGTTTGATAGTGATGGTAATGACTCATTTTGTTCTCATGCTTCTAGTGCTAAAGCCAAAACCATTATTTATTTTAGAGGGTCAACCGTTCCCACGGACATTAGAAAAGGTCAACTTATAGGTGTCGTTCCACCCGTTTACACATGTTCATATTGTGGTAGGAAAGGTCACCTTAGGCGTTTTTATTTTGATCTTGGAAAAAGTCCTAGGAAGTTTATGTCTAGTGTTCCCTTGGTTCCTAAATCCCCCACACGACGTTTCACATCTATTCGGGTTAGGAAATCACTTTTAGAGGCACTAGATTTTAGACAAGTTGATTCTCGTTTGCTTGCACATGATTCTTCTCTTGCCATATTATATAAATGATTGTGTTTGCATGTTTGTCATACACTAGTTGTGGTTTCATGATATATATTTGCTAGTGTGTTGGCATATACTTTTTGTATAAATTTTTATTTTTGAAAAATACAAAAAGATTTTATTTTGAAATAATTTTTGAAAAAATCCAAAAAGATTTTTGTATTTTATTTGCACCATTTATTGATGGACACTTAGGATGACCAAGTCACAACATCATTACTTGTTTTCATGTGACTATTTGATAGTGATTTGAGAAAATAGGTCAATTCATCCATTTGCTTTATAATGTTTGGAGTCATTGAGATGTAATTAAGTGTTACTTCCTACATGTTTGACTCATAATTTCCTTTATTGCACACATGCACGGATTTATTTGATTATTGTACTTGTCTTATCACATGTTGGTTGGGTGTTTTCACTTCAATCATGTCCTTAAAACGAACCAAGCGCGATAAAACTAGATAAGAAAGTCGTGCATGTAAGAGCCGTTGGTGAGTTTGTGTGCTTTGTTTAAAAATGGTGAAGGGCTACGAAAGATTTTTATTTATCCATTGCGACTAAGCCGCCGTTTAATTAGACCTAGAAAATTGAGGAATTTTATTATCCGGGGTCCAAAAAGGTTTAAAAGAGCCTGGAAATATTCAAAGGCAATAAAAATAAATTCATGCCAATTATGGTCCAATTAGGTTTTTGCACCAATTCTCCAATGTTGGAGAATTTAGATTAGCTCAAAAAGAAAATATGCTTGAGGGAGTTTGGATGGAGAATTAAAATGGGTTTGCACGTCCTTAAAAGTCTTGAAAAAGCATTACATAGTTTTGGACGTTATTGGTGTGGAAATCACTTTGACTTTGATTTGTTGATTTGTATAAGACGATGTCATCTAAATTCAACAAAATTTTACACCTGAGGATACTTTTGATGTTCATTCGTTAGGGGTATACGTATGCATCGTGCACATATGATTGATTGGGTTTATTTACCTATCGAATGTGTTAACACACATTCATTCCATTTCCATGACTTCGTTGTTTTAGTTTAAATCCATGGTGTGATTTTTAGTATCTTAGTTTTGTATGAAAAATTGAAAAAATCCAAAAATAGTTTGTGAAGTTTTTGGAACATACCTTTGCATACACGTAGTTTGATCCATGTTTGCTATGCCTTTTTTTCGTGACACTCCATATTTTGATTGTTTCTTCTTATTTCTCTATTCGGGGACACCATAAAAACGGGGATAAAGAATTATCATGTTATGGGGGAGCTTTAGCAGTATGGGGGATATTTTATTATATTGATTGATTTATTCTTACATCATTTCAAACTCGATGCCTCACGAAGGTTTTTGTTTTTTCTCATATGTGTAGGTATAAAAATTGAATATCATGATGTTGCACACCCTGATGAGAAAAGCTCTGAGATTTTATGAAGACTTTTTGAGATCTTGCAAATTTATTCATGGGAGGGTAGATTTGTATAGGCATTTTGGTAGTTGATAATTCTGATATTTTTATGTATGCACCGGTATAGACATAGGGGGAGATTTGTAAGGACATATTTTTTATAAGTCCGTTATCAATTTATTATGTCATATACCGCTACACCGTCGAAGAGCATTCAAGATCCATCTACATTAAGACGGATCCTAATTAATCAATTTCTTCATCAAAAAGACTTTGCAAAGTTTACTTTGTTAAGGTTATGTTTTAAATACCTTAACTTTACACTTAGAGCCTTTGGAATGTTTTTATAAAATATTTTCTAAGTGTTAGAGCGGACTTTTTCGTCAAAATTTGAGAATGAGTATTTTTTCTAAGTATTGGAGCGAACATTAAAATATTATTTTAGACGCAACAGTCATTCAAACGGCTTTGTACTTTCGTTCGAGCGACATACCAGTGTCGCGCGATGTCGTTCAAATAATATATGTTTCTCGTTCGCGCGACATCCCTTCTCGTTCGAACGAGCTATAATACTTAGGCGACGTGTTTTCTTATATATACTCATTAAATGGTTTCTTTTTCTTTAAGAAGTCTTAGCATTTTCCATAATTGAAAAAACTGTGAAAGCAAAATTCTTTTGGCTTCTTCCTTTTAGGGGGTTTAATTCCCTTTTTGTTTTAAATTCACAAAACTCCCATATGCTTTAGTGAATTATTTTGGTGTTTTAAGAACAAACTTTGCTGTTGTTTACTCTTGTGGGGAGGATAACCTACACCAAGAAGACTGCGTGTCTAGGATTGCGGTTCTTGTGGTATAGCTACGTGTGAACCATTCCTGTTTTGTTTCTAGCCATTGCTTTGGAGGTTTGTCGAAGACACCATGCGTTACTCTTGTGGGAGAAAGCAAGATTGTATGTAAGTCAATGGTCTTGTAAACTTGTCAGGGTTCTAGAAATAAAAAGGTTTTGCCCTTCGGGGATTTTTTCTTAAACTTGTGTCGCATGCTTTATTTATTTATGGATTGACACACGCACACACGTAGTTGAATGGTTTGGGGCTGATTTAAGTTTGTTTAAAAATAGACTCTAATTAGATAAGGTTTAATTGGAAACTTGCGAATTTATTTAATCAATTATCACACACCGCATTCCTTCGATTTTTTAGTCAAAGTTTTCATCCCTCTAAGCTTTTCGGGGGCATCACCTTCTGCACATTTTCTTCTGTATCAACTGCATTTTAAGAAAAGCGTGAGTTGCCTCATCAATTAACGTCACACAATAAATATAGTTGAAAAAAAGGAACCTATATAAAATTAGACATCCCATCTCTCGTGTGGTACAAATCAAAATCCATAATCGATAATTGTGTTTTATAGAACAAAGATATAATGACAACGACAGCAAAAAAATGTATTTAAAGCTAATTAATATATTGGAATAGGATTTATCATATGTAATTCAATTAAAAATTAAGAATATCCAACACCAAGTAAACTGATGGAGTTATCAATATTCTAATAACTTTAAATTCACGTTCCGAAGCAATTCTTATCTTAGATCATTGATACCAAGAGTATAAAGAATGCACAAATTCAATAGACATGCACAAATTCAACTTAGTCATAGCTCTGTAGGTTCATATTCTAGAGGAAAAATCAACATGACCCGCAGAATAAAAGCTGAAAAACCTCAAATTGCACACACTTCAAGCATTTGACTTCTCCAATATTCTTAGTTGCATTGCTTTAACAGTGGATGAATGTATTAGGCATATGTATATGTAGGTGTGTAGAAACATATATATGCCGCGTAGATTTTTGTATATGCCGTGTAGATTTTTGTAAACAACTCCTCAAACGCGGAGTCACGCTCTCCACTCAATCCGTCATTGTATAAATTATCTCCCATAATATGTAAGAAATTATCTCCCACCGAGTCATAGGGTTAACAGAAATGAGAAAATTTGGACCTGAAAAAATTCATCATTATGATTTTTGAATCTGCGTCAATATCAGTGGTGATATCTACTACTTGTTGCAACTTTATGAGTGACAGGAAATGGGTGGTGTCATCCAATCAGAGATGGATGGCCCGCTAAAAAAAAATCAAAGTTATAAAAATGAATTTGTTTTAATCATGGCTTAAATTTTTCCACGGATTAGATTGATCAATAGGAGGAAGGAGCACGAGACCATAAAATGATCACCCAACATGATCATATTGCCGATTAGTATTTGGTGCACTAACAAAATCAAGAGTCATAATAATAAAATTTAATCCACTGTATGGTTGCCTTTAAAGAGAAATTGGGTAATTATTATATTTTACAGTATACACCACCAGTAAAATAAATAAGCTAAAACCTCTGAATAAAATGATCTAAATGTAGACAGCTAATCAATGCCATAATGGAGTTATGGAGGAATATAGAATTTAAATCTAATCAATGCCGTAATGAACCTTACTTAACTGTTGGAGACTTTAACATAGTGGTTGACAACACTGAAAAGATTGGTGGCCTTAATATTGATTATGCAGGAGTGGAGGAGTTTAATAGGTGTATCCACAATTCTGGCCTAGCCGACCTTGGGTATTTTAGTACTAAATTCACTTGGTTTAAAAATAGGAACTCAGATAGGGGAATTTAGGAGAGACTTGACAGAGGTTTAATAAAATAAAAAATGTCTAAATACTTTCCCATCAACTGTTGTGAATATTCTCAATAAGAAATGCTCTGATAACTCACCTTTGCTAGTATCTTTTTGTAATATTCAAGACCAAGTCATTAAGCCATTCAAGTTCCAAACTATGTAGTGTAACCATAATCAAATTATGTCTGTAGTGCAGAACTCTTGGGACGGTGTCATACATGACAACCCTCTTAATTCTTTTGCTCTCAAACTAAAAATCCTCAAAAATGATTTAAAGGTTTTGGAACAGGAGCTCATTCAAAAATATCTTCTAAGAAGTGGCCAACATAGAGGATGATTTACTGATTAAAGAGTCACAAATAACAAAGAAAAACAATTTATGCATTTTGATGTTTATGTGTTTTTGTTAGTAACAAAAATAATTGATATTCAGGAGTATGGGCATAACCTCTGCTCTTGGGGCAGAAGCAACAAAAAGTCCAACATACCATTCTTTATGGCAGTGTATTGCCCCTCCAAACAGGAAAAATACCATAAAATTCTAGAGTCATCATTTGGCTGGCCCATTCGGTAGTGAATGGCCAAGCACTTGACCCTGTTTATCACAACACAGAGAAGAAGCAGTAAGCGCGAGGGACGTGGATATGAATATATCAACCGTTCCCTTTAAAATTATTATGTCAGTGTTTACCGTAATGCATTTTTCTTCCATTCCATATTCAGTTCAGAAGCATCCTCAGCATCCTCAAATGGATATATATATATATATATATATATATATATATATATATATATATATATATACACATATATTCCATTTTTGTTCCATTTACAAAATGAAAATATACGAAGATTTTGTATTATGAATTCTTCCAGCCATGCCATAAAATCGAAATGGTTGATTTTTGACCTTGAATGAGGTGTGGATTCTATATGGGGTTCTTGTATGTAGCTTCTGTAAGAAAGGCATTACAACATACTTACACTATATTAGTTAAATGAACATTATAAGGATTTTCTTAAAAAAAGAAAAAAAATTGACTTTCAGTAGAGAAAATTTTCAAATCATGGCTTCCAGTAGACAAAAATAACATAAATATTGACTTCTAGAATGTTAAATAAAACCTCAAATCTTTAAGTTGAAGAAGAACCCAAATCAAATTCTAGGTCTAAGGGGTCCAAAATCTGATTAACAATGCATGAGAAAAACACCTAATCGCACATTTCCAAAATAGGATTTGAACCACCAAAAGGTTAAAATAATAAATTAGAGAGAATGTCTTGGAAGTAACTCAAAAACTAAGACAACAAATCTTGGAGGCTAAAATCAAAGAGAACCCAAATTCCCAAGACGACTCCTAAAAAAATTCAAGCACCAACAACATCAATCGCTTTAAATCTACAAATAACCCCACTCATTTTCCTGAGCAACTTAACACAAAAGAAAAATCAAAATAAAATCATTATAAAATGGAGAACATAAATGAAAACCAACCCTTCAACAAAGTTGATGTTCGTGTATCAAAACCCTACAAAAACACTTAAAATAATATAAAATGGACAAAACTGTAAATCACCAAAAACCCTGATTTGAAAGAGGCATTACCGTGTTAATGGTAGCTGACAAAGGCGCTATAATTGTTATTGTGCGCTAGAGTTAGACTTATTGGTGATGTGGCTGGTGATGTAGTGAGAGAAGAGATCGCTGGTGCTGTAGTGAGAGAAGAGAGTGAAGGAGTAGCTGTAATGAGAGAGTCGAAAGGTATTGTGTGTTTCAAAAAGAGTATTGGGAGCGGGATATGAAATGAGGGGAGTTGTTTTAGGTGGGAAATGAAAAATGGGGAGTTTTATCCTAACCCTTCATTTAACCTTAAAAGATCTAAACCCTTAATGTGCTTTTACATTTTTAGAATTGAAAAACTATGCTATCTTATATATATATATATATATATATTAAGGAGTAAAACTTATGTATGTCATAAGATTAACTTATGATGTCATCTAGTTTTTCGTGCACTACCCTTTTTGCCCTTGAAAAATTTGGATTCCCCCCTCTTTTGACACACTATAATTTTTCCCCTTCTCATCAAAATTCAAACACAAGGGTGCATGGTATTTTCCCATTTCGCAGATTTGGACATTCGATCTTGAACCGATTTACCCCCTATTCTCACTCTCAAAGCTTCATCTACCCCCTTTCTCTTACATACCTCTCTATCTCTCTCTCACTCTCTGTAATGATTCTCCACCATTAACGCCAGCCCACCGTCATTTTTCACCATCGAAAATATTTTTTTGCAGATCGAAACCTAATCAGGTCTACCCTTTTCTCTCTTGTTAATTTGAAACTTTGGGGGGCCTTTTGTATCAAATTAATGTTTTAAAAAAACTTTGATTGTTCATTAACAAGGTAAAGTTGTATTTATTCATGTTTTGTTTTGCAGATTTTGGTTTGTAAATCTGGATATACACTAAACATTATTGGGTGGAAGCATTGTTTCTTCAAATGTTTGGATCTGTACGGTATTATGTTCTCTCTCTCCCTCTCAATTGTGTTTTCAAAATATTATGGCTTATCTATGTGGAAAATATTGCGTTCTAGCAAAAATTCTGGTATGATGTTCTAGAAATTTTTTTGGTATGATGTTCTAGATCAACGCTCATTCCCTTATGGAGAAAATCTAAAAAAATATTGATTGGAGTCAATGGCATTTTTAAGGCTTTAAGGCGGCACCCATCTTTTAGGTGGATTTTATGTTTTTGATTTGGGGTTTGAAAAGATCTTAATTTTTTTCTGCAATGTTCTTTGATGGGTTTCGATTTTATTTGTTTGAGTTTAAATTCGTTACAGTTTTGATAATTTTTATTTCCTCACAGCTCAGAGATGAAGTAAACAATTACTGTGATTAGATTTTTTATTCCTCTCAAGTTCTCTCTTTATTGGATTATAAGTCACAGTGGAAAAATATATCATATGCCATACTATCTCAAGTTTCTCTTTTTGTTTGAGATGCGATTTTAGGGTTTTTTAAAATTTTGGAATCGATTGAAGAAACGGAAAAAATAACCCTTTTTAAATCTATGTTTGTTTTCTTATCAAGTTTTTATTAAATTTTGGATTTACTGATTTATTTTAAGATATACGGATTTACGATAATATAAAGGGAGGGGGGGGGGTGATTCAGACTTGCAAATGAGCAAAAACAATGGGCCAGTGGCAAGGTTCCAATATCTTTTTTTTTTTTTTAAATTTTAACCATATATTCGAATACTTTTTATTACTTATTATTTTAATTTTCCTTTTAGTTATTGTTTTTTAGATTTGAGGTTTTAAACTCCTAATTTTAAATTCCTCCAAAAGATAAAATTTTATCTTTTTCTTAAATTTTATTTCAATACCTGTTTATTTCAATACTCTTACTTTTTCTTAAATTATACATGCACCTCCTGCTGATGGGTTCTTTCTTCTCGTGATCGGGTAAAGAGGATGGAGCTGATCAGCTCTCGAAGGCAATGTCAGCATGAGCATATCGAGTCATATGACTTTTTAACAGGGTCATAGATCTTAACATATGTCTTTCGTGCATGAAGTGTGAGAAAATCCCCCCGTTAATATATTTCTTCCATTGCCAATGGCAGTAAGTTAAAAATCATATTTTAATATGCAGGGTGCCCCTTATAATTATCAAGTTCTTTGCAAATTCCTAAGACATCGCTCCATATTATGTAGTTATATTTGTATTTGGTGTTACTCCAAACTGTGATATAGATTCATTTATTACTCACCCAAAATCTGAGTTGTATGTGACCTTTAATTATTTTGAAAAACAAAGAAGGAAAAATGGTATCCCAATGTTGAAAAACAAAGAAGGAAAAATTGCGATTGTATGTAATTTCTTGAGTTAAAAATATATTTACATTCATAGAGTGAATATGGAGTGTTGGTGACTTTTTTAGTCTGTTTTGTAGGAAATTATATTGTTGTTGGACCATTATTATTATTGGACTATTTTTTTGTTAAACGAGGTGTACAATCCTATAAACATAATTTAAATTGTTTAATTTTATGTATTGTCTAACAACTCTTTGGCTTAATTATTCAAATATTCAACACTACTTACGACTTGGTGTTTTGATGCAATAAGTAGGGGGTTTGAAGACTGTGATTGGTGTTTACAGCTTGGTGTTTGAAGACTCTGATTGTGTGTGATTGGGTATGGTAGTAGGTGGGGGGGGGGGGAATTGGGGTGTGTGCGTGGGATGGTGGATAGTTGAGGGTGGGGGATTGGGTATGCGGTGGAAGTGAGTAGCAGGTAGAGCGTTCATCTATTTGGGGTTAGCATGGTATTATTGTTATGGTAGGTGCGATGGGGGCTGTGGGAGCAGTGTTTGGTGAGGTTGGGGTTTGAAACAGAGGTGTGACATTGTGAGTGGGTGAGGTGATGAGAGCAGGTGTGAGAGAAGTTGGTGAAAAAAAATGCACAGGGCAGTAAGGTGCTGACAACAGGATAGGTAGAGGGCAATGTGGATTACAGGGGTTTGGGAGCTGGGTATGCGAGTTACGTGGGTGCTGTGGATTAAAGAAGGTGATGGTTTTCGGTGGGTAAAGGATGCATGGGTTTATGGGTGCATAGAAGGTCACGGGGTGTGGTATTGTGAGGGGTGGTGAGGATTGGATAGAGGGTTATGGTGGCATGGGTTTGGGGATGTGTGGGTTTCAGATGCATAGCAGGTAGGAGCTGGGTATGTGGAAACACAACTGCAATCAATGAAGTGACTATGGTTCTAAAATCACTCTACGATGCATATTTTCTGGAGGAGTACATTGTGCAATGGTATGAAAAGGGATGGATCTTCCAAGGAATCGCCAATGTGGAAAAATGTTTAACCTTTTCTAGATTGGCTTCAGAGTGTTGAGTCTGAATCTGAGGAGTAATGAAATGTTTGTCCGAATACCTTCTACTATTATTACTTTCAATGTGGTTTATTATTGTGTGCTCCAAACTGTTGTTTGGTTTGGTGGTGTTAAGTTATTTCGTATATAAAGCTTGCCTTTTGAATTATCAGACTCTGTTGAGTCCCAATTGTTTCCTTAGTGCTCCATTGCTTTGGTGCGTATGGAGTCGTTGATGATGGGTTTATGTAATCATCCACTTTTATTTATCATATTTTAAGTAAAAAATGATATAATTTTGTTCATCAAGGCTGCATATTTCTCTATTAAGCTAACGAATTGGAGTGGAAGCTTCCAGATTACAACTCCACAGTGAGTATATTACTTGATACAAACTCATTTAGGGCATGCATATTTTTATGTTATAAATGAGGTTTGAATTAATATCATGCAACTTTCATTATTTTTGTAATACTAATGCAAATAAGGGTTGGATTTTGTTGTATTACTATTTTTTCCAAAAAGAATATCCTATTTTTTTGTCATAGTCCAAAGACAATATGAATCCATTTGGAAAGTTCTTTATGCCCATATCATGATGATTGTTAGTTTCAAACGAGTGCATTGCATCGATTATTTTTATTTCTTAACAGGGTGGATAGTTCAATAAATAAAGGAAACTTTGTCAAAATTTTCTAAATTATTTTTACAATTGTGTTGTAAAAAATTTGACTTAAAAATTACACTTAGTTTTGTTGGGCAACAATTTTTTTACTGTATTGCGGTTACCTGCTTTGAAAATTTTTACCATTTTACGATTATGTATTTTTGAAATTTTCATCGTGCCTTCAGGCACGGGCATTTGCTAGTGTGTGTGTGTGTGTTGTAACTTCGGTTTAAATGAATAATAATACAAGACTTTGTGATGAATTTTCAAACCATTGGATTTTTTGATATTCCCTCTCGGCTCTCCGCATGTTGGAGATATAGTTTTATCCTCATTTGGTCCCTAAAAGAGAATGAAGTTATTTATGAAAACATCAATCTTCACATAGTCCAGACTTAAGTCTCGGACTACTTTCTTTGCCTCACAAAATGACTTTGGGATTCGAACATTGTTCCGAACTGGTTTCTTAAAATGTTTAAGAAGAAAGTTAATGGATTTTTTACTCCAATTGTTCATTGACTTTAGATTCATTACCTCAATAATAAAAGATAGTTTAGATAAATTCTGACAACTCGTATGCAGTTGTTGTTGTTGTATATCCCTTGTTAATCTAGAAAAATATTCCCCCTCACCTTCTAGCACTTGAGTATTTTGGCTATTAGATTCATCCCCTACAATATCATCATTGAAAGGTATGGTAAACATATCATAAAACATTCCCTCCATGTCATCTTTCTCAAACTCGCCTCTAATTTATTCTTCTCACCCTCTAATCTCATGATCTCAAACTTCAAACTCATTATCATTAAAATCATATGTAATTGGATTGGTTCTTCATAATGTATCACCTAGTATAGCTTTTCACTATGCCATGTATAAGAAAATGACTTTGAACATCTTGGTAGTTTTTCAAATAAAAGTTGTTACACTTTTTTCACGAGGACTTAATCTTAGCATCTTGCTCAACACTAGCAAATGATAAATCCAGAAATATTTAACCCTATCTCGATATGCTCTACCAATTCTATTTCGATGATGCATCCAACTCTTATCCATTTTAATTACCCTAGCATATGAGATAACATTCAAATATATCAAAAACAAAATTATAACAAAATATGATATTTAGAAATGATAAATTAGAATTTCATGTATATTAGGATTGTCATGGCAAGACTAAAAGTTTCCACAATTTTTTTTCTTTTTTTTTTTTGGGGGGGGGGGGGGGGAGGGGTATATTAATAGTGTTATGCATTTCGTCTGAGTAAGTTTGTATAGCTAAGAATTTTCTAATGTTAACTTCTTGATTGAATTGATGTGAATTTAATATGTGATCTTAATGTGAGTTATTTCCTAACAAAAGCAAGTCAAAAAATTTAACATAAAAGTCATCTAAGAACGAGCGTTAAATATTTCAACTTCTAAGATTGGTGCTATATCACTAAGCCATTCAACAATCAACATTAAAAGAGGTTAACTTATATAAGAAGTAGATGCATGATATAATAATTTCAAAAATAAAATGTTATTTAGAAAATATTAAGCGTTAAGACTGCATTTATTGCACCTAAACCATTCATCCACATAATAATTTATTGGCAGTTTATTTGAGGATGTCCGTGGATAAATCAAACATAAAGAGAAAATTACTGAAAGAGAACACGAATGAATATTTATCAAATAAATAATATACTCACTTAATAAATAATATACTCAAAATACCGTTTAAAAAGTTCAAGAAGGTAACATCCCATAATTTATAATAACAAGCCACTGATAGTCCCTATATAACTTAATAGATTTTCATGTCATATCCAACAATTCATGTGAGTATATAATAACAATCCACTAATAGTCTCTACATAGCTTAAGAAATTGATATATTCATTAATTTATACACACAAAATTTTAAATAATAGGTATACACATATGGTTATAATTTAAAAAATATTCGAACATCACATATTCAAAATCATTCAAATCAAACTCACATAATAGATTCATAAGTACATGATCATTTTTGGTATAAAACAGACAATCTAATCTTCAATAAAAACTCCAAAAATGAAGAAGAGGAAGAAGATAGAGAAAATGAAGATTAGGTCGGTGATGGTACCTAATCGAAAATTATTGAAGATTATGTCGGTGGTGGTCGGTGGTGGAGCCTCTTATGTCTGCGACTCTGAAGGAATAGCAAAAAGTAGTGCGGTAAAGAGAGAAGCCGAGAGAGAGAGTGAAAGGGAGTGGTTAAATAATGAGGGTCTTTTCATTCTTCAAAATGAGACTAAGAATATAATTATATAACCTGTCCAAGTTGGTAGAGCCAAGTGTAGCTGTAAACTCAGGCACCCGGGTTTGAAACTTTGCAGCCGCATCTTGGGGTCAGGATGCAGAAGGAATATCCCTCTGTAAAAGTATCATTCGGCCGAAGGGATTAGTCTCGATGTGCGCACAAGCTGACACGGGGATTACACTTCGTTATATGAAAAAAAGAAAATAATTATATTTTTACCATTTTTATAGATTGGTGGCAATTTTATTAGTTTCCATAAGTTTATTTTGTTAAACTTTGGTAGAAAAAATATATATTTCCACCAAATGCTTATTTTTAGTGGCAATAATTTAATTTTTTCTTCCCATTTCACTACAAATTATTCCCACACGAGCCAAGATTTGGGCGCCAAATAATTAGTATAATCTTAGTAGCGATTTTACTTTTTGCTACCAATACATCCTTTAGAATTATCTTTTAGTGGAAATCTAAAATTTAACCACTAAATGTGCTATTTAATGGCAAAAATTGATTTTCCACAAATTGTCATTTTTATTTTAGTGAATATTGATTGGAATTACCGATAAAGTGATTGTCCGAAACCTTTTATAAGGATTCTAAATCATTTCGCTCGATTTGGTTAACCAATGTATTCTTGTTAGGATTCGAAATATTTTTTGGTTTATGTCTAGAAAGTGACACGAGAATGTACAATATATACCGATAATATTTAAGTTGATATATTTTGGACATGTCATAAAACATAAGTATACAATTCACTATTTATAAATATAAGAACTTATTTTTTTTAAAAGATTTTCTAATAGTTATCAAACATTGTAATTTATTACTGATATGTGTGTATTGTATATAATTTAATCATAACATATGAGTAGAAAAAATGCTTAAATAAAATTTTTAAGACTTTAAATCAAATATACCCCGACATAACCAAATTGTATACACAGATAAATATTTAGATTTTGAAGGATAGTATTTATAATTCTATATTTTTTATGGGGTTTTTTGTCTTCGTAAAAAACATTTGTAAGGATTGTCATGGAAAAGTAAGAATCCCACCTTAATTAGATGGATATTTCACCCACTTCCCATCAAGGAGGTAACTTGATTCCATTGGGACTCATATTCTCGTTCAACATAACCTTGTAGTAAACGTAGTACTCTAACAATTTTCCATGATTGTTCAAAAGAAATCCGATCCCAACCAACTTTACCACGTACTAGATGGGGATTAAAGGTAAAAATATTTTACTTACAATAGCATGTTTAGTTATAATGTTTAAAAAAAGCTTGAAAATTGTTCATTTTCTTAAATAAAGTGTCAAAATATAATAAATGTGAAAATTGGTATTGTAGCTGCTAAAAAGAGGGTCCAATCGTCTATGTCATAATACATACATTTTTTAGGACAATCCAACTATTGCGTGTGACCTTCCCATGGAAGTTGTTCTTCCATGCGAACAATCATTTGCTCCTCTAAAAGCAGAAAAATAAGGAACATGATAGTACACATATTTACCACATCGTTTCAACTATAGCTTGTGACCCTCCCACGACGATTGGTATGCCACTCGAATAAGTATTTGCTCATTTATAACAACTTTATTCGTTTGTATCATGCTCTATAGAGACAAAATCATAAAATGGTGGAGCAAAAATAGCATTATACCAATTTCTCTATGCTATAGAGATTGTCTTATATGGATAGGGGAATGTTTTTTACGTAATTACCCAAACTCGTACGAACTATTTTTAGATGCTTAAAGCGCTTGGGTCCTTCGCTTTCAAATTTAGGATTGTTTTCCTTATTTATCTTTGTGATAAACCTTTAAAATCAACTATCTCTCAAAATATAAGGTTATATTTTCACAAAATTTATGCATTTGCAACGCACTCAAAAAGATCAATCAAAAGAGATCCATAAAGTATAAGTAATTATAAAACTCAAAATTTCTTTTTCACCTCTAACATTTCGTGTTTTAGGAATTTTATGATCAAATATCTTTCAAATCACAATTTTCATGATCTTTTTCGTACTTAACGTTTTCTCTCTTTCTCTATTTATTTCCCTTATTTTTCTCTCGAACATTTTTTTTTTATTTTTATCCTTTTCTTTCTCTCTTCACTCGATCACTACACCATATATCGAAGATGGTCACGGATCTAGGTCATGAATAGGGCCACGGGTCACGAACCTAAGCCGTAACCCAAAATAATGGTCACGGACTTCATCCGTGAACCAAAATGAAGGTCAGGATCTCTCAAGTGGGAAAATATTGACTTCATAGTCATAGACATAATCTGTGACCCCATGGTCACGGCCCAGGTCCGAGACCATGAGCGGGACAATGTTCAAATTGGGTAACGGACCAAATTCGTGATCCTATGGCCACGGACCTGGGCTATGACCAAGTGTGGGACAATGTTCAAAATAGGTTATGTTCCAAATTTGTGACCCCCATTTAAAGAATAAATAAATAAGTGGTTACGGTCTATGACCATGACCATTCATGTATTTGTTTTTTTGAAATAATTTGGGGGTTACAAATTTGGGTCGTGACCATTAAAATTTAATATAAAAAATCATTTTCAGGCATCCACCCAAGAAAACCCATATTTAACAACAATTTCATATACAATTAAGCAATATTGTAACTGCGGGGTTAACAAAATCACCCTGCCATCCTAGTTAATTCATAAGTCATACTAAACATTCATAATTCAAACTAAACATTCATAAATCAAGCTAATGCGCCAATATCATAATAGGATACAAGTTGGATACAAATAGGATTGCAAATGGTCAATATAATATGAGTTACATTGGTCCCGTTACTACACCTTCTGTTCTCGTGAGTTACATTAGTCCCGTGCGAGGTGGCTGTGCCTATAACGAGGCTGTTTGAGGGATGTTTTGGGGTTTATCCTTCTGACTCCATGTTTTAAAGTCAAATTCTAGATATTTCCAAATTATCTTCATATTATCAAATCAAGAGTTCCCAGACTACGCGATAAGTTCCTAGAGTTACATTAGTCCCGTGCGGGGTCTTTGTGTCTCTTATGGTACTATTTGGGGGTTGTTTTGGATTTTTGCCCTCTATAGGCATATTTTAAGCCTAAGGCTAAATATTTTTAAATTATTTCCATATTCCCAAATCGGGGGTCCCTTGACTACGCGGTCAGTTTTTACGGGCAACATTGGTCCCATGCGAGATGTTTGTGTCCTTTACGGGGCTATTTTAGATTTTCTCCCTCTAGTGGCATCTTTTTAAGCCTAAATCTCCAGATTTTCAAATTTTCATCAGATTCTCAAATTGGGAGTCCTGTGGCTATGTGATCAGTTTATACAAGTTACATTGGTCCCGTGCGAGGTGTCCGTCCCTCTTACGAGGCCGTTTGGAGACTATTTTTGGTTTTCCCCTATAACAAAATATTTTAAGCTTAAGTTTAGTTATTTTAAAATTATTTTCATATTCTCAAACCGAGGGCCCGTAATTGTATGATCAGTTCCTAAATGTTACATTGATCTCGTGCGAGGTGTTCCTACCTCTTACGGGGCCTTTTAGGGGCTATTTTGGGTTTTTTCCCTTTTATGACATGTATTTAAGCCTAAATCTAAATATTTACAAATTATCATCATGTTCTCAAATTGGTGGTCCCGTGACTATACGGTCAGTTCCTATGCGTTAAATTTATCACTGTGTGGTGTACGTATCTCTTAGAGCCAGTTTGAGAGTATTTTTGGGTTTTCGCCATCTAACGGCATGTATTTAGGCCTAAGTATGATATTTTCAAATCATCATCATATTCACAAATCGGTGGTGCGGTGACTATGCGATTAGTTTCTACGAGTTACATTGGTCCCGTTTGAGGTGTTCAAGCATCTTACGGGACAATTTAGGGGTTATTTTGGGGTTTTTCCCTCTAACGACATGTTCTTATGTCTAATTATGATATTTCCAAAAGATCCTTATATTCTCAAGTCGGGGGTCCCGTGACTATGTGACTAGTTCCTACGAGTTACATTCTTCTCGTCCCATGCTATTTAGGGGCTAATTTGGGGTTTTTGCCCTCTAACAACATGTGTTTGTGCCTAACTATAAATATTTCCAAATTATACTAATATTCTCAAGCTAGGGGTCCCGTGACTACACGGTCTATTCCTTCGAGTTACATTGGTCTCGCGCGAGGTGTTCGTGTCAATTACATGGTTGTTTAGAGGTTGTTTTCGGTTTTCACCCTCTTACAACATGTTTTTAAGCATTTCTTGAGATTTTTAAATTATCATTATATTATCAAATTGAGATTTCCGTGACAATGCGATCAGTTCCTATAAGTTACCTTGATCCTGTACGAGGTGTTCGTGTATCTTATAGTGCGGGTTGGGGGTTGTTTTCGTTTTTGCCTCTCTAAAAAAATGTTTTAAGCCTAAGTCTAGATATTTTCAAATTTTTATCGTATTTTCATAGACGGGGTCCCATGACTACACGTTCTGTTCCTATGAGTTACATTGGGCTTGTACAAGGCGTGCCTGCCTTTTACGAGGTCGATTGGGGAATGCTTTGGGTTTTCGGCTTCTAATGGCATGTTTTGAAGCCTAAGTCTATATATTTATAAATTATCATTATATTCTCAAACTGGTGGTCTCGTGACTACGAGATTAGTACCAACGAGTTGCACTGGTCCCGTGGGAGGTTTCATGTCTCTTACGGAGCCATTTTAGGGTTGTTTTGAATTTTTGCCCTCTAACATCATGTATTTAAGCCTAAGTCTAGATATTTCCAAATTATCATCATATTCTTAAATCAGAACTATGTGGTCAGTTCCTATGAGTTACATTGTCCCGTATGAGGTGTTCATGTCTCTCACGGGCCGTTTGGGGGTTGTTTTGGGTTTTACGTGGCCATTTGGGAGCTGTTTTGGGTTTTTTCCCTCTAGCTGCATGACTTTAAGCGTAAGTCTGAAGATTTTAAAATTATCATCATATTCTCAAAATATGAGTCCCATGATAACACGTTCAGTTCTTATGAGTTACATTGCTCTGGTGCGTGGTGCGAGGTGTTCGTGTCTCTAACGGGGCCTTTTAGGGGACGCTTTGAGTTTTCGCCATTTAAAAGCATGTTCTTAAGCCTAAGTCTAGTTATTTTCAAATTATCTTCATATTCTCAAACCGACGGTCCCGTGACTTTGCATTAAGTTCTTACAAGTTACATTGGTTACGTGTGAGGAGTTTGTGCCTCTTACGCAATCGGTTGTGGGGTTGTTTTGGGTTTTCGCCCTTCAATAACTTTTTAAGCCTAACTCTACATATTTGAAAATTATCATCATATTCTCAAATCGGGGGTCCCATGACTTTGCGGTCAGTTCTTATAGGATACATTGTTCCCGTGCGAGGTTTACGTGCTTCTATCGGGGCCGTTTGGGGGTAATTTGGGTTTTTGCCCTCAAACGACACGATTTTAAGCCCAAGTCTAGATATTATCAAATTATCATCATATTCTCAAGTCGGTGGTCCCATGCCTATGCGATCAGTTTCTAAGTTACACTAGTCCCATACGAGGTTTTCATGTTTTTTTACAGGGCCATTTAGGGGTTATTTTCTATTTTTGCCCTTTAACAGAATGTATTTAACCCTAAGTCTAGATATTTCTAAATAATATTCATATTCTCAAACTGATGGTCCCGTGACTTTATAATCAGTTCCTACGAGTTACATTGGTCCCATATGAGGTGTTCGTGTCTCTTATGGGGTTATTTGGGAGTTATTTTGGGTTTTTGCCCTTTAACGGAATGTTTTTATGCCTAAGTATAGATATTTCCAAAGTATTCTCATATTCTCAAATCGAGGGTCCCAAGACTATTCGGTCACTTTTTATGAGTTATATTGGTATTGTTCGAGGCATTCATGTTACTTGCATGGCAATCTGGGGGTTATTTAGTATTTTTGCCCTATAACCGCATGTTTTTAAGACTAGATCTTTAGATTTTCAAATTATAATCATATTATCAAATCGGGAGTCTCGTGACTAAGCAATCAGTTCCCATGAATTACAATGGTCCCGTGAGAGGTGTTCGTGCCTTTTACGGGGCCATTTGGGAGTTGTTTTGGATTTTTTTCCATATAACGGCATGTTTTAAAGCGTAAGTCATGATATTTTAAAATTATCAACATATTCTCAAATTGGGGGTCCCATGATTAAGCGGTCAATTCCTACGAGTTACATTGGTCTAGTGAGAGGAGTTTGTGTCTCTAACAAGGCCGTTTTGACGTTGTTTTAGGTTTTCACTTGCTAACGACATGTTTTAAGCCTAAGTCTAAATATTTCTAAATTATCATCAAATTCTCAAATCGGGGGTCCAGTGACTATGCGATCAATTCCTACGAGTTAAATTGTTTCTCTTGGAGGTGTTCGTGCCTCTTACGAGACCGTTTGGGAGTTATTTTGTGTTTTTGCCCTTTAACAACATGTTTTTATGCCCAAGTCTAGATATTTACAAATTATCATAATATTTTCAAATCGGGGGTCCATGACTACCTGATGAGTTCCTACGAGTCACATTAGTCACATGCGAGATTTTTGTGTCTCTTACAGGGACCTTTTAGGATTGTTCTAGGTTTTCTCCCTCTAGCATCATGTTTTAAGCCCAAGTCTTGAGATTTTTAAATTATCGTCATATTCTCAAATCGGGAGTCCAGTGACAATGTGGTCATTTTCTACAAGTTATATTGGTCCCGTGTAAGAGTGTTTATGCCTCTTATAGGGTCGTTTGGGAGATATTTTTTATTTTTTCCCTCTAACAGCAAGTTTTTAAACCTATGTATACATATTTTCAAATTATCATCATATCCCCAAACTGGGGGACCCGTGACTACGCGAACAATTTCTCTGAGTTACATTGATCCCGTGCAAGGTGTTCGTGCCTCTTATGGGGCCATTTGTGGGCTATTTTGGGTTTTCGCCCCTCTAACCGCATGATTTTATAACTAAGTTGATATATTTTAAAATTATCATCATATTCTCAAACTGGGGGTCCCGTGACTACGCGGTCAGTTCTTACGAGTTACATTGGTCTATTGTGAAATGTTTGTGCCTCTTGTGGGTCGTTTGGGGGCTGTTTTGAGTTTTCTCTCTCTTACGTCATATTTTTAAGCATAAGTCTAGATATTTTCAAATTGTTATCATATTTTAAAACAGGGGGTTCATGACTATGCGATCAATTCCCACGAGTTGCATTGGTCTCGTGTCTCTTACGAGGACGTTTAGGGGATGTGCTAGAGTTTCACCCTCTAATGCCATGTTTTTATGCCTTAGCCTAATATTTCAAAATTATCCTAATATTCTCAAATCGAGGTCCCATGACTATGCGATCAGTTCCTATGAGTTACATCGGTCCCATGCGAGGTTTTTATCTCTCTTACGGGGCCGTTTGGGGCTGTTCTGGGTTTTCGCCCTTTGATAGCATATTTTAAGAATAATTCTGGATATTTCCATATTATCGTCATATTATAAAATTGGGAGTCCCATGTTTATGTGGTCAATTTCTAGGAGTTACATTAGTCTCGTGCGAGGCGTTTGTGCCTCTTACGGACTATTTAGCGGTTGTTTTGGGTTTTCATTCTCTAACGGTCTGCTTTTAAGACTAAGACTATATATTTCCATATTATCGTCATATTCTAAAATTGAGGATACCGTGACTCTGCGATTAACTCCTATGAGTTACATTGGTCGCATGTGAGGTGTTTGTGTCTCTCACGGGGCCATTTAGGGTCTATTTTGGGATTTCACCCTCTAACGACATGTGTTTGTGTCACTTACGTGGCTGTTTGGGGGTTGTTTCGAGTTTTTGCCTTCTAACGACATGTATTTAAGCCTAAGTCTTGAGATTTTCAAGTTATAATCAAATTCTCAAACCGAACGCCCTATGGCAACTTGGTCAAATCCTACTGTAGATACCCCATCCTAGTACCCCCA
Organism: Sambucus nigra; assembly: GCA_949130495.1. NCBI lineage: Eukaryota > Viridiplantae > Streptophyta > Magnoliopsida > Dipsacales > Adoxaceae > Sambucus > Sambucus nigra. The sequence goes on along the minus strand of OX422212.1, from coordinate 474,231,367 downwards.
AGTACCTTTTTAGGTCTATAATACTCCTATCTCTGTAAAACCTAAGTCTTACTCCGAGTAACAATCTAGAGGCCACTGAGTGCTTTCGATCCCATCTTGACCTTGGTCAACTCTTCGACCTGAGCAAATCTTAATGAAACCTTGAAAGGCTCTGAATCCCCTTTTCAACAGTCCATGTCGTGAGCGAATCGGCCTCATGGTTCATAAGAACGACCATTTTTACTCCAAAAGGACACCGGGTGCTTTCGAGCCCCATTTTACCTTGATCAACTCTCCATATCGAGTGAATCTCAATAAAATCTCATAAGGCTTTGATTCCACTTTCTAATGGTCTCAACCGTACACAAATCGGCCTCACAGTTTGCACAAACGACCAGTTTTACTCCGAAAACCCTCGTTTAAAGACCATTGCGTGCTTCCGGGCCCCGTTTGACTCCAATCAACTCCCGAATCTGAGAGTGACTCATGTTTTCTTGAAGGTCTCTAAATCCCTTTTCCAATGGTCCTAGCCCTACGTGATTCGAATTTGTGATTTTCATTATATTCCTGTTTCTAGAAAAGTCCGTTTCGGACTGCTTATAGGCACCCCAGACCCCCGTCTATCGGCAGGGTGTGCTTTCCTTAACCAATAAGGAAGGCACTATGTCGATAGGCAGGGTAGGGACCATGCTGATCGACATCCCCCCTTAAACCCTGAAATGACACTATTTAAGGAGACCATGACCTCACTCCTAGGGAACTCCTTTTTAACAATTAAAAACATTCTCTCGAAATCAGAGCGTCGTCAATCCCAAAAAACCCTATTTTCTAACATTTTCTACATTTCTCTTACCTCACTTTCCTACCAACTTTTGTCACTTGCCTCACCCTACTTCACCACCATTATATTACTATAAAATTAGCCTACTCTCTTTTAAATTCCAGTAGCAAAAGTCTTCTAAGAGGTCTATTCCTACCCTTGTTTAGTTTATCCATTTAGTATTATTTACTCACTTTATTTCCATTTTGATATCTTTTTAGTCTTATTTTATTATCTCACATCAACTAACATCCTTTATTATTATTATTATTATTATTATTATTATTATTATTATTATTATTATTATTATTATTATTATTATTATTATTATTATTATTATTATTATTATTATTATTATTATTATTATTCACATAACCTATTTTGACAAAATTCAAAAGACAAAAAAGAAGGTTTACTTGTAAACTCCAAAAGTAAGATTTCCTAACTTTTTCACACCTTTACACTTGAGCACGTTTTCTTCAAAGAAATTCAAAGAGTAGTATTCAATTTGGGTTTATGAGTTAAACCCCACCCCTATGACTTATCGAGATACATGGACTTTGATGCCCCTTGGGCTACATAGGTGTCCTGGGCCAATCTAGGGATTTGAGTCCTCTTTCTCCCGTTTTATGCCTTTATATTATCTTGTACTTTTTTGTGAGTCACGAACTCTTATATATTTGTGTTTTGTTTGACATGCACATTCGCTTTTCTATAGCGACTTGTGATTCAACGGATACTCACATTATATGTTTGTGTCATTTTTGGGTACGCTCCTAAAGATGATTCCGCTTAGTTTTTCCCATGACGCGAGTCGATTGATTTCCTTCTTCCATTATTTTGTATTACAGATATGTACACACACATCACACTTTGGAGAAAAGGAGAATATTAACATTGACCATGAGAGACTGAAAGGGAAAAGTGGATGCCTAACACCTTCCCATTTCATGACTTAGTCCCTGGACCCTCGATTCATTTGCTTTCGTATGTATCGATATGACATTGATATCATTCTCTCGAGATGTCCACCTTTCTTTTGCTTATTTTAAAGAAAATAGGATGGCAACTCCATTCCTTCGTGTTATCCCCTCGATTTTATATCTTAAGCATCCCGTGAAGATACCAGCACGAGTGGTAAAAAGAGAACCCCCATATCCTCGAATCACCCACATGCACAGGTGAGAAGATAGGGAGAGGATATCCTCCAGGTTGTTTTCCTCCCATCCCAATTTTAGGGCTGGCCTACGCCGGAGGAATCCGACCTGAATGACCGTAGTGGCGACTCTGATGGGGACATTTTTAGAGGAGTAGGCTCTATTTTCACATGGGTGTTATTTCTCTTCTCTTTTACTTTTATATATGTGTACATATGTATCCACTTGTATGTTCTCCTTACTCTTATGCTTATATCTTATATATATATATATATATATATATATATATATATATATATATATCTCATTCTTATCATGATGTTTATCTCTCCCATGCTTTTTTCTCACCGCATGTATATATCACCTCCTTATTGCATGCTTCACCTTTTGGTCACCGATATATGTTCACCATGTTTCACCCTATGCTTACTTGAATATATTCACCATGTTCATTTCACACACTCACACTCATATATACTCTCACTATTACTTATATGTTTCACTAACCACTTGTAGATTATCCATGCTTAACTTCACTAGCACACACCCTCACATTTTTCTTACTTATATATATCTTCATGCTCACTTACACACACGACTTATAGATTATCCATTCTTGATCTCACTAGCACACACTTTCGCATTTCTTTCACTTATATATATTCACATGCTTTTTCACTCGCACTATTATCATGTCACTCTCTCACCTTAAACGTATCCCTCGCCCACTTGTATATTCGCATGCTTCTCCGACTATATCTATCACCATGCTTTGTACAGTCTCCATTCTCCATGTATATACTTGCAAGTTTTGCTTTCCATGATTATCCCCCTTATCTCATGTTACTTATACAGAGTGGTGATATTCCCTTTATTTAGCATACATAAATCTCTCCATAAGATACTAATTAAGACTCATGCATTTGTGCACACTGCATCACCTGAGCATGAAAATATTGACCATAATTTTATCCCATACTGGGGGGTTACTTCATGATGGGTGCCAATCCTGCGGGGCGCAGTTAACCTAAGTGATATAATTCCAACCTTACATTGGCTTAGTAACTTCGACGTATATTGAACAATTCCCCCGGTATCGTACCTCATGACCGGACTCATGACGGGAGGTATATAGCAGGACACTCGTTCATATATGTCGAGCATATCGAATTTGCTCTCACACGTACCATCCTTACGAGGTAAATCATGAAACAATTCACATAAACTGATGTATATCAAATGGCTTGTTCACACGTACCAATGAATGATGAAAACCTACCACTTACGTTGTTTAATACAAGATTAAACTATCTAAATGGCTCCGAATAGTTTTTTGAAGAAAATATTTTCATAAAACTAATTTTAAACACAAGATGTGTAAAACAGTACGAACGAGTAATTTCCATTATAGGTTTACCAGTTTTGAAAAACAAAACTTTAAACAAAATAAACCAACACCGCCTTAAGAAAGGGATGAGAGGAAGAGGAAGTGTACACAAGCAATTTTAATGTGGTAAAACCCCACCCAATTGGGGAAACATCCACGACGACCTCTACGCCACAAAAGTAAAAAGTCCACTAAAAACGAGTAACAGATTACAAGTTATATAATAATCAAGACACACAATCAAACCTAAGCTAACTTCAGAAATGTACCAACTCCTCTGGCGTTTTCTGGCTTCTTCCAAGGTTCTGATGTTATTGATGTTCTCTCAGCTTCGTAAATTTACTCCTTTTAGCTTTACGTCGACTCTAAAAGTCCAATATCTAAATACCAACACTTTTTAATGTAGTAGTGTGAAGGTGTATGTGGTGTAATGCTCTAAACTCATGCATGCAACTCAAACACACTTAATTACAGACAATATGAGTATCAAATTACATACAGATCTCTCAAGATGCAAGGGTTTCTAAAATCAACTTAGTCAAATAAATCAAACTTTGGATCTTTCAAGAGGGAATCCTATTATAGAAACAAGCCAAGATCCGATACACTTTATTTATTTGAAAACACTAACTTATTTCACAAAACGTGAAATAATTTTGAAAGTGAAATCCCCAATCAAGATCCCAAACTATATCTAAGTCTAAAAGTTTGAGTAAGTTGAAATCAAAAAGGGTTTTGTTGGTTTAGGGTTTGAAAACAACATTTATTTTGAAAACAAACAACAAAAATTTGATTTCTCGAAATAAGAAATCAAATCTTGCAAATAACTAAGTGATCTATATCATAGAAATCAAATCTCAAATTTCTATGGAAAGAAATAGAGAGTTAATCAACGTGATTAAGTTGGCAAAGAGATATAAGACAGTAAAGGAAGAAACTTCACAAATCTCGAACTAAAAATACTCAGAAAAAGATTTTCTAGTTTGGATCTGGTTGAAGTTTGAGTTAGGGTTTGTAAAAAATATTTTCAAACTCTCTCTCTCTCTCTCTCTCTCTCTCTCTCTCTCTCTCTCTAACTCTTTCTCTCTTTTCTCTCTATTTTCTCACAGAGGTTAAAATGAAAAAAGTTGCAAAATCAAAGATGAAGTCTCCTTATATACTGAGAGAAGAAGGATTTGGAACATCGAGGGAAAATGGAAGAACATGATTAATTCGAAGATAATCTAATGGCTACTTAGTCACCACTTTAAATTTTTTTTGATTGGTTCACAATTAAACACGGGGATTAAATGAAAATACATGCAGTTCGTTGATTAAAATAGATCCAATGGTCCACAGTAAGGCTTAAGTATGTGACAGGGAGAAAACACATATCTGGCCATTATATAAGCAACATGTATAGGGCTGAGATGCAGTGTAAAACGCGCATTTTTGAATTGTTAAAAATATAAACTGTACCCACAATATTCTCAAGCACTTTCGATTTCTACCCAACCGAATTTTATGCCTTAAAAAAATTATAATCCAGCCCCAAAGGTTTTTAGGCCATTATTTTTAATTTCTAAAAATCATTTTAAAATCTTAAAAATTATTTAAAATTCCCAAAAAATAGTAAAAAAATAATTTTAAAGGATTTAACTCACACACAACCAAATATAGCATGATATAATGTATGCATGCAATCCTAGTGTGTGGTGTTGGTGAGCTATCTTTAAGAACTTATAGAGGCATCATGTAGAGTCTGAGGTTCTTTGGTAACTAGGGATGGGACTCAAATTTTGTCATAATTTCTAAACTAGATGAGCACATATATAGTATAGACTTAAGTAAGTCGAAGATATAGGGTGCTTCAATCTCCCCCTTCGGAAATATATAACAAAATCTCCTTTTAGTCAAAAAGAACTCGTAGGGATACTAAACGAAATAAGAAAAGCCTATTCATATACAAAGTTTTCTATCTACCCAATATCCTAGAAAAGAAACGTACATAACTCAACTAATTATAGAGCAATACCCTAACAAATTCTGATGTAAAAATGGTACTGATTCCTGTAGATAAACACTAAGATCAAGATTTTTAGAGATGTACACAAATAAGACTTAAATTTCTCCTCCATTTTGTCTCAAATGGAGAAAAGGGTAAAGAAAAACAGTCCTAAACCATATAACATCATTCTGCAAAAATCATACCAATTGACTTGCGTAAAGATTCAAAATGAGCATTATTTAATAGTTTAGTGAACAAATCAGCTATTTGTAATTCAGTAGGCAGATAGTTAATTTCTAACTCCTTGGATTCAACTAACTCACGTATGAAATTGTATCTGATTTTAATATGTTTAGTATGAGAGTGCTGAACAGAATTTTTAGAAATATTAATCGCGCTTTGATTGTCATAATATAGATGTAACTTGTCTTCAGTGATACCATAATCTTTTAGCATTTGTTTCAGCCAAATTAATTGAATGCAATAGCTTCCTGCTGTAATATATTCGGATTCGGCAGTAGATAAGAAAGTGCAGTTTTTTTTACTACTCCATCCCACCAAGTTATTACCAATGTAGTAACATGCTCCTAAAGTACTCTTACTATCATCGATACAACCGTCCCAATCAGCATCGGTGTAACCTACTATAGTACTAGAGGTGTCTTTAGTGTATCAAAGTCCTAAGTTTAGAGTGCCTTTGATGTATTTGATAATTCTTCTAATTCACAAAAGGTGACTTTCTTTAGGATTATTTTGATATCGGGAACACACGCAGATAGAGTACATGATGTCAGGACGAGAGGCAGTAAGATAAAGTAAGCTTCCTATCATACTACGGTACAAGGTGGTGTCAATGGATTTGTCATTATCATCTTTATAAAGTTTTATAGTGGTACTCATAGGAGTCCTAGTGTCTTTAGCTGTTTCTAGGACAAACTTCTTAACAATCTCTGAAGCGTATTTGGATTGCGATAAAATAATCCTTCTGAATTTTGTTTAACTTGGAGTCCTAAGAAGAGTTGTAACTCCCCCAAAAGTGACATATGAAATTCTTTGTGCATAATGTCAGAGAAGGTCTTAACTTGCCAAAAATGATATCGTCATCATAAACTTGAGCAATAGTAATGTTGTTGTCAAAATGTTTGACAAAAAAGGTTTGGTCATTCCCTCCTCTCCTAAATCCATTATCTAAAAGAAAGGTGGACAGATGCTCATACCAAGCCATGGTAGCTTGTTTTATCCCATAAAGATCTTTTTTTATACGATAAACATAATTTGGGCGATGAGGGTCAATATACACTTTGTGTTGTTCTACATAGGTCTCCTCAGATAAAATTCCGTTAAGGAAGGTTGACTTAACATACATTTGATATATAGTGAAATGCAAATGACATGCTATGGAAAAAAGTAAGAGAACAGATTCGAGGCGAGTGACAGAAACAAAGGTTTCCTCGAAATCTATTCCTTCAATCTGAGAGTAGCCCCGAGCAACTAATCTAGCTTTATTCTGAATAATCATCCCAGATTTATCAATCTTATTTTTACAAATCCAACGTGTGACAATAACCCTTTTATTTTCAGGTCTGGGTACAAGATACCAAACATCATGAATAACAAATTGAAGAAGTTCCTCTTGCATAACACTTATCCATAAGGTGTCATTCAAGGATTCATTTATAGTTTTGGGCTCAATAAGAGACACAGAACATGCAAAATGAATAATGTTATAAAGTTGAGATCTTTTACGAACATGCTCAGTAAGATTACCAACTACACTATCTAAAGGATGATCTTTGGAAACCCAGTTAGGTACATCAGGGGTCGCAGTTGGTAAAGATTCAACTATTTTTGGAGAGTCATAATTTAAAATGTTTTCGAACTCATCCACAATAATTGATTCTTTGGTCCTACTTTCTACATTAGTGTCACTTACAACCATATTAATGGATTCCATCATGGTTTTGGTACGAAGATTGTAGACACGATAGGCTCTACTATTTTGAGAATAACCTAAAAAGATGGATTTAGCACCTCTGGTTTAGAATTTAGTTATATGTTCTCTGCCCTTACAGACATAACAGGTACTACCAAAAGTTCTAAAGTATTTTAGGTTAGGTTTTTTTCTTACCAGAGCTCATAGGATGTTTGTTTGGTAGTCTTCCTTAAGTAGATGTGATTGATTATATGACAAGAAGTACGAATGTATTCTACCCAAAAATACTTTGGTAGGTTTTTTGCATGGATCATCACACGGGCCATTTCTTGAAGAGTGTGATTTTTCCGCTCAGCAATCCCATTTTGTTGAGGTGACTTAGGAGCTAAATTCATGTTTGTAACCATTATAGTCACAATATTCTATGATACCTGAATCAACGAATTCTCCTCCTCTATCACTACAAATTCTATCTACTTGGGTGACCTTTTTGTTCTCTATACGAACTAAGAGTTTCAAAAACTTTTAAAAGGTTCAGAATTTATGTTTTAAGAAGGCAACCCAAGTAAATCGAGTGAAATTATCAACCAGAACAAGGATGTAACTTTTTCCACAAAAACTAACAGTATGAGAAGGACCCATTAGGTCCATATGGATGAGTTCTAGAGGTTTAGTGGATATAACTTCTTTAACTTTTTTATGGGGAGCCTTGACAATTTTTCCTTCTTGACATGGACCACAAATAATGTTTGAAATTAGTTTGATCTTGGCAAGACCTCTAATTATCTCTTGGGAGCATAATTTGCCAATATTATCATAGTTAATGTGACCTAACATATTATGCCATATCTCATTGTCATCCATTCTGTCAATGTTACAGACCTCTGTACTTGGATTGACTGTGTAACAGTTATCTGGAGTACGGAGTCCTGTAATAATGTAGTCACCTTTTTCATTTAAAATTTTACAATTGTTCTTTAAAAAAGTGAGAGTGTGGTTGGAGTCACAAAACTATGATATACTTAGTAAATTGTCTTTAAGTCCGTTTACCAAGAGAACATTCTCAAGAATGGGCAATCATTCTTCATGGAGTGCTCCTTTACCAATGATCTGGGCTGATACACCATCTCTAAACAAAAATTTTCCTCCAGAGAAGTTGCTTTTGTTTAAAAGTTTGGAATCATTCTCGGTCATATATTTGAAACATCCCGAGTCTAAATACCATCTAATTGTAGTATGTTCATCTCTAAAAGCAGTGATCACTATCTTGCATTTTAACTGGGGTAATAGACCATCTTTTTTAACCCAAATTGCTCTTGTTTTCAATTTGCGCTTATTAGCTCGTATTTGATAAAACTTGCGAGCTTCTGTCATTTCTTTAAAAGATTTTTGCGAAATCTTATTGTTGTTAAAAATAGTTGGAGCAATAGGGCTTGAATATAATCTAGGATTACTTCTTGTAGATTATCTTTTAGTATTAGTCCTTTTTCTTCTATTAAGATAGTTAGAGTTCTTGTCTGAATGCCTAGGAAGGACATAGTTGTTTCGAATTCTCCTAGAATAGTTGAAGTTATGGTAAACGAGAGAAGTATAGACTGGATTACATAGACGTTTGGAATAGAAACCATCAAGGGAATGTCCATAGACATCACAATAGGGGAAGTAGAGATGACATGCTGAACTCATAACCCTGGGAAAGTTATTATTCAAAGGTTTGTCTAGGTTTTGAGCTCTAGTCTTATTCTTAGGTGGCACATGATGAAACGTCGAATCTCCTTGTCGAATAGGAAGGCAGACATATTTGGTCTTTTGTTCAACATTATGCTTAGAGTTGCTTGAATAACCAATGTCTAATTTCATTTATTTTTTTATCAAAATCAATTTTTAAACCTTGGAAATATGAACAAGTTTCAATAGGTCTTTTGCCACCAGACACAAACTTTATGGTTTCAAAGTTTTTAGTTTCTTAGAGTTGGGATAAAATCAAATTCTAGTTCTATCATCAGAATTTGTTTTGCTTTTAGCTACACAATCTTCAAAACACTTGGAATTATTTTCAAATTTTGCAAATTTTTTAAAGACTGTGGATGTCATTTCTTTTGCTTGTTCCAATTCTAACAACTTTCCTTTGTATTTCTTTTCCATAATTTCATTAGAGTTAAACAACTCTTTCAGTTTCTGTTCAAAGTTTTTGGTTTCATTCTAATGAGTTAAACATTGAGTAGTATACTCTTTAGCATTTTATTTGATCATCATACTTAAGGTTTCTATCGTCTGGGTAAGATCCTTGATAGTTTTTTCAAGCCTAGTGCTTTTATTGAGAGTTTTTGGGTACATTGTGTGAATGTTAGGAAGGTCATCATTTTTCGAGTCACTAAGTGTGCAGTGTGCAGTATCCCCTAGCGCTTCATTTTTAGAACTTGCACACCCATTGACATCAATAATAAAGCGTTCCCTTTGACTCACACACACGACATTTGAAGCATTATCAACATGTAATACCCCATAATTTTTAATGACTTTTAAAATGTGTTATATTTTATATTAATGGATTAATTGGAATAGTTATTAAAAATGAGATTTTACATCTTTGGAAGATAAAGATAGAGTCTTTATTGATTTTTAAAAAATGGAAATATATAGGAATCAAACTCATGTTGTAGATAATAATCCCCGAAATAATCCTTAAGTTGTTGAAGAAATTATGAGAATCATTAGTGTGTTCTTGAAGATAACATGTATATAATTTTTTGGAAAAAGAGGATAAATATATGCTTTTAATTCAAACTCTTGATGATCCTAGGAGGTTAGGAATGATTTATAACCTGTTAGGAGTTGATGGATATTCATTATGAGATGTTGGGTATTGAATCTTAGAGGCTTTTAGGTTCAAAAATGGTAAAAAATGCTGAAATTTGATGAAGAAGACGAAACATTAGGTCTCGCGCGAAGTAGCGCGAAGTGGTTCAAACGAGATGGGGATCTCGTGCGAAGTCGTTCGAACGACATTGGAAGTAGTTTGAACGACATGTCATTTTGGTTCGAACGACATGTCATTCTGGTTCAAATGACAGGGTGAATTTCTAGGAATTTTCTTAAAGTCCAATTCTGAGTTTGTCGGTTAATTGGAGTGAGAAAAACTACCAAATAGTAAATTCAAATAGGAAAGCATTTTGGGAGAAGTATGTGAGAATTCATACTTTAATTATTTCGGTATAGAAAGAATGTACCTTGGATATAATGGGACCTAGGGAAGATCAGTAAGCCCTAGATAAAAATCGAATTAATGTGATTGGGATTTAATTGATGAGAATTATGATAATTAAATTTAAGATGAAAAGTCATAATATTTTAATACATAGGATTTAAAGAGATATAATGCTACGTATGGGAATTATCTTAGGGTAGTGTGATGAACTTGTTGATATTATATCTATAGGTAGATGATAATGCCTATTTGATGATTTATGTGTATGACATACCTAGCTTACTTTCTATCGACGGGAGGTTCGCGCGTGAGGGCAGTCATATCCTGATGAATCCATGGGATTTTTGATTTGTCACTCGAGAACATAGGTCTATGAAAGACTTATCAGGGAGTTGATAAGTCCGCTGACTATGGGAACGTAGGTATGTGCGTGACCCGTGGGTATGAGAACTATGTCGCCTCCGATTTTTGTATTGATGTTTGTGGTTCGGGGAATCCTTATCGAACCTTTAGTCCCCTATTCGGCGACCAGCGATACTAGGACGTGATAACAGAGTAATGCATGCACCGCAACTATGTCTTGGGGTGCCGTATTATATATGTTTATATATATATAATGAATTAAATGAAAGTATATAGAGTGATTTGATTAACCTACCGTGTGACGATTATAGATGACGGTAAATAGAGAAAAAGAATTGAATTAAGTTAATGAATACTTATTATTATAGATTTGAAAAGCTTAATTAATATTAATGAGAAACGTATATGAATGATTATACTACGTATGGTATGGGACATACGGGGTTATGATATGGGGTAGAATCATATTATGGATACTAGTTAGGAGGAACCATTAACTAGGAGGTTAATAGGAAACGTTAAGCGTGCACTCTAGATCAGAGGTGAGAATATCAGGTGAGAGTTTGGATACTAATATGTACATAATAAATGCTTTATTTCACTCGTTAAATACTTATTGTTTTAAAAATTATTTTACATCGGGCTCTGACCCGTTTCCTTGCGTATTCTCTTTTCTATTGTATCTTCTATATCAGGTGTCCAGCATCAGGGACGCCAACCTTAGAGGATTATGATGAGCTATGGAGTCTTTCTTAGACGTCTATCTTCATTTGATTCACAGTGTTCTTTTATTTAGGGCATTTCGCCCAAAGGAATTCAGTTGTCTCTTTTCTATCTAATTCATATAGTCTTGTACTCGTGTCATTTTAATACATTTATTATTGTTGGGATTACTGTATTGGATTATTATATTGGAATGTTTATTCCAGTTACATTTAATTTCTTTTGTGTTATCTGTTCAGTTATTAATGTTATAGAATAGTATATGTAGTGTTGTTCGTAAACTAAAAATGAATTTTGTTGAATTAAAATTTGGAAAGTGTTTAACACCAGCTTAATTGTGTATTGGGTGATTTGTAAATGTTTTCGACAGTGATGCTAAGAATGAGCCAACTGTATATTCTATTTTAATTTGGAATGGGACTGGCCACCCGGTATTTAATTAGGCGGGGTGTTATAGGTGGTATCAGAGCATCAGGTTCTAGTGTCCTTTAGGGTTTGTACGGCTTACTTTTTTTTCAGCTTAGCATTTTTTGATGTAGAGCCCTATGAGTAGGATTATTGCTTTTCTATTTACGCCTACGTTCTTCAGCTATTTCTGTTATATCAAATCCTGATAGTATACTCTCGTTTCATATGCCTCCTCGATGTGCACCTCAGCCCGCCCCAGCTCATGGTACAATGACTGCGGTCGAAGTTGCTGCAATTATTGCTCAGGCAGTCAATGTAGCTCTAGCTGCTGGTCAACAGGTTCCAACACAGGCACAGGGTTACTAAACTTTGCCTATTGCACTACTGTTTACGTAAACTCACCGAGGGGTTATGGGACACCTATATTTTTACATGTCATCACGTGGTTCTGATTTTATCATGGAGTTATTTACATTAGGCATGTCCAAACATGATGTGACTATCGAAGTGGAGTGACTTATATTATATGAGAGAGTATGGACTACTATAGCCAGCGTTTTGTCTTTTCCAAGGGAGTATATGAGTAGACTTTATTTGATATCGATAAAACCTGTAGAGAGGTTATATACTATTGGCTAAGGACCTGAGGAGTTTGGATGACCGACTACTTTAGGTAGTAGTGTATCGGGGGGGTTCCTTGTTTGGATTTCGCGTGCGAGACACCCCACGCATGAAACTAACAAACGTTGGGAGTCGAAATAAGTTAGGTCTTTAGTATATGAGTTTATAACCTTTGCGATAAATCAGAGTATTATGCGGGTAACCATATCCATTTTATAATGAAAGTTACACGATAGGGTGTACGGGCGCCTTGGATGTTTGGATTGTAGTATTTTTCATTATTGTGAAACAGTAAGTAGTTGTGACTTCAGGATTTATTTACTTAATGATTAAGGATAATTTTTTTTCCAAACTTTGTCACGAGGATGGTATAGGGAAGATTGGGTAAAGTTTAAATTCGATTAAGTTGAAACTATATGGTGAGGCTTGGCGTATAACATCAATGAATATTTTCGATAATGTACTGTATGGGCGGTATGACATAGATTACTGGCGATGTGAGATTTATACTCAGAGACCTTACCTGATGATTTATCTTTTCGAATTTCGGGACGAAATTCTGTTGTGGGGGGGGGGGGGGGGGGGGAGTATGTAATACCCCGTAATTATTAATGACTTTTAAAATGTGTTATATTTTAAATAAATGGATTAATTGGAGTTTATTATAAATTAATTCATTTGGGTTTTATCCGAATTATGGATATTAAAATGAATGATTCTGAATATTACTTAAAGATATTTAGGTAATATATGAATGTGATGTTATTGATATGACTGTGTGATATTAATTCAGTAATTTGAGTTTTTTAGTCGGACGCGGTATGGGACGTGTCGGGATAAATTTGTTAAATTAAAAAGGAAATTTATTTTTACATCAACCTTATTGTTGATACCAAATTTAGTCTGCTGACATAGCTCAATAAAGTGAAGACACGTGGCAATCTACGTAGCAATAACAAACACTTCCGAGGAACTCACATGCTCCGAGGAACCATACTACAACGAGGAGCACTGATTCCCCGAGGAACAAGAACTCTTCGAGGAACTCTTGAGTACCGATAAGCTTAGGCGGTCCGAGCTTCACCTCGAACAAAGCATTAATAGCAGGATAACCAACAGTTTGACTGTTCATTAAATGCTTATCATTCAGACGCATACGCTTAAGGAGCATTGAATGTATTACCCTTTCATATGTACATCATTTAATGTATTACCCTTTCACATTACAACCTCAGGGCTATAAATACATTGTACAATCCTCATTGTAAAGGGACCAGAATTTCTTGATATAACTTGTAATCGAGAATTCCCAAACAATCAGCAATAACATAACAGTTGACGTAGGCTATTCATATAAGGCTGAACCACTTTAAAAATTCTTTGTCTCATTTATTTATCTGTGATTGAATAATTAGATATGATATAATTTTTTACATCAACAGATTGGCGCCGTCTGTGGGAAACGATTGGTAATATCGTTTTCCATAAAAAATAATCCATCACAAATGGCTGACATTCCAGAATCTAGCAATCGAAATGCTGGAAGCCCTCCAAATCCATCTGCTCTGCCAAATATTCCAGATCTGGCTGGAATTATGACAAATCTGGCTCAGGGCCAGACCGTCATGCAAGAAACTATGCGTCAACTCATACAAACCCTCCATGGCGGTGCACCAACCCATTCAAGACCACGAAGTATTCAAAGAAATACCCGTGCATCTTCTTCGCGTACTAGGCGTACCAATTCATATCGCAATGAGGAGTCTGAAGATTTTTCTTATCAACCTGGACGAACTTCGTCAGTGCGAGCCACAGATGATGAACAACGTATCACTCTCTCCCCAGAAAGGACCAGTGCGCTAGAAAGATTAAGCAGAGTATCTCCTTCCGATCGATTAGGTCCTAGGAGGAGCAAAAGTCCTCCTAGAGCCCCATCGAGGAGTTTTTGACGACCATCAGACTTAAGGGAATGATCTGCCCAGTCGCGACCAGTTGCTCGTCAAGATAGATCCCAGGAAGCCATCTCAACGCGATCAGATGCTCGAACCAACAGGCCCGAGGAAGGAAATGATGCATGGAAAGGCTCTATTCAAAGGCTGGAGGATGGATTGGGGGAAATGGTTAAAGCTAAGAACCCTCTACAACGAACTTTTATTCGAGTAACACCTTTTGTCCAGGCCATTGTAGATTTTCCAACACCATCAAAATTCAAAGCACCTGTTGTGACCCCCAAATATGATGGAAAGACTGACCCCGTCCTTCATATAGAACAATACCAAGCTGCAGCCGACATCTATGCTGTTCCAAATGAGATAAGATGCAGGGCATTCTCAGGAACTCTTACCGGATCTGCTCAAATATGGTATAATAATCTTCCTCGAGGTAAGATCTCAACTTTTCTTTAACTAGCCGAGTTATTCATTGGGAATTTCTGTTTTGGGGCAAAGCCAGTTAAACGAGTATCGCATTTGTTAAGTGTTAGACAAAAGGCTGGTGAGAGCACCAAAGATTATATAACTCGTTTTAATAACGAGAAACTTGAAGTTATTGATTACGAGGAGAAGACAGTGATTACCGCCTTGATGAGTGGACTACTGCCAAATAAGTTGTACTACACTTTGGCCAATGATCCACCTAGGACCATGTTAGATCTGATGGGAAAAGCAGCCAAGATTATGAATGCCGAGGAAGTTATGGCTGCGAAGAAGAATATGGATGCCAAAGAAACCAAGGTTGAAGGTGATAAAGCTAAGAAGAAAGAGCATAAGAACAATGGTAATGACAAACATTCAAGAACTAGATCGGTATGGGATGCAATGAAGAAATTTGATAATTATAATCCTTTGAGGAAGGATATCAACCATATTCTAGAAGAAATCAAGAACAACGAGGAATTAAACTGGCCAGAGAAAATGAACGCAGACCCTGACAAGAGGAATAAGGCAAAGTATTGCGAGTTTCATAAAGATCATGGCCATATGACCAAAAATTGCATAGCTCTTCAGAATGAGATTGAAACACTCATCAGACGAGGAAAGTTGGCAAAGTACGTTGATCGTGGAAGCTAAAGAAGGAACAATGACCGAACAAGAGAGATGTCTAGATCTCCTCGTCGAGCAGAGGAGAACAAGAAAAGAAACCATGAAGTTGATCCCGAAGACGACCCCGATCTTCCCAAGAGACCAAGGTAGCCAGAACGAGAGGTATTTTCAATACGCTTTAGGTCATTTGACTGTAATGTTATAACAGGTGGAGATTCAGGAGGAGGAGACCTTACTTCCGAGAGAAAAGCTTACCTCTGTGAGGCTCAAGCTTGCTCGTATATTCAACGAATAAATCTCGCTGAGGAGGATCGACCGAGAAAGGTGAACAAAGAGAAATTGGTCATCGATTTCTCAAAGAATGACCTTGCAGGTGTTCTATATCCTCATGATGACCCATTGGTGATTATGATGAGAATGAAGGAGGTAATAATTTCAAGAGTACTGGTCGACAATGGTAGCTCGGTAGACATCATGTTCTACTCGTGCTTCGATAGTTTAAATCTAAAGCTATCTCAACCGGAGCCTTATCATAGACCCCTCCTCGGTTTTGCTGGTGAGAAAGTATTTCCACTTGGGACGATCAAGTTGGATATATTCATTGGCACGTGGCCTGCTTGTCGAACAGAAAGAATACGTTTCTTCGTGATGGATAAGAATATTCAATCATCATACAATATCATCATGGAAAGAGTAGGATTGAAGAAGTTCGAGGCTGTACCATCTATATTACATCAATGCCTAAAATTTCCAATAAATTTTGGAGTAGGAGTTGTGAAGGGTGACTAGAAAGTAGCTTGAGAATGCTATTATTCATTCGCCGAGCAAGAGGAACTGGAGGAATCAAGGAAAAAGACTACTACTTATCAAGTGGATGAAGGGGCAGAAATTAAAACATTGGATCCTAGAGATGAGTCTCAACTCGTGAAGGGTCAAGTGGTGGAAGCTACTAAAAATATCATCCTGGGCGACGAACACCCTGAACGAACTACTCAAGTAGGTTCATCATTGGAAGCCTCACTAAAACAGGAATTGATAACTTTCCTTAGAAGCAGAAAGCAAACTTTTGCGTGGAGTCATGAGGATATGCCCGGGATAGACCTAAATTTCTTATGTCACGAACTCAATGTGAATAAGGAGATCAAGCTTGTGAAGCAAAGAAGAAGAGTATTCAGCCCCGAGAAGAATCAAGCTATACAGGAGGAAGTCGAGAAGCTCCAGAAAGCCTGCTTTATTGAAGATGTTAGATATCCAGACTGGTTAGCAAATGTGGTGATGGTGAAAAAGAAGAACAACAAGTGGAGGATGTGTGTAGACTTCACCGACCTCAACAAAGCATGCCCAAAGGATCACTTTCCACTGCCCCGAATTGATCAACTAGTCGATGCTACCTCGGGACACGAGCTGCTGAGACTCATGGATGCTTATTCTGGATACAATCAGATTAAAATGAAACTTGAAGACATGGAGAGTACTTCTTTCATTACCCCTAGGGAACTTATTGTTATAATGTTATGCCTTTTTGTTTGAAAAATGCAGGTGCGACATATCAGAGGCTGATGAACAAAGTCTTTGATGAACAAATCAGTTGCAATATGGAAGTATATGTTGACGATAAGCTGACAAAGATCAAGAAATATGCCGATCATCTAGTTGACTTAAGTCAGACTTTTGATCAGCTAGATAAATACCAAATGAAGCTGAACCCGACGAAGTGCATATTTGAAGTACGAGAAGGCATGTTTCTCGGGTACATTATTAATCAACGGGGCATTAAGGCAAATCCTGAAAAGATCAAAGCTTTATTAGGGCTGCGATCTCCAACGACGAAGAAAGAGGTGCAAAGTCTTACAGGACGAGTAGCAGCACTCAACAGATTTGTATCACGAGCAACTGATCGATGTCTCCCATTCTTCAAGACACTCCGAAAGACTTTTGAGTGGAATGATGAATGTGAGAAGGCTTTTCAAGACTTGAAGAAATATTTGGGAGCACCTCCACTGTTGTCCAGGCCGGTGATGGGAGAAAAATTGTACTTGTACCTAGCAGTATCGAAGAATGCAGTTAGCTCGGCGTTGATAAGAGTGGAGAATGGAGTACAAAAACCAATATATTACACAAGTAAGGCCTTCCGAGGTGCAGAGATCAGATATTTAAGGCTGGAAAAGTTAGCACTGGCGCTGATTGAGGCGAGTAGGAGAATGAGGCCATACTTTCAGGCTCATACTATAGTCGTATATACTGACATGCCATTAAGGCAAGCCCTTTATAAACCAGAAAAATCAGGGAGATTGATGTACTGGGAAATAGAGCTAGACGAATACGATATAGTCTATGAACCCAGATCATCGCTTAAAGGGCAAGCTGTAGCGGATTTTATAGCAGAGTTCACTTATCCTGATACCCCCGAGGAGCAAAAGTTGCTAGATGATCAACCTGTGGATATTACAGGATCAACAAACACAAGCTCAGATCAACTAAGGTTAGTAAAAGGGAAAGTGGATGTTACAGGATCATCAAATTCGAGCTCAGACCAACTCCGGTTGGTAAAAGGGCAAGAAAAGATGATCGACGAAGAGCAAGAAATATCAGGGGAAGATGAAAGGAAGCAACAAATATTTCGCCGAGGAACTCTGTCAGTTTAAAAATTTAAAGACGAGTTACCTATATGGAGGCTATATTTAGATGGCTCATCTTGCACAATAGGCAGTGGGGCAGGGATAGTTTTGAGAACTCCGGACGATGTCGACATGGAATACGCCCTACGTTTCCAATTCAAAGCTTCCAATAATGAGGCTGAGTATGAGGCCATGATTACAGGTCTTAATTTGGCAAAAATTATGGAGGCGCAGCAGGTTATTGTTTTCAGTGATCCTCAATTAATCGTAAATCAAATGTTGGGAATATATGCTGAAAGTGCGAGCTTTTCTAAATCAAAGCTCTGATACCAATTTGTAAACGTAAGAATTTCCTTTTTAGATATGCGGAAGCGTAAGGATGATGGTTCAACTTTTAAACAACGAATTTTAATTCATTCAAACCAAATTAAAATTAAACCAAGTAAAGTAAAGTAACACAATAAATATATTCACTTAAACCGATTAATTAATCCAAGTCCTAGAATTTGCCTAAGTCATATTTATCAATATTAGCAAATTAGGCAAAACCAAGTTTTAGCAAATGACTTGAATTAAACAACTTTACCCAATATTTAATATAAGTCCCAATTTAAAGTGAGTGTGATGATTTAAACCGAATTTTATCTTGAATTATTCTAAACATGCGTTCTACGTTATTATGCAAGATAAAATAAACCAATCACACTACGCCGTGATGTACGAGGAAAAACCCAAGACGGGAAACAACCTCGGACGGCCCTAGCCATAAATCCACTAGATACGGAATTGCAATTACAAGACATATAGACTTACAACGCACGACTCGATCCCTCTCAAGCCTCGACGCTTCTTCTTGTAGACACCTCTTCCTAGCGGATAACCTTGGAATACCACCGCGGTCTCGGAATCCACCGATGGGACTTTATATGGTCACCGTCACCCGAGCAAGGAGCCTTTCTCCAAGTGGGTAGAATCACAAAAAAACGTCTTCTTCTTTGATGGATGTAGAAGCAAACCAAAACTTCTCTTTGAAACGGAAGAGATAAACCGGTGACAAACTCCAAGCAATTTGATATGTATATAAGAACTTGGATAAACAATATGGGTGTAAAACTAGAGTGATAAAATATTTTTCTCTAAAAATCTCACTCAAAACATGATCTTTTTCCCTCTTTGAATTTTCTCTCAAAACACTCTCTAGGAGTTAGAAGGTTGTGAAAAAGATAGCTTATCAAAAGTGATTCCCGCACATATTAAAGTCTGAAAAAGTTGGTTAAAAACCAAGTGGGGAAGTGGGTGCAAAACTGCCAAAAACTGTTCCCGCCTGGCATCTCGTTCAAACGACTTTTCGTTCGAACGAAATCTCGTTCGAACAAGACTTCTAACGACGTTCCAGATTGAACTCGTTAGAATCTCGTTGGATATCTCGTTCGAATGACAATCTCGTTTGAACGACATATCGAACGACATGTCAGTGGCCTAATATGGGAACTCGTTGGCAGGTTCGTTCGAACAATATTTTCGTTCGAAGGACAATCTCGTTCGAACGACTCTATCGAACGAAAAACCACAAAGTTTGAATATTCTTGTTTAAGCCCAGAAAACTTTATAAACATATAATTAAACTTTTAATTAATTCTTTCTTAAAACAAAACGCAGTTTTTATAAAACCTAACACCCAATAAACTTGTTCCAAGATCCTATATAAATAATATTGCATTCATACCTTGGAAGCATGGAACTATGGTTGATGACGTAGAAACGAGGCACGCAAATCGGCACATTTGATGAGGCTTTATACTCTTTGCCGCTACGTCTTCAACAAACACTTCATAGGCTTGAGAATATTACAATTAAATACTATCCTATGAATAAATGTTTTTTTCCGGAATTGAGCCAAAACTATATATGGACTCAATTGGAAATTTGTGTCCTTACATATGCAGCCAAAGGAGAATTAATGATCAAGTATCATGCAAAGGTGATGGAGTTAGTATCAGAATTTGCTGCTATTCAGCTGGTCAGAACACCAAGAATGGAGAATGCAAGAGCAGATGCCCTAGCTCAATTAGCATCATCTACTTGTACTGAGCTACGAAGAACAATCCCAATTAAAGTTTTAGCTGGTCGGAGTATAGATGAAGATTTGATGATGAACTTTATCACCCTTGATTTAGGACTATCTTGGATGGATCCCATCATGGCATATATTGAGGAGGGAGAATTACCAATTGACAAGCTCGCAGCCAAGAAATTGAAGTTTAAAGCTGCTCGGTATGTATTAACTAACGGTATTTTATATAGACGAGGAATTATGGCAGGTTTGCAAAAATGTGTACATCCCTTCGAGGTGAAATAATTGATTGAAGAGATCCATGAAGGGTCCTGTGGAGCCCATGTAGCAGGTCAGACGCTTTTGCAAAGGATGATGATGCAGGGATATTACTGGCCAACGATGAGGGATAATTGTGTAGCCTATGCCAAGAAATGTGACAAGTGCCAGCGCTTTTCCTCCATCCGAAGATCTCCACAAGCATTATTGACACCCATCACTTCCCCTTGGACATTTGCCATGTGGGGAATAGATTTGGTCGGACCACTGCCAACGACCAGATGAAGGTTCAAATACCTCATTGTCGCAGTGGATTATTTTACTAAATGGGTGGAAGCTGAGCCTCTCATTGATATGACGTACGAGAAGGTGTATCAATTTATTTGGAAGAAAATCATTTGTCGATATGGTCTTCCTCATGCTTTCATCACAGACCTTGGAACACAATTTGATAACGAGGAGTTTGCTGCCTATTGTCATCAATCAAATGTGTTGAAGATCCATTCAGCACCAGGCCATCATCAAAGCAATGGACAAACTGAAGTGACAAATAGAACACTGCTGAATGGTTTGAAGAAAAGACTGAACGACGTGAAAGCAAATTGGATCAACGAGTTACAGTCAGTACTGTGGGCTTACCGAACTACTCCCCGAGTAGTAACTGGAGGATCTCCATATATGCTAGCGTTTGGAAGTGAAGCTGTTATATCTGCCGAATTGGGCCTCCCAATACACAGGGTATTGATTTTCAATTCCTCTGTCAGCGACTTAATGAGAAGATTGGATTTAGACATGCTCGAGGAAGTTAGAGAGGAAGAAGCCATCAGAAATGCTGCATACCAACAACGAACAACTCTATTCTATAATAAGAGGGTGAAGAAGTGCGACCTAAAAGAAGGAGACTATATGCTGAAGAAAGTAGTTCAAAAGCACAACAAACTGGAGGCAAACTGGCATGGACCATACCGAGTTACAGAAGTTGTTCGACCAGGAACTTACCGAATAGAAACTTTAGAAGTGGAGGAGTTTAAGAATGCATGGAACGTAGAGCACCTGCGCAAGTATTATCAGTGATGTGTATTTTCTCCTTTTATTGAAAGTTTTTTGGGGAATACTAGTGCTACACACTACTCGACGAAACTCGGCAAAACTCGGGCTACTCAAAAATTTTCTCTAAAACGCCAGCTAAGGTTGGTCGAGAAACAAATGTATTCCTCCGGGATGTAAAACTTATATTCCTCCGGGAAGTAAAACTTGTATTCCTCTGGGAAGTAAAACTAGTATTCCTCCGGGAAGTAAAGATACCTGTATTCCTCTGGGAAGTAAAGCTACTTGTATTCCTCCGGGAAGTAAAGCTACCTGTATTCCTCCGAGAAGTAAAGCTACCTGTATTCCTCTGGGAAATAAAGCTACCTGTATTCCTCCGGGAAGTAAAACTACTTGTATTCCTCCGGGAAGTAAAGCTATTTGTATTCCTCCGGGAAGTAAAACTATGTGTTACTCGGGAAGTAAAAATATTCCTAAAAATGCCAACTTATGTTGGTTAGGAAGTAAATATATTCTTGAAAACGCCAACTAAAAGCTCCTCGTAGGGGAAAAATCCACTAATTATGGCTGGTCGGGGATAAAAACCCACTAACTGTAGTTGGTCGAGAAGGAAATTTACCGACCTTGGTTGGTCGGAAACATTTTATGAATACGAGAAAATGATCAAGCAAAATTATTGATTCTCGTGACTTTTTAAAATTATTAGTAAGTTGGTCGGGAAACAACTTAGTGAGTTGGTTGAGAAATAACTTAGTAAGTTGGTCGAGGAATAACTTAGTAATTTTTTTTATAATGACTACCACATATTCAAGCTAGTCGACGATAAGTTGATCGACAAACAACACAAAACAACACAATATTGTTATCTTTTTAATAGACATACATGCACAAATGTAAAGTATTTTACAAGACAATAGCAATTAAGATTGCGAACAAAAATAAAAGTCTTTCATTAAATCAAAAACAAATTACATTGAGAATGAAATGTGTACTAACTATTACATCAAAATTCCTACTCTATTGGTTTCTTCCCCTCTGCTTTTGAAACAAGTTCCTCGCCAGCAAGCGGATCATTTAAAGCAAGAGGAGAGTTTATGAAGTTCAAATCTTTTAACATCCTGATATTCATCATGGATGGTCGATCTAGAAGGTGCTCGAGACGAGATATCTCAAAACTTGAATGGAGATTGTAGTCGCCGAGATACTTGGAAATTAAGCATCGAGGAATGGCCCGAGCAGGGATCCAACTCATATCAAGTTTGAATGGTGGCACGGGTAGGTCGAGCATCCCAGGTTCATGATAGTCCCACAGGTAATGACCCTGTTCGAGTTGCAACACACCTAAGGCATTCAACCATCCTTGCTTGTAGCCCTCATTATTGGCATTCTGGATACGATCGTCCAAGTGGTAGAGAGCCTCGTTGTACCCAGCCATCCAGAACTCCCTGGGCTGTTTGTGGAATTGATATGTCAGTCTTTCCACCTGCTCGTGGAGATTTTTTATGAAGAGTTCCTTAATCTCCAAGACTGATTTCTGCGCTGAAAGCTGCTCTTCCAGGTCCCTGATCTTGTCTGATATTTCAGCCAACGCCTGGTTCTTTCCCATTAATTGGAAAACTTGGTTCTCCAAAGCTGATTGAGTCCTCTATTCCTCGACAGGAATCCGAGCTGCTCTTGCTCGTCCCCGAGGAGCTCTTGCTCATCCACGAGAAGATGTAGAGGGGCCATCTCTCTTCAAGGTCTCCAATTCCTCCCTCAAGTTAGCGTTCTCAACCTCCAAGAACGAGAATCCATCATCAGTCACTGGGATCAAGGCTTTTGAAGTGGAAGCTGCAGACTTCAACTGCGACAACTCTTTTTGTAGGTTGTTATTCTCTTGCTCTAATAATTCAGATATTTGTCTGCACTCCTCGACTTCAGCCCTCAGAGTTATCTCCCTCACATCGTAGCTAGCAAAATGCTTCTCGTATCCCTTGTTAGCATTGAGTTGTTGATACTTCTTCTCATACCCCTCGTGCAAAAGGGAAGTGGATTCTTTGTATTATTGCTGAAGGTCTTCAAGATTGCCTTGGAGATCCTCGATCATGTCATAATAAGCCACATTATTGGCCACTGCACGATCAAGCAGACACTTCAAGTATTGGCAGGCCTCAATTACCTGTTCCAAAGCATCTTGGCCGAGGCTGTCGATGATTTGTGCTGCACTCAGATCTGTGTGACCAGCCTTAAAATATTCATTGCATTTCCGCAACAACTTTGTATCATGAGAAGACAGTAATTCCATCCTGGCCAGAAACTAGTAGAGGAAGAAAAAGCAGTAATCAATAATCAAAACAAAGCATGAAGAAGAGACAACAGTATGCAAAAAACAAAAGTTCAAGTTTTATTAGATCATAAGGTTCAGAGTTACATGTTCAGGATTACATTTGTTAAAGAAAAATAAAATAGAGAAATCCGAACAACTCTACACATTTTCCTTGTCTCCCAAAATTTTCTCGGGAGGATTGGACGAGGAGGTAGGTTGCTCGGATGGAACAGATTATGGTTGGAGAAGTGCTGGACGTTGCTCGGAGGAAGTTATAGGTAGTTGAAGTTCCTCGCCAGCGGGCTGGATAGTCGGGGGAAGAGAAACCTGATCTCCCATCACCATGGAAGACTCTTCGGAGGCAGCTTCGTCCTTTTCTTCGTCTTCAGGAGTTGGAGGGGTACCAGGGATGTGTCGCTGAAAGAGTTCAGATTTTTCATCCACTTTCATCTCCTGTAGAGCAGCAACCCATCAATCCCAGAAGTAATTGAGGCTGCCATATTCTACTTGTGACATCATAGCAGCCAAGCCCTTGTTCCACCCCTTGTCCTAGCCAGCGCTGAAAGACTTCTTCACAGCCAATTTTCTCTTTAACTTCTCTGAGGAAAGCTTCTCGGATAGAAGGTTTTCAGCAGCCTTCAATTTATTCTCAACCTCCTCCTTCTGCCGATTTACCTCCCGAAGCTGACCCAACTCTTCCTCAGCAACCTTGAGCTTATTCTCAAGATCTCCAGCATTTTTGAGCTTCTTGTGAAGCTCTTTATTTTTCCCTTCCAAGTCCTTTATTCTCTTCTCCAACTCCTTGGAGACTTCAATAACTTGAGCTTTCTCCTGCTCAGTGGAGGTAAGTTTCTTCTCCCAGATTGCCTTATCAGCATCGTACTTCAGACGAGAACCTTCCAAAGACTGCCTCAGGCCCACCAGAGCTTCCTCTACACCAGACGAGGAGCTTGAAGCTTTAATAGCTTCATCCTTCTTCAAAATTGTATTGAAGCAGCTCACCAACTGTGAAAAGAAAATGAAAGCAAGTCAGAGACAGATATAACAAGGGAAAGATGAAAAGTTCAAAGTAAAAGGACTTAAAGAAGCAATGTGGCGAGCTGCTAAAGAGGTAACCATATCCCGAGAAAGATTTTCTTCGATACCTTGGATCTCGGGAATGATCCAAGTCTTCACCGAGCTTATGGCAGAGCTCGGGGGAACGAAAGTGGGAACTCCACTAGTCGGGGGCTGAGATATGGTGCCAACCAAATTGATCGAGGAGCTCTTCTTCAGCTTCCTCGAGGGAGCAGGAATAGATTCAACCAAGGAGGAACTCTTGGTCGGTGATATTACAATCACTTCTCCTGGAGAAGCAGACTTGCTCGGAGCCACTTGGGGCTTCTTGACAACCTTCACAACAGGGGCAGCTGAGGAAGGTGCATCAGTTTTCTTTATCCCCTCCCCTGGGACGTCAACCTTACTTTTTTTTGCCTCTCCAGCACCAGAGGCAGGTTTCTCAAAAAGGGTGGGAGGTCTTCTCTTCTTCATCCTTTCACTTAAAGGAATGTGTGACTCAGGCGAGGAACTGGTATAAGCTGGTAATGGTTCTACTTCACTTATCACCGGATGAGCAGTGAAAGAAGTGGTGTAGCTCTTGTACTGCAGCAGATACGAGGCTGACCTAATGTGCTCATCGGCAACACTCTGATGAAACTCCAGATAAGTTTTAAGTGCCTTATATTCACATCTGCTTCTTTTGGACACTTTGTTTTGCTATCAACTGCAAATAAATAAACGTTAAAATATCAGTGGCACATTTTATCAAACATAGAAGAAACATAATTTCAAAATAAATAAAATAAAATAAAAATAACCTATCCCATTCCCATAAGGAGGGCATTTGGGACCCTGATACACTTCATCCCCAGATAAAGGAGCATGTTGCCAATTTTTTATAACAACTCCGTGCTCAAAATAGTCCCTATTGGCATCCGGGAGATTGACCACTAAAGCCTTATTTAAAAATCTAGTTTTTAAATAAAAGTGTTATCACCCACTGCCCATCTATAACAAAACATGATTTCTGGAATTCCTATGCGATTTCCATGAATTTGATTTAACCTATGCACCCCATTAACTATTCTCCATGTATTGGGGGCTATTCTTGCAGGAACAACGTCAAAATATTGACAAAATTCCAGACATAGAGGATTGGGTGGAAAAGAAAATCCACACTCAGCAACAAAGAGACTAGGGAACCAATGTCCCTCAGCCAAACGAAAATAGTCAGAAGGCTCAGAAAGCTCTTCCAGAACAACCCAAGAGGGAATAGAAAAATCAGAGCGAAATTTATCAAGAGATTCAACAGGGTAAACCATGATGAATAAAGGAAATAAAGAAGAAGGAAGAAGATCTTACAGAAAAAGAGCGGATCTGTTGACAACGAACGATGAAAAGGATGAACGCACAAGAGAGTAAGACAATGGAAATTTCGAAGATACAAATTTGAAAAAGTAGAAGACGATGGGATTGTTTGTGACGCTTAAATACTCTGCCTTGGGAAACGGTAAAGTAATAATTACAAAAAGAAATGATTACTCTACCGGCGGCTAGAAGGACAAAAAGTACGCGGAGATCGAGGCGGTTATAAAAATTTAAAAAATCCTGATTCTACGAATTTGAAAGGAGCAATAAATACAAAAGACACCTAAATTTTAGGATGACCATTTAAAACTGCCATATTCCGAGAAAGAATGTTCCACACTCCTCAAAGTTCGAACTATGAAACATTGGGGGCTTCTGTTGATACCAAATTTAGTCTGCTGACATGGCTCAATAAAGTGAAGACACATGGCAATCTACGTAGCAACAACAAACACTTCCGAGGAACTCACATGCTCCGAGGAACCATACTACAACGAGGAGCACTGATTCCCCGAGGAACAAGAACTCTCCGAGGAACTCTTGAGTACCGAGAAGCTTAGGCGGTTCGAGCTGCACCTCGAACAAAGAATTAATAGCAGAATAACCAACAGTTTGACTGTTCATTAAATGCTTATCATTCAGACGCATACGCTTTAGGAGCATTGAATGTATTACCCTTTCATATGTACATCATTTAATGTATTACCCTTTCACATTACAGCCTCAGGGCTATAAATACATTGTACAATCCTCATTGTAAAGGGACCAGAATTTCTTGGTATAACTTGTAATCGAGAATTCCCAAACAATCAACAATAACATAACAGTGGACGTAGGCTATTCTTATAAGGCTGAACCACTTTAAAAATTCTTTGTCTCATTTATTTATCTGTGATTGAATAATTAGATATGATCTAATTTTTTACATCAACACTTATAGTCATTTCGAGTGCGTCGTTGCATCCGGAAGGGTAGAAATAGTCAGAAAAGTCTATTTGGAGGTTGGTTTTAGGTCTCGGGTCATTTGGAAATGAAAAGACACCCAAAAAGGGCATTTTGGTCATTTTTACAGGGGGATGAATAGTGAATTCGGATTTTGTCTTATTATAAATATTTGGAGATTAGTTGTGCGTAGGTTCATTCATCTCTTCTACACAAAATTGAGAGGTCATTTTTTAGAGAGAGTGAAAGGTTACTTGGGAGAAGAGAAGATTGTTTGGAAAGGAGGAGAACCAAGGGCCAAAGGTCACCACCACCAACCACCACCGAAAGTTGATCGGAGAAGGGGAGAACCACCTGTGATACCCCACCCTAAAGGATCATACCTTCATTAGAGGCAAGTATTTGATAATTGCAATCTAGTTAGTATATTGTCCATGTTAGGATAGTTATTAAAAATGGGATTTTGCATGTTTGGAAGATAAAGATAGAGTTGTTGATTGATTTTTGGAAAATGGAAATATATAGGAATCAAACTCATGTTGTAAGTAGATAATAATCCACGAAATAATCCTTAAGTTGTTGAAGAAATTATGAGAATCATTGGTGTGTTCTTGAAGATATCATGTATATAATTTTCTGGAAAAAGAGGATAAATATATGCTTTTAATTCAAACTTTTGATGATCCTAGGAGGTTAGGAATGATTTATAACCTATTAGGAGTTGATGGATATTGATGATGAGATGTTGGGTGTTGAATCTTAGAGGTTTTTAGGTTCAAAAATGGTGAAAAACGCTGAAATTTGGTGAAGAAGACGAAACAGTAGGTCTCGCGCGAAGTAGCGCGAAGTGGTTCAAACGAGATGATCTCGCGCGAAGTCGTTCGAACGACATTGGAAGTGGTTCGAACGACATGTCATTCTGGTTCGAACGACATTTCATTCTGGTTCAAATGACAGGGTGAATTTCTGGGAATTTTCTTAAAGTCCAGTTATGAGTTTGTCGGTTTATTGGAGTGAGAGAAACTACCAAATAGTAAATTCAAATAGGAAAGCATTTTGGGAAAAGTATGTGAGAATTCATACTATAACTATTTCGGTATAGAGAGAATGTACCTTGGATATAATGGGACTTAGGGAAGATCAGTAAGCCCTAGATAAAAACTGAATTAATGCGATTAGGATTTAATTGATGAGAATTATGATAATTAAATTTAAGATGAAAAGTCATATTATTTTAATACATAGGATTTAAAGAGATATAATGCTACGTATGGGAATTATCTTAGGGTAGTGTGATTACCTTGTTGATATTATATCTAAAGGTAGATGATAATGCCTATTTGATTAATTGATGATTTATGTGTATGACATACATAGCTTACTTGCTATCGACGGGAGGTTTGCACGTGAGGGAAGTGATATCCTGATGAATCCATGGGATTTTTGATTTGTCACTCGAGAACATAGGTCTATAAAAGACTTATCGGGGAGTTGATAAGTCTGCTGACTATGGGAACGTAGGTATGTGCGTGACCCGTGGGTATGAGAACTATTTTCGCCTCCGATTTTTGTATTGATGTTTGTGGTTCGAGGAATCCTTATCGAACCTTTAGTCCCCTATTCGGCGACCAACGATACTGGGACGTGATAGCAGAGTAATGCATGCACTGCAGCTGTGTCTCGGGGTGCCGTATTATATATGTTTATATATATAATGAATTAAATGAAAGTATATAGAGTGGTTTGATTAATCTACTGTGTGACGATTATAGATGACGGTAAATAGAGAAAAAGAATTGAATTAAGTTAATGAATACTTATTCTTATAGATTTGAAAATCTTAATTCATATTAATGAGAAACGTATATGAATGATTATACTACGTATGGTATGGGACATACGGGGTTATGATATGGGGTAGAATCATATTATGGCTACTAGTTAGGAGGAACCATTAACTAGGAGGTTAATAGGAAACGTTAAGCGTGCACTCTAGATGAGAGGTGAGAATATCATGTGAGAGTTTGGATACTAACATGTACATAATAAATGCTTTATTGCACTTATTAAATACTTGCTATTTTAAAAATTATTTTACATCGGGCTCTGACCCGTTTCCTTGCATATTCTCTTTTCTATTGTATCTTCTATATCAGGTGTCCAGCATCAGGGACGCCAACCTTAGAGGATTATGAAGATCTATGGAGCTATGGAGTATTGCTTAGACACCTATCTTCATTTGATTTATAGTTTTCTTTTATTTAGGGCATGTCGCCTAAAGGAATTCAGTTGTCTCTTTTCTATCTAAATCATATAGTCTTGTACTCGTGTCATTTTAATTCATTTATTATTGTAGGGATTACTGTATTGGATTATTATTTGGGAATGTTTATTCCAGTTACATTTAAATTCTTTTGTGTTATCTGTTCAGTTATTAGTGTTTGTAGAATAATATGTGTAGCGTTGTTCGTAAACTAAAAATGAATTTGGTTGAATTAAGATTTGGAACGTTTTTAACACCAGCTTAATTGGGTATTGGGTAATTTGTAAATGTTTTCGACAGTGATGCTAAGAATCAACCAACTGTATATTATGTTTTAATTTGGTATGGGACTGGCCACCCAGTATTTAATTATTTGGGGTGTTACACAACATTCTTAAGCAATAAGGCAGATAAACCAGTAGGCACAATATCAGTCATGGTATGATCAAATTCCTCATCATCATTGTAGATTATCTTAGCAAAGAATGACATACAAGGGTTAAAAGTGGTGTTAGATGACTCGGGTTCATCATTTTCAGAGTCACTTGAGCCATCCCAAGTCTTGCTTAAACGAGCACTATTTTTTTTTGTGAATTTTGTCTAAGATAATTCTACAGTCACTAGCCATGTGTCCTAACTTTCCGCATCTATAGTATTCAACATTTTTAAGGTCTTTCTCAGGTCTCTTATGATTTTTAGACTGATAATTGTCTTATCTTCTCTCATGAGGCCTGTTATTAGATTGATTTGGATAAGTAGGTTTGCCTTGTCTTTTTGTTATTTTATTTCGAAAGTTCACAATTTTCTTAAACTGTTTAGACATTAAGGCAATCTGATTATCCAAAGTATGTAAATTACGATCCTCAACAGAGTCTGAGTCGATGTTAGGTATGCAAAATTTAGGTGTGGTTAACTTAGATGAAAAATAAGATTGGGGTTAGACTATCTCTTTTGGGACTGGGTTAATTATTTCTTAAATTCTAATTCCATTTCCACAGTTCTCAATTTTCTATTGAGGAGTTCAGGTATAAGATTTTGATCATCCATATCCTCAATTGCATATCTCTTATTATCCATTTTTTGTGGAAGTGATCTTAGAATTTTAGAGACAATTTTCTTTCTATCATAAACAATCCCATTAGCATGCAATTTGGTCACAATGTCTGTCAGTCTAATATAGAAGGCATATAATGACTTAGTCTCAGTCATTATCAAGGAGTTATACTACTGGACTAACATTTGAGTTTTAGTAGCTTTAAATCTGGTATCTCCCTCATGTTAAGTCACTAGGGTGTCATGCTTCTTTAGAGGTAGAGCATAATGATATCCACTTGAATTTGTGTTCATTGATAGACATGAATATGCCATTTTTTCCTTTATTGTTATTAAGTGAAACATGTTTCTCTTCTTTAGTGAATTCACTTAGTAACTTTCTAATTCTCACAGTACTTCCTTCGACGGTTGGTTTAGTAAGAAAGGTGTAACCATTTTCAATAACTTCCCAGACATCATCTCCCAAAGTCCCCTGGATGATGCCATCATCCTTACCTTCCAGTAAGAAAATTCGATTCCATCAAAGAGGGGGGGGGGGGGGGGGGGGGGTGGACTGGTTACCTAGTCTCTCAAATTTCTCGTCCATCATTTGTTTTTGAGATTTTTTTTAAAAAAACTCAAGATCTAAAGAATTTTTGAGAAATCAAAGGTCTGATACCAATTGAAAAAGTACTACTTAAGTTGTTTACTACAAGATTAAATTATCTAAATGACTCCGAACAATTTATTGAAGAAACTCTTTTCTTAAAACAAAATTTAAACAGAAGATGTGTATAACAATATGAACGAGAAATTTCAGTTATAGGTTTACCAGTTTTGAAAAGCAAAACTTTAAACAAAATGAACCAACACAACCTTAAGAAAGGGATAAGAGGAAGAGGAAGTGTACAGAAGAAATTTTAACGTGGTAAAACCCCACCCAATTGGGAAACATCCACGGTGACCTCTACGCCATAAAAGTAAAAAGTCCATTAAAAACGAGAAACAACTTACAAGCTATATAACAATCAATACACACAATCAAACCTAAACTAAGTTTAGAAATGTACTAACTCCTCTGGCATTTTTCGACTTCTCCCATGGTTCTGATGTTGCTGATGTTCTCCCAGCTGCGTAACTTTACTACTTTTAGCTTTACGTTAACTCTAAAAGTCCAATATCTCAATACCAACACTTTTCAGTGTAGTAGTGTGAAGGTGTATGTGGTGTAGTGCTCTAAACTCATGTATGCAACTCACACACACACACTTAATTACAAACAATATGAGTATCAAATTACATACAAATATCTCCAGATGAAAGGGTTTCTAAAATCAACTTAGTCAAATAAATTAGACTTTGGATCTTTCAAATAACTGCACATCAAGAGGGAATCTTGCTATACAAACTAGCCAAGATCCTATACACCTTCTTTATTTTAAAGCATTAACTTATTTCACAAAACATGAAATAATTTTGAGAGTGAAATCCCCAATCAAGATCCCAAACTAGAAGTCTAAAAGTTTGAGTAAATTGAAATAAAAAAGGGTTTTGTTGGTTTTGGGTTTGAAAACAACATTTATGTTGAAAACAACCAACAAAAATTAGATTTCTCGAAACAAGAAATTAGATCTAGCAAATAACTAAGTGATGTGTATCACATAAATCAAATCCCAAATTTCTATGCAAAGAAATAGAGACTTAATCAACGTGATTAAGTTGGCAAAGAGATATAAGACAATGGAGGAAGAAACTTCACAAATCTCGAAATAAAAATACTTAGAGAAAGATTTTCTGGTTTGGATTTGGTTGAAGTTTGAGTTAGGGTTTGTAAAAAAACTCTTCAAACTCTCTCTCTCTCTCTCTCTCTTTAACTCTTTCTCTCTTTTCTCTCTCTTCTCTCTATTTTCTTTCAGAGGTTAAAATGACAAAAGTTGAAAAATGGAAGAGAAGTCTCCTTATATACTTAGAGAAGAAGGATCTGGAACATAGAGGTAAAATGAACGAACATGATTAATTCGAAGATAATCTAATGGCCACCAAGTCACTACTTTTAAAAAAATTTGATTGGTTCAAGATTAAACACTGGGATTAAGTGAAAACACATCCAGTTCGTTGATTAGAATAGATTCAATGGTCCACAGTGAGGCTTAAGTATGTAAGAGGGAGAAAACACGTATCTGGCCGTTATATAAGTAACATGTGTAAGGCTGAGATGCAGTGTAAAACGTGCATTTTTGAATTGGTAAAAATACGAATTGTACCCACAATATTCTCAAGCGCTTTCGGTTTCTACCCAACCAGATTTTATGCCTTAAAAACAAATTATAATCCAGCCGTAATAGTTTTTAAGCCATTATTTTTAATTTCTACAAATCATTTTACAATCTTAGAAATTATTTAAAAATTCCCAAAAAATAGTAGAAAATTAATTTTAAAGGATTTAACTCACACACAACCAAATAGAGCATGATATAATGTATGTATGTAATCCTAGTGTGTGGTGTTGGTGATCTACCTTTAAGAAATTATAGAGGCACAATGTTGAGTTTGAGGTTCTTTGGTAACTAGGGATGGGACTCAAATTTAGTCACAATTTCCAAACTAGATGAGCACCAATATATTATAGATTTAAATAATTCAAAGATATCGGGTGCATCAAATGATTGCCCTTATAGGCAAGAGGTATATCGTCGAAATTATCCTAAAGAGGGGAACCCTTCCATTAACCCACCAAATTTATCAACATCAAATAAACATCCACCTTAAGACACTCATATCTAGGTTGTCGATTATAATGAGAAACTTTACCAAAATTTTGGGTCACCTCACCGCCCGAATTTTCACATTATTTCGCTCATTTTAAAAACAGGAACCTATCTGTTATTCAAAAACAAGTCAAAACGTGTCTTAGATCATTTACCCTATCTTATTCCCAGGCTAGGGTCTTGTTCAATATTTTTTCTTGCATCCTAGGCAAACATAGTACAAGTGGAACCTAATAATAATAACCATGCTGAGGATTTTTCCTTCTCCCTCCTTTAAAAAAAATACCAGTAACATTTTCCCCTTTTTCATAAGAAAAACAAGTACTAAAACTATTCCATTTTCCCTCAAAAAATAAACCAAAATCATTTTTCCTCTCAGGTTGATCGCATACCCAGATTTTGGCCAGGACCCCTATTAGATCCAGTCGCTTATTAAACCAACCTAAAGCTCTACCACTTCCTCTACTGCTTCCACTGAGTTTGAGATCTACCTCCACAAGTTATCCGTGGAGAACATGGACTGGGCTCTGAATGTTCAACCAGATCTAATAATCTTCCTAGCTCAGCTTAGTACCAAAATTGTAACCTCCAGGTTGAATTCCAAGAGATGCAACAAAACCTGGCTCGAACTCCCAAGGCTCATGAACCCAAAATCCTCTTTGCTTATGCTATGGGACCACCTACTCCTGAACCAATTTGGGTCCTAAAAGAGTATCTACATTCCTTATGTGCCCCCTTATAAACAGGCTACCACCTACTTATCTACTGATTCCAAATCTTGCCTAATCAGGGGATAATCTATCCGTGCCCATGGATCCTAAGGAAGAAGAACTGAACAAGGTCAAGAATACCCTAAGATACTATAATTTTTTTTTGACCAAGTCAAGATCTCAGGGAATTACATGGAAAACACTCACATGTACCCCTTTCCTAAATCCAGGCTACCAAGGAAATTCAAGATGCTAGACATTGAGAAATTCGGAGGCAGCGAACCTTTGATTATGAATCTATGCAACTATCATCGAGCCATGACTCTTCTCAGAGCTTTAGAGGAAATAATGGCCCAAATGTTCCAGAAAACTTTGAGAAAAGGTTCCCTCAGGTCGTTTTTATCTCTTGAGGAATCCAGAATCCG
The DNA here is from genome assembly GCA_949130495.1 of Sambucus nigra. Taxonomy (NCBI): domain Eukaryota; kingdom Viridiplantae; phylum Streptophyta; class Magnoliopsida; order Dipsacales; family Adoxaceae; genus Sambucus; species Sambucus nigra. The sequence goes on along the minus strand of OX422212.1, from coordinate 474,196,892 downwards.
TAATTAGGAGGATGTAACTAGGGAATTCGTGACACAATACAAGTAAAACAAGTAATTGGAAGTTACACGGAGAGACCTAGAGCTACTTAAGAATAATTCTGGGGAGTCGGTCAGTAGTATCATCGAAAGATGGAAAGAAAAATCCTCTACCATGACCTACAAGCCATCAGAAGAAGAGCAAGTGAGCATATGAAAAAAAAATTTCCTGCCCCCATCTGAGCTTCAATGAGAGGTCAATAGTACCCATACTTCATAGCCATCCGAGAGGTTGGTGTGGTGATTAAATAAGGGATTGCTAGTCACAAAGTGGAATATGAACTAAAAAAGTTAACTGAACAGTTTGTGTCATGAAAATATGATAGGCTAGCTAGTTCCTCAGTCTCAACAATAAAAAACATACCCCAACCTTCCACTTATTGGGCACATGAAAATCATCCCAACCCTACCAATGGGGGTATACTAAACTCCATATTCCCCTGTCAAAAGTGTACCAAGTCCTGCTGGCCTGAAACCTCATCAAGCGATTAGAACCCCAATCGCTGCCAAATCCCCTTCTAAAGAACTTCAAACATGACGCTCACTATGAGTTCCCCCAAATCACAAGGCACACCACTGACCAGTGTTTCCACCTCAAAAATATGATCCATGGTCTCATTGATGGGGGCATCATTTATCCACCGCTAATCCTTAGCCTAATACCACTGTAAGAGGGTAGTTTAGATAAGATGGAGGCGTAACCCCTTTTGAGTATGGCAATGACAAGGTTAGTTAGAGAAACACTAGTGATTTAGCCACAAGACACAAAGAGTAGTTTGGAATGTGTGGAACCCATCTTATACTCACAAGTCTCTCGTGTATAACTCACAATATAATAAAGAACTTCAGAAATAACTTAGCTAGAGGGAGAGAGAAGTAAGCACCCTAGATACACCTTGGTAGGCAGGCAAACATACTAAAAAAACTCTCAAGGGTCTCTGTTATGTATTAAAAGCTTCGTAATAAATGACAATGGTGAGTGGCTAAGCCCTCTAGTTTGCAATAATTCTCTCTCTGATGTATCTCTAGTAATAACTTTTTGAACTCTCAAAGGATCATCCTTTCCTCAGAGGTGGTTGGGGTCCTTAAATAGCCCCCCCGAGGCAACTCAGTCATTAAAGACTATGAAAGACATCTCTCATACTTTATGTCACGACATTAAATGCCTGATGCACTAGTTGTCTCCTACGTCATAAACATTAAATGCCAAGACATGCCTTTTGCCTAACCACTGTGTGTCAGGGGGTTTTAGTCGCAGAGGTGGCTCACCAACTATCTGACAGCCCCAAATACCACGGTGGTTTACTCAAGTGCATGTCTGACATTGTTTAGAAGGCTAGTGACATCACCCACAGTAGATGTGACATTTAAGTAGAGGGTTGTTTGGTCCATAACTCAATGCCCGATGGAACTCCAAGCTGCTCCGCTTGAGGTTCCACGGTCAGGGTCCTTCGGTGTTTTACCAGGTGTATCTAAGATGGTCAGGACAAGCCCCAACGGTGCCCCACTTCTCAATCCTCCAAACCAAGTCCCTCTAAAGTTCCCACGGTGAGGTTGTTCGATAGAGCATGAAAGCTCTCCCAGGCCCTGCCAAGCCTGGTCTCTCGCGAGTACCGTTCGACCTCACACCCATTCATTATTCTCGTTACAACATTACAGTCATTACAACTCGTAGTCAATATAAACAAAGCTATAATATGGCAAAGTAACAATAAGCTAAAGTACGAGTTGCCACGCCAAGCTGCCACGCTTGAGTTGCCTCACCAAGATGCCACGCTTGAGTTGCCACGCTGATCTTATCCTCAGAACACTGTTGCTAATTGGTGGATTATCCCTAATCCCAGGATTACCTTCAGGCCCCCTCTACATTTGCCCCTTCGTGGAGGGATTTGTTATGGGAACAAGAAGTGCCTCCACGAAAACTTCTTAATCCGAGGAACCTTCTCTGTCTGGCCTGCTGCTTTTTCCTAATGCTGAGCCTCAACCGTTTCAGCTTGAATATCTGAAATTCTCCCGAAGGACCTGCTAATATTCTCGCAGTAATGTTCGAAAAAACGAAAAATTCTCCCCGATGTAACTGAGTCATAACTAAACAACGTTTGAGCTTCTGTCGAGGGGACATCGTGTCTTTTTTGAACCATTGGGACACCTTCCTTGTTGGGGGGTTTATTGGATATGTCAGAGAAAATCTTGGCGCCCAAAACTAAATCTTGGTTAGGAAGGTAACGGTGGTTGTTCCCTAGGTGTCATTTCATTAATTGATGGCAGTTCCCCAGGTGTCACTTCATTAAATGACGTAACGTTGTCTTTTCCATGTCAGAACACTTCCCGAAGTGCCACGTGTACATTTGAAATGATTGCAGGCGGCCACACACGTGCAATGGTGGGAAACTTAAACGACGAACTTTAAAAATTAAACGGCCAAATCACTTAAAACCATTCTTTTTCTTACTTTCCTACTACCTGCTTCAAATTTCCTTCGTTTTTTAGAGAGAGAGAGAAAAAGCTTCCATTGTTGATCGTCTAAAACCTCTATTGCTGTTCGAGCTTGTGCCATCCTGTTCTTGCTCTCATCTTCTTCGCCACCTCCTGTGGTTGTTCTTCCGCCATTGTCGTGCTCAGGCTCCTCTGACTCAAGGTTGTTTTTTGTTTGCTCTAACACTCTGTCATGGCGTCTCAAAGTTACCCCACCATCTCTTCAACCAGTGCGCCGCCTGCTACTGCTGTTGCCACCACTACTGGTGCCTCTGCTTTGGACGCTGTCCGTCGTGAACAGTTAAGGTTTTATCGTCGCTCTCCCATTTTTGGCGAAGGTGATTGCTTTGCTGCTGCTTGCAAGACTGTCAATTTTGAATGCAAGTTTGAGACCTTAGTGCTGGGTGACGAGGACGAAGAACCCTCGAAGTGGGGCTTTCTTCCTCCAGCGGGGACTCTCCGGTTTCGTCTGGAGCAAGGGGACTTCCAATGGTCCCAAATTGACTTCGAAGCACCAGGTGGTTCTCCAGCCCATTTTGTTGCTTGGAACTCTCACATGGTGAGTTCCTATGGTGATATTTTGAGTAAGATTGGCCTTCAACGAGCCAAATGGTTTGGTGAGTTTACTCTCTCCAAAAATAATGCTGCTCTCCCCATTCTTATTTCTCGTTGGAACGTGACGACTCACACATTTATTGCTGCGTGGGGCGAGTTCATGATAACCCTAGAAGATGTCTGCGAGCTTCTGGGGCTCGAAGCAACAGGTCATGAGCCTTATACCGATGAGCCTCTCGATGCCGAAGAGACTGCTGACCGTTTGGCGTTGGACCGAATATGCCGAAGTTGCATCGGTTCTTCAAACAAAGCTACCTTTACTCCGCTGATTAACTATTTCTTCAAGGGTTCTAGTGAAGGTAGTTCTTCAATTTCAACAGATGCCCCTGGCCAAGGTACTTCGTTAGAGCTCCCTGCTTACATCCTTGTGATTCTTTCCCGTTTTCTTTTGACGGGAAAACCAAACGATCAGCCCCGAAGGGACCTTATTAACATATCCCTTCGTTTGGCCCGGGGCATCAAATTTCCTTTGGCTGCAATTGCCCTAGGGTCCCTCTACACCTGGCTTGACAGAACGTTGTTCGACATGGAACGATCACTTGGCCGTTATAACCTGGCCAATTTTGCTAACAGCGTCCTTCTAACCAGCTTTCTTTATGTGCGCTTTCCTGTTATGGCGGCCAAGGCCAACCGTCCTCCTTTTGGGGAAACCATTCTGCCCCCACGCTCTTATATTTATCACAAGAGGCAGAGCCGAAAAGAGCTGATCGCCTCAATTGATCATTTTGAGGACTTTGTTATGAGGCCTTACGGAGAGGACGCCTTTGTTCATACTTGTGATTTCTTTCAGCACGAATCCAGGGTGGTACAGGTGAGGGTAGACATTGAAGATCCTCAGTTAGCCGTGGTTCTTCTCCTTTCTCCGGGGTATCTGCCTTCCTACACCGAGTGGGGATATTCCAGCGAACATTAAAACCCCAATCGGTGTAGTCGTCAATTTGGGTTTGATCAGGGGGCTCCTCGCTCAGTTTTCCAATCCTCAAACCCAAAGGTTAGCTTTAGCGAGGCATGTTCCTTATTTTCCTCCACTGCTGCGTGGGGGATAAGTGAATCAATGGCTAGGAGAGTCACCATTCCCTCCAACAAGAGGCAAGGGAATGTGACCAGTCTATTTGCCACGAAGTTCTGGCCGAGACAACTGGCTAACATTGCTGAATTCATAGATGGCGAGCCTGTGTACCCTCCAGTTCTTTCATTTTCTGCGTTGGAGCTGGGACTCAAAGGCAACTCCGTTCTGGGGATTGAGTTCCCTCTAAGCAAAACCCCTAAGAGGCCTTCCGAAGAGCTACCTACGTTATGCCCCATGACTCCCACTGCCATATCCAAAGCGAAAAGTGCTGGGGTATCCAGGAAGACTGCTCCTTCGACTGGAGCTACTGCTGATGAAGGGTCTTCGCAGCCGTCGACCAAGAAGGCCAAGAGTGGGGTGGCTTCCACGAAAAAGACAAAGTCCAAATCCCAGACTCCTGTGGCAGCCCTTCCCACAGCCTCCGTTCCTCCTCCCATGTCTCCTGAAAGGGCCGAGAGGTTAAGGAGGGAGGCGCAGGCTGAGGTAGATCGGGTGAATACAGAGTTTCAACGGCGCGCTGTCGTCCTTCCTCCCTCGGTTGCCTTCCCCACGATGGTCGTCGATCCCACTGAGCCAGCTGCAAGGAGGAGAAAAGGTTCGAAGGTTCCTCAAGCCACTGGCAGTGACGTGACAAGGCTGAGGAGGAAGACTTTAGGCACCAAGTCCCAGCGGAAGCAAGCTTCCCCGGTGCAAGCTTCTCATTCTTCTTCCCAATCTGAGGTATGTACACTTATCTTGTTCTCTTTTCTTCTTTGGTTAGATCAAGCCGGATTTGCTTATATATATTGTTCTTAACTACTTTGGTGCAGGGACTTAAAGAAACGGGGCCTCGTTCTCCTAGCCCCCCAAGTCCCCCCGTTAGCCGTTTCGTGGGCGGTCGCTGTGGGGCCATCTCATCCGATACGACCCCACCCCGTTCGCCAATGACCGGGCTTACTTACGCCCGTCGTTCAATATCACGACGGGCGAGGGAGGCAGTTGGGGAGGGTGAGGTTATAGAGCCCATGGATGTCTCTTCGCCACCAGAGACAACACAATCTGAGATGCCTACTCCAGTCCCCTCTGGCTCACTGGCTTCCTCTGAGGCTGTTCTCCCCATCGTTCTGGTTGCTGCAGGTGATCCTGAGGTAATTATTTCATATTTAAATTTGTCTGATCTGGCATTCCTTCTCTTTCACCCCGTTCTGTGTGCTGAATTTAGGATGTTGGTTGCCCTAGGTCGAAGTATCCTCGCTGCTAGCAAACATTGTTCGTCCAACGGTGCTGGCGAGACCTCTGACCACAGTTCCCCTTTTCAACGTTCTAACTGAGGTAAGTTATTCTTGGATACATTTCCCCCTTTTTTCTGTATTTGTTCCTCTTTACTAACACTGGCTTTTATATTGCAGCTTTCTCCTGATCTTTCACCACCCCCATCTATTCCCGATGAACCCCTTGCTCTTGCTTTGGTACCTTATGTGGGCGAGGGAACTATGCCGATGGTTGAGGTTTCTGGGGCCAGAGACCCCGTTGAGGCTGATGAGGTAACAAGTCCCCTCCCAACGATTCCTGCCACTTTAACCTCCGTGATGACTCCCACTCCTGCCCCTGTTATGATTCAGGTACTTTCTTAATTCTCTGCATAAACTCCTTCTTATAATAGTGACTTAACAACGAAAACGTTTGTTAAGATTTTTATATAATCTCCACCTTATAACGGTGACTTATTAATGAAAAACACTTGTTAAGATTTTTTTTTAATATAATCTCCACCTTATAACGGTGACTTAACAACGAAAACGTTTGTTAAGATTTTTATATAATCTCCACCTTATAACGATGACTTAACAATGAAAACACTTGTTAAGATTTGTATATAATCTCCACCTTATAACGGTGACTTAACAACGAAAACGTTTGTTAAGATTTTTATATAATCTCCACCTTATAACGGTGACTTAACAACGAAAACGTTTGTTAAGATTTTTACATAATCTCCACCTTATAACGGTGACTTAACAATGGAAACACTTGTTAAGATTTTTATATAATCTCCACCTTATAACGGTGACTTAACAATGGAAACACTTGTTAAGATTTTTATATAATCTCCACCTTATAACGGTGACTTAACAACGAAAACGTTTGTTAAGATTTTTATATAATCTCCACCTTATAACGGTGACTTAACAATGAAAACACTTGTTAAGATTTTTATATAATCTCCACCTTATAACGGTGACTTAACAACGAAAACGTTTGTTAAGATTTTTATATAATCTCCACCTTATAACGGTGACTTAACAATGAAAACACTTGTTAAGATTTTTATATAATCTCCACCTTATAGCGGTGACTTAACAATGAAAACACTATAATCTCACTATTTCTTATATCTCTTCTCAGGTTGCTCAGGAGGATTCCTCACCAGCTCTTTCACTTATGGGCACACCACGTCAGGAACCTGCTGTTTCGGAAGAATCTGACCAGGCTGACCAAGGTTCCACGACTGGTGTTGAGGCCGAAAGTGAATCTGGGTGCGAATTGCCTCTCCCTGACTTAACTCCTCCTGCCTTTTGCCTAATGGTGCTTCATAATTCTCCCCAAATGCCTGTGAGCCATCGCTTGGTGATTGAGCAGTTGGTGAATCATCACCCCGAGACCTTCACCGTGGACTGCCTACGGTCCAATATTCCCGTGATGAGTTATCGACTGCAAGGCATGGCGATCATTGTTGCTGAGATTGCCAATACTCCCACTTCCAGTGTAACCCGAGCCCTCATTAATCAGTTTCTGGGTTTTCTGAAGGAATTGGGTCGTGACGGTTTCCGTTTCGACTGGCTTATAGCGTATTTGAAAACTTTGAAGAGTCAGCAGCTGATCGGCCAGAGGGAACTGTTGAGGAAGCACCAGGAGGACCAACGGGCTGAGGAAGTTAAGTTAGCTGAGCTGGCACCTCTTTTGGAATAAGCGGATGAAGAAATAAAGAATGCCGAAGAGGCTATGCGTTTGGCCAAACTAAAACGGGAGAGACTTCTTATTGAACGCGCACAGGTGCAAATCAGGCTAGAGGTTGCTGTCAACGCTCAAAGCTCCTTTGCGTCAGCTTCTTCGGGCCTTCCTGGGGATTTTTTCTCTTCCCCGGACCTATGGTTCCTTTTAGGGTAGCAAACTCTTGTATATATTTTCCTTCTTCGTCCATTTATGTAATTCTTGGGCAATAGTTCCCAATTTTTTTGTAATGCTCTTTTGTTTATTGAATGAAAGAATGTATATTTTCCCGTTTTATCTTTGAGTTGTGACTGCTTTCATATCGGTGTCTATACTTCACGTCATCAATAAAACTTGTATATTCATAATCAAAGACTAGATACATCGATGGTACAAACTTAATTGTTTACACATGATAGACTTTTAACCATTTATTATTAATTTTGAATGGCTTGTCTTCCTCCAACTTAGAAATTAAGCAATAACCTGAATCATGAGCTTCCTTCACGACGAAAGGTCCCTCCCAATTGGCTGCGAATTTTGGCAGAGGAAGTCCCCTAATGTGTTTCACCGCTGCTTTCAAAATGAGATCCCCCTCTACGAACCTCCTTGGTCTTACCAGGTTGTCATATGCCCTAGAGAGCTGCCTTGTATACATTTGAAAATGTTGCATTGCGTTGTCTCTGTGTTCATCCAATGTCCCCAGCTGCACATGCCTGTTCTGAGGGAGCATGCTACTTAGCAAGGCGTATCGAGCAGAGGGAACCTCCAACTCCACTGGAAGGATTGCCTCAGCCCCGTAGATAAGGGAGAATGGAGTGTACCCTGTGGGCTTCCTCTTTGTCGTTCGATAGGCCCACAACGCTGCTGGTATCTTGTCATCCCACGATCCTGGAAAGTCCTCCATTATTTTAGCCAGGATATTAACCAGAGTTTTGTTAGTTGCCTCGGCCTGACCGTTCCCCTTCGGGTATGCCACCGTTGAAGTGTGATGAACGATGGAATACTTGTCTGTAAGCATCGTTACTTCTGAGTTGACAAAGGAAGTCCCATTATCTGAGAGAATAACCTTTGGGATCCCAAAACGGCAAATGATATACTCTCTGATGAAGTTACTCACTACCCCAGCCGTTGCCCTTCTGAGTGGTATTGCTTCAGCCCATTTTGTAAAGCACTCTGTTGCTACCAGTATCCATATCTTGCCCCTTGACGAAGGGTGTATCGCCCCCATGAGGTCGAATGCCCAAGTGTGGAAAGGATAAGGCGTTGCCAGAGAATGTAAGTCCACCGATGGGGCATGGATCATATTTCTATGAAGTTGGCAAACTTTGCATTTTCGAACAAATTCGGCAGAGTCTTTATCCATCGTTGGCCAATAATATCCCAACGTCATCAGCTGATCATATAACTTGGCCCCTCCTATGTGAGCTGGGTCATGGGCTTGTTTGAGGACCTCAGTTGCCTCTTCTTTCGTGATGCAACGCAATGGCTTGTTGAAGTACCCCCTTCGATAAAGCTGCCCCTATTGGATATAGAACCTTGGGGCCCTTCGCTTCAGTCCCATCGCATCCACTTTCTCCGTTGGGACAGTTCCATCTTGAATAAAGTAGATATAGGGCTGCCTCCAGTCTGTTTGGGCTTCTATGAAATGGCACTCAGCTGCTTCGAAAAATAGCTGACACTTATCACAATTCCGTTGTAGTTCTGCCGCATCCTGTTTCATTCTAGGCCAAAAATATCCCCCTCTTTGAATTCTTCTATAGAGAGGTATCTCAGTTGTTTCGCAATGCTCCTCATGTGTTCTCTTCAACCTCCGCTCTGCTTCCTCTGGCCCAATGCATCTTGATAACCATCCCCCTGCATTTTTGTAGTAAAGATTTCCCTGGTTTGTAAAGTATTGGGCTAACTCTCTTAGTCCCATAACTCCTTCCCCGATTTCCAGTTGCTTCCTGATCTCTCCTCTTCAATCCGCGTCTCCCTCCATTGGTAGTATTGACTATACCACCGAAGGAGCTATCCTTCGTTGGATTGTAACGATAGTCGTATCGCTCCTCATGACCATCTTTTGAGCAATAGTGGCATAAGCGTCTGGATGACGGTTCATCATTTTGGGATGTCTTCTGATTTTGGTCCGGTGGAACTGGCTGAGGAGCCTTTGAATGATCGTTCTGTACGGTGCCAAACTCATGTGCTTCAACGCATATTCTCCGTTAACTTGCTGAATTACTAAGTTCGAGTCACCCTTGATGCAGAAAGAACGAATTCCCCTTCGAAGAGCCTCCAGCAACCCTAGCACTAACGCTTCGTATTCTGCTTCGTTATTGGAGCAAGGGAAATCTAGTTTGTAGGAAAGGCAAATCTCCTCCGTTCCTTTTAAAAGGATGACCCCTGCCCCTCCTTTTTTCTCTGCCAAAGACCCATCAAACTGCATCGTCCATTCCTCATCGGTTGCATCTAGATAGTTGGCTTGCAAGTCGTCTCCCGGAATGTCTTCTTTAGGTGGTTCAAATGTTCCAGATGGAATGATTGCCAACAAATCGGCATACGCCTGGCTCTTGATGGCACGAGGAATCACACACTTTAAATCATATTCGGAGAGAATAAGGAACCACCTTGCTGCCCTGCCAATCAAGATAGTTCTAGCCAACAAATACTTAATAGGATCACATCTAGTTACAATATGAATTGTAAAAGACAGCATATAATGTCTAAGTTTTTGTGCTACAAAGACTAAGGCCAAACAATGCCTTTCTAGGCTGATATATCTAATCTCTGGCCCATGTATGATCCTACTGAGGTAATACACCGGCCGTTCTTGCCCGTCAATCTCTTGTGCCAGTAAGGCTCCAACGGACCTTGTAGTTGAGGTGAGGTACAGCTGCAACGGTACTCCTGCCTGCGGAGGAACCATAATTTGTGGTGAAACGAGCAGCTTCTTCAACTCATCGAGAGACTCCTGGTGGTTCTTTTCCCATCTGAACTTTATGTTTTTTCGCAGCAGTTGCATCAACGGGTGTGTTACCTCGGCCAATCCTGGTACAAATCTTCTGAGGTAGGAGACTTTTTCGAGGAAGCTTTTTAGCTCCTTCGTCGTTCTTGGGCACGACATTTCTAAGATCGCGCGTTGTTTATCCTAGTCCATCTTCACCCCTTGTCGATCAACCACAAAGCCTAGAAACTTCCCGCATGTTACTCCAAAAACGCACTTCAATGGGTTCATCCTTAATATATACTTCCTACATCGAGTAAACACCTTCTTTAAGTCATTTAGGTGGGACTCCTCCTTCTTCGATTTGATGACCAAATCGTCCACATAGAATTCTACAAATTTGTGGAAGAAATCGTGGAAAATGGCCATCATTGTTCTTTGATAAGTAGCTCCCGCGTTCTTAAGTCCAAACGGCATTACTTTGTACATGAAATTGCCCAACGGGGTTCTGAATGCTGTTTTCTCTGCGTTCGCGGGGTCCATTTTGATTTGGTTGTACCCTACGTATCCATCCATGAAGCTATACATCTCATGCCCAGCCGTGGCATCTATCAGGCTATCAATGGAGGGTCGAGGGAACTCATCTTTGGGGCAAGCCCTATTCAGATCTCTAAAATCCACACAAATCCTTATTTGGCTCTTGTCCTTCTTCCCTACTGGCACAATGCTAGATAGCCATAGGGGATGCTGTATTAGTTTGATGAATCCTGCTGCTAACAAACGCTGAACCTCTTCCTTAATCTTCAAGTCCAACTCAGGTTTATAAGTCCTTGTTGCCTGTTTCACCGGGATGGCTGAAGGTATCACGTTTAGCTTGTGGCAGCTCACTTCCTCATCCAGCCCTTCCATTTCGGTATACTTCCATGCAAAGACATCTATGAACTCCCGGATTAGCCCAACCAGGGCTTCTCGCTTCTCCTTAGCGAGATCCTTCGCGATGAAGATGGGCCTTGGTTCTTCCCCTTCTCCTGCTAAGTTCAACTGCTCCAACTCTTGTGCCTGGGGCCTTGGTTGATTTGCCATGTAGTTTGGTTCTTCGGAGACCTCCTCCACGAACTCGTGTATGTTGGAGTTGTCTATCACCATACACTGTCCCTGTTGATCCACCAAGAAACACTCATATAACGGGTCAGCCCCATCCTCGGTCTCTTCGGCCTCCCGCTCACATCGTTATAAATGGTATACCACCTTCCCCTCCTCAGTGACCACCTTCTTGCATTGCCTGTTGGTAGATGTTGCCACGGCCTTCCTCTTCTTTTCTCTCGAAGCCTCAGCGATCCTTCCCCCTGAAAAGCGACTCAGCACGCTTTGCCGCTGGGCCTCATGCTCCATAGGATCCACTCCAAGCCTTACTTTGTTTTTGAGCTGCCTTGTGGTACTTTGAGGTCGAGGGATTACCTGATGGGTTTCTTCGGTCCTTACCCCCTCGTTACTCGTGGCTTCTTTACTTTGCTCGTTCAGAGGCCCCATTCTATCTTTGATCGAGGGAACCCATGCCCCCTCCATTCTTCACGTTAGGACTCAAGCGTCCTCTTCCAACTCCGTATAAAAGGCCGCATCTACAAAGTGAGCTTCTGTGACACCCCGCCTAATTAATCCCGGGTGATCAATCCTAAATCAAGTTAGAACAGGTTTCTCATTTGGTCCATTCTTAGCATCACTACCGTTTTATTTATATTTACTAACCACCTAAGTGAGAAAAACCAGACTAGTGCCAATTTTATCTTTCATTAATTAAACAAAAACCCATACGGAAAATTAAAGCAATAAAACCATCACAGATAATTGAACTAATCATTCCACAAGTAAGAATAAATAACCGAATAAACCATCGGTCCAAATAATAAATCCCATAAGACAAGAATAGATTCCAACAAGTCTAAGAAATAAATAAATGGAAAGTGAGCGACATGCTCAAATAAAATAATAATGAGTCTCTACATTATGAATGAAAGAAAGAGGCGTCTATCAAAGGTCCCGCAACATCCACATATGCTGCAGCAACGGACTTCCTGGAATCGAGTCAGGTCTGGCGTCCCTGTGGCTGGACACCTAAAAGGTTTTTAAAAAGTTTTTATAGCAAGGGTTAGTACCCAAAACATTTGAAAACATTTAGCAAATGATTAACTTGCAGTAATAATAAATATGCATGCTCTTCATATTTTAGTTAGTGTCTCACTCTCTTGAGAACTTCCTTGCCCCTCCTCTAATGTGCACCACTAACGCTTTAATTATCATCTGGTTATCTAACTCATGACTAGATAATTATTAAAGTCTCCTTACACTCCTCCCTACTCTAACCTGAGTATAATGTGATTATGATTTTTAAGTCATTAGTAACATCAACTTAATTAAATCATTTCCCTTTTTAATTCATATAACTACTCCACTCGTTATACATATACAACAACTCATGCTTGTATTTATTTAGCCTATATATAATAATCACCTAATTATATACTTAGAATTATTGCAGCATTCACACACATACTGAAATCCATAAAACACTAACATCCACCCGAGTAAAAGTACTCACCGGACATAATTTCTCTAAAGTGCTAGTACACTAGGTATATTCACATACCCTAGTTATCCAAGTTAGAATCGCTCACTAACTTGGTTTAGTATACGATTGGAGGCGGTCATATTCCTTTCCGGAAAGTGAGATGCCCCTCACCCCCTGTAACGGACGCTATGACCTGGGAATCTACTCACCCTACTCCTCAAGCTAGGGGATTCATCCACTGCGCGTAACCTCCCCCTATAGCACTAGAGTATAATAATATCTAACCACTGATATTAAGGCATACACTATATATATATATATATATATATATACTATCACACACCGTATATATATATATACATACATAAAAAATGTTCCAGCTACACCGTGTACTAACCCGTGACACAAGCCTATTCCATTTTTATTATGAGGTTATTACCCAACTCGAATTATTAATAATAGCACATTAATAAATTCAGTCACTTTTAATGTTGCTCTCACCATTTAATTGGACTAAATCTCATAGCCCGAATTAACCTCACCCGAGTCTAAGTCCCGACTCTAAATTTCTTAGTCCATTACTACGTAATATAATTTACCTCGATGTCACTCAACCAATTTTGACGTGTCATCCAAATCTCTCCTCCCACCTCCTAATTAATTCACTCACATTTAATTAGGTATACCCCATGCATTAATTTCTCAACAATAATAAATTGCATAACAACTTTTTATATAAATCTCATCCTATATAGATAAAATGGGCGAACTGTCCGTGTCTGCCGACCGTCGATCGATCGACTTCATGGCGTCGATCGATCGATCGAACAGGTACTCGTCTTCTTCGCGAAGACGGACAACCATGGGCGAAAATCTGCAAACTCTAATTTCCTTCTACACTGAAACTAAGTCTCTTTTAGCATTTGTACATATTAGGAAACTCATTAGGGATCTCCAAAATATTCATCAACATCAATAATTCGTCCATTTACGCCAGTTTCTAGATTTGGGGAAAGTTTCATCATAAACCCTAGGTCCATTTAAAATCCCAAATTTCATCATCAAATTCGTTTTCAAATATACAGACATCATTCTACCCGATATGCAATAACTCACCATTATGAGATTTTACAACAATCATCACCCCAAATTTCGTAAATCAGAATTTTTTGTTTTCAAAATCCCATGTTCATTCCATTAACCCCCAAAAACGGATTTCTACATAATCACTACACATGAATATGAATCGAAAACAGATTTAATGCTATTGCAAGTTATCCACTTGCCTTAAGGTTCGTAGAGTCTGAATTGGAGCTAAATCCCAAGGTTGAAGATGACCTTTGATGGCTCTCTTTGATCCCCAATTTGGCTTTGGCTGCTGTTAGGGTTTCCTAACCCTTAATTTGCTTTCTTTAATTAAGTTCAGCCACCCCCTTATTTCTTTTTATTAGATTAATTAACTAAATCCCGTTTTTTGACTAATGGGCCAAGCCCAAGTGCCCCAAATGCCCCCGAGTGGGCCCGGCTATGTCTAAAAACGTCCCGTGACCCGTTTACTACCCTCGGGTACACTTTTCTGACTATCTCGGCCCATCCGGACTCAACTGTACACTCAAAATTGGCATCCGAATAATTTATAAAATTACTTATCCCCCCACCCCATATTGTCTGTACCGACTTCCGGTTGAGATAAGTGTATACTTTGTCATTGACACTCGAAATGACTTAAATAGATTATTACTATACGCTCAGTAAATAATTTTTTTTTTCCCTAAATATTAACCATTCAATCCCAGATTAATATTTATATATTATTCTATCATAATTAATTCACTAAATTACAACACACTAGTAATTTAGAATTTCCGAATTAATTAAATTTTAAATGTACCAAAAATACGGGGTGTTACATACTCCCCCCCTTATAAAGGAATTTCGTCCCCGAAATTAGATTGTACCTGCGTTGAAAAGCTCTGGATATTGTTCCCGCATATCCTCCTCTCGCTCCCAGGTAGACTTGTCAACATTGTGATGACCCTATTGTACTCTAACCAATGGAACAACCTTGGATCGTAATTTCCGCTCACTATGATCCAAAATAGCTACCGGCCTTTCCTCATACGAGATGTCTGGCTGTAAGTCGATCTCCTCGAGTGGAATGTGCCAAAAGGCTCTCTCGCTCCTTCGATATTTCTTCAGCGATGCCACATGGAATACATCGTGTATCCGCTGAAGATGTTCTGGTAACCGAAGCTTATACGCCACCGGTCCCACCCTCTCAATAATAGGGAAAGGTCCTACGTATCGCGGTGCTAACTTACCCTTCTTGCAGAACCTCATCACCCCCTTCATTGGGGATACCCGGACTAAAACCTGGTCCCCAACTTCTAGCTCCACATGTCGTCGAGAAGCGTCCGCATAACTCTTTTGCCTGTCCTGAGCTATCCGAATTCTTCCTCGAATCAGCTCTATCTTGGAGGATGTCTCTTGAACAATATCCGGCCCCAAGAGTTTGTTGTCCCCCATCTCTAACCAACAAACGGGTGAACGACAAGGTCTCCCGTACAGTGCCTCAAACGGTGCCATGCCAATCGTGAATTGGTAAGAGTTGTTATACGCAAACTCTACCAAAGGAAGATATTTCTCCCATCCTCCCCCGAAGTCCAAAATGCACATTCTGAGCATGTCTTCCAGCATCTGGTTAACTCTCTCAGTCTGTCCGTCCGTCTGTGGGTGATACGCTGTACTCAAGCGCAACTCCGTGCCCATTGCCTCCTGAAAACTCTGCCAAAAGTGGGCAACAAAGATTTTGTCTCTGTCGGATACGATATTTATCGGCACTCCATGTAGCTTAACAATCTCTGCTATGAATAGCTGTGCATAACGCATCGTCTCAAAGTCTGTGCGTACTGGCAAAAAGTGGGCTACCTTGGTCAACCGATCCACAATAACCCATATGGAGTCGTGGCCCTTCTGCGATACTGGCAACCCTGTGATGAAGTCCATGGAGATGCTCTCCCACTTCCACACGGGAATGTCTAACGGCTGTAGCATCCCTGATGGTCTCTGGTGGTCAACTTTCACAAGCTGACACGTGGCACATTTCGAAACAAACTCCGCTATGTCCCGTTTCATCCCTGCCCACCAATACTGCCTCCTCATATCTGGGTACATTTTATCCCCACCGGGATGTACCGCAAATTTCAAACCATTGGATTCTTTCATAACGGCGTGCTTTAAATCCTCATCCTCTGGCACCATTAACCTCCCATTAAAACGTAGGCCTCCTTCTGAGCTAATCGAGTAACCTTCCGCTCCTTCAGCTAACAACTGGCCCACCCTATCCCGACAATTTTGATCCTCTGCCTGAGCCTTCACAACCCGTATAATGATCTCGGGTGTGATGGACAAAGCCGACATGCAAGCCTTTGCTACGTCGTCCTCATATTGAAGCTCTCTCCACTTCGCTTTCCATACCTCCGATATTTCCCCAGTCGGTCTTCTGCTCAATGCGTCTGCTACTACATTGGCCTTACCAGGATGATACTGGATATCAAACTGGTAGTCCTTCACGAATTCTAGCCACCGCCTTTGTCTCATATTCAGATCCTTCTGTGTGAAGAGATACTGAAGTGACTTGTGATCCGTGAATAGAGTAAACTGCTCTCCTAGAAGATAATGCCTCCATATCCTCAAAGCAAAAACGACCGCTGCCAACTCTAGGTCGTGAGTGGGGTAATTCCTCTCGTGGGGCTTTAGCTTCCTGGAAGCATAAGCTATAGCCCTTTCCTCCTGCTGGAGCACACCCCCAAGACCCCGTAAGGATGCGTCTGTGTAAACCCGATACTCTAGCCCTCCCTTTGGCAATGCCAGCACGGGTGCAGATGTCAACTTGTCCTTTAGCTCGTCGAACGCTAATTGACAACTATCTTCCCACTTGAAAGGTACCCCTTTTCGAGTCAGATTCGTCAAAGGTCCTGCAATCTTAGAGAATCCTTTAATGAATCGCCTGTAGTAACCAGCCAAACCCAGAAAACTGCGCACCTCGGTCGGTGTCGTGGGCTGTCCCCACTCCCTCGCCGCTGACACCTTATCCGGATCCACTGCAATACCCTGATCTGACACGACCTGACCAAGGAACTGTACCTCCCGTAGCCAGAACCCACACTTCCCGAATTTGGCATAGAGCTGATGATCCCTCAGTGTCTGTAGAACCATGCGTAAATGCTCTGCATGCTCCTCCTCGGTACGCGAGTAGATTAGGATGTCATTAATGAACACGATGACAAACTGATCTAGGTACTCCCTGAAAACCCTATTCATGAGGTCCATGAACACTGCTGGTGCATTGGTGAGCCCGAAGGGCATCATCCTGAACTCATACGATCCATACCGCGACAAGAAAGCGGTCTTAGGAACATCCTCTTCTCGGATACGCAGTTGATGATACCCTGACCTCAAGTCGACTTTGGAGAAGTAAGACGCCCCTCTCCATTGGTCAAATAAATCATCAATCCGAGGCAACGAATACTTATTCCGTATCGTCACCTTGTTCAGCTCCCTATAATCCACGCACAAGCGGAGTGAACCATCTCGCTTCTTCACAAACAACACCGGCGCAACCCACGGCGATGTTCTCCGCCGAATAAAACCCTGACCCAGTAGTTGCTGAATCTGTTCCCTCAATTCCCGCATCTCTAAAGGGGCCATTCGGTAAGGTGCCCGAGCAATCGGTCTCGTCCCCGGAGCCAAATCGATAACAAATTCGATTTCTCTACTGGGTGGTAATCCTGGTATTTCCTGGAATACATCCTCAAAGTCCCTCACCACGGGAATAGAGTCTAAAAGGACTACCCACTGCTTCTAATAACCCAGCCCGTTTAGCAAAATTAGATTTAATGAATGAATGCTCCCATGTTAAAATTATGCTACATACATAACCATGAATGAAAAACATACCCTCAACTGCTGGCGGCGCCTGCTGTGCCGGCGGATTTGGAACGTTCCGGACATTATACACACGCCCGTAGTGTATTTGCCACTGATGCTTTGGGGCGAGTGGAGTTGGTGCGACTGGTGGTCTCTGCCCCTGCTGTCCCTGATGGGTAACCTGCTGACGGCTTCTGCCCCTCTGCGGGCACTCCCTCTTGAAGTGTCCTGGCTGGCGACAGACATAACAGAGCCTCTGCACGTCTCCCTGTCGTTGGCCCTGACGTGGCTGGCCCTGCTGGCCTCCCCGATTGTTCCCTTGGCCCTGATGGCATTGAGGAACCTGCTGCTGCTGCTTAGGGTCTGGCTGCCCCTGCCTGGACCCCTGTCCTTCCGGTTGGAACCCACCAGGCTTAAATCTCTTTGCCTGATTCCCTTGCTGAATGAATTATGGCTGAGTACTACTAGTGCAACCACCCGTAATCGCCTTGCCCTGCTGGCTCGATTCACCTGCTCTCTTATTCCCCTTCGAATGGGCACGATGATCCCGACAAAGTACGAGGGCGGCATTAACGACATCTGCATAAGTCATTAATGTCGAATTCCCAATCAAATGTTTCCTGGTCCTCCAGGCTAAGCCATTCATGAACCTTGACCTCTTCCACTCCTCATTGCTCACCTCATTTGGTACAAAGCTTGCCAAATGGGTGAACTCTTGCTCATAATCTGCCACAGACCGGTCACCCTGTATTAACTCACTGAACTTCCTTCGCATCTCCGCCTCTACCGCTGGTGGAACGTGGTTACGGTCGAACCGCACCCCGGACTCGGGTACCGCCATGAAATCTCTCTCTTCAGTGGTGGTCACTGACTCCCACCATTGTAGGGCTGCCTCCGACAGACGAAAGGAAGCAAGCTTCTGCCTCTGCACATTGGCACACTCCAGCATGCGCAGATGGCGCTGAATATTCTTCTTGCAGTCACAGGCCTCCACCACATCGATGCCCCCCTGAAACTCAGGTGGGTGACCCTTCTGAAAGGTCTCCCTAACTCGCTGCCAAGACGGTGGCCCCACTGGAGCCTGAACTGCTGGAGCCATTGGAGGCGGTGCCTGGGGCTGTGGAAAATGAGCTGCCATAGCTTGCATCGCTGTCTCGACTGCCTGGGCCACTATCACTGCCACTTGAGTAGTAGAAATCAACTCAGGTGGGGGTGGTGGTGGCGGTATCTGTGGCTCTTGGTGAGCCTCCCTCACCTCATCTCTAGCTTCATCCCTTTCCGCTCCCTGTCTAATCGGTGACATCTGAAATAGATTGAATTGTATAAGTACAAAATTTATACAAAAACTAGTAGCAGGAATACGATATCTCACAGGCGGAAAATATAATCAACAGTCCTAATAATAGGGCTCTATAACAACCGAACGCTACGCTGAAACGTAGAAAGCCGCACAGATCCTAAGGACTCTAGAACCTGATGCTCTGATACCATCTGTGACACCCCGCCTAATTAATCCCGGGTGATCAGTCCTAAATCAAGTTAGAACAGGTTTCTCATTTGGTCCATTCTTAGCATCACTGCCGTTTTATTTATATTTACTAACCACCTAAGTGAGAAAAACCAGACTAGTGCCAATTTTATCTTTCATTAATTAAACAAAAACCCATACGGAAAATTAAAGCAATAAAACCATCACAGATAATTGAACTAATCATTCCACAAGTAAGAATAAATAACCTAATAAACCATCGGTCCAAATAATAAATCCCATAAGACAAGAATAGATTCCAACAAGTCTAAGAAATAAATAAATGGAAAGTGAGCGACATGCTCAAATAAAATAATAATGAGTCTCTACATTATGAATGAAAGAAAGAGGCGTCTATCAAAGGTCCCGCAACATCCACATATGCTGCAGCAACGGACTTCCTGGAATCGAGTCAGGTCTGGCGTCCCTGTGGCTGGACACCTAAAAGGTTTTTAAAAAGTTTTTATAGCAAGGGTTAGTACCCAAAACATTTGAAAACATTTAGCAAATGATTAACTTGCAGTAATAATAAATATGCATGCTCTTCATATTTTAGTTAGTGTCTCACTCTCTTGAGAACTTCCTTGCCCCTCCTCTAATGTGCACCACTAACGCTTTAATTATCATCTGGTTATCTAACTCATGACTAGATAATTATTAAAGTCTCCTTACACTCCTCCCTACTCTAACCTGAGTATAATGTGATTATGATTTTTAAGTCATTAGTAACATCAACTTAATTAAATCATTTCCCTTTTTAATTCATATAACTACTCCACTCGTTATACATATACAACAACTCATGCTTGTATTTATTTAGCCTGTATATAATAATCACCTAATTATATACTTAGAATTATTGCAGCATTCACACACATACTGAAATCCATAAAACACTAACATCCACCCGAGTAAAAGTACTCATCGGACATAATTTCTCTAAAGTGCTAGTACACTAGGTATATTCACATACCCTAGTTATCCAAGTTAGAATCGCTCACTAACTTGGTTTAGTATACGATTGGAGGCGGTCATATTCCTTTCCGGAAAGTGAGATGCCCCTCACCCCCTGTAACGGACGCTATGACCTGGGAATCTACTCACCCTACTCCTCAAGCTAGAGGATTCATCCACTGCGCATAACCTCCCCCTATAGCACTAGAGTATAATAATATCTAACCACTGATATTAAGGCATACACTATATATATATATACTATCACACACCGTATATATATATACATACATAAAAAATGTTCCAGCTACACCGTGTACTAACCCGTGACACAAGCCTATTCCATTTTTATTATGAGGTTATTACCCAACTCGAATTATTAATAATAGCACATTAATAAATTCAGTCACTTTTAATGTTGCTCTCACCATTTAATTGGACTAAATCTCATAGCCCGAATTAACCTCACCCGAGTCTAAGTCCCGGCTCTAAATTTCTTAGTCCATTACTACGTAATATAATTTACCTCGATGTCACTCAACCAATTTTGACGTGTCATCCAAATCTCTGCTCCCACCTCCTAATTAATTCACTCACATTTAATTAGGTATACCCCATGCATTAATTTCTCAACAATAATAAATTGCATAACAACTTTTTATATAAATCTCATCCTATATAGATAAAATGGGCGAACTGTCCGTGTCTGCCGACCGTCGATCGATCGACTTCATGGCGTCGATCGATCGATCGAACAGGTACTCGTCTTCTTCGCGAAGACGGACAGCCATGGGCAAAAATCTGCAAACTCTAATTTCCTTCTACACTGAAACTAAGTCTCTTTTAGCATTTGTACATATTAGGAAACTCATTAGGGATCTCCAAAATATTCATCAACATCAATAATTCGTCCATTTACGCCAGTTTCTAGATTTGGGGAAAGTTTCATCATAAACCCTAGGTCCATTTAAAATCCCAAATTTCATCATCAAATTCGTTTTCAAATATACAGACATCATTCTACCAGATATGCAATAACTCACCATTATCAGATTTTACAAGAATCATCACCCCAAATTTCGTAAATCAGAATTTTTTGTTTTCAAAATCCCATGTTCATTCCATTAACCCCCAAAAACGGATTTCTACATAATCACTACACATGAATATGAATCGAAAACAGATTTAATGCTATTGCAAGTTATCCACTTGCCTTAAGGTTCGTAGAGTCTGAATTGGAGCTAAATCCCAAGGTTGAAGATGACCTTTGATGGCTCTCTTTGATCCCCAATTTGGCTTTGGCTGCTGTTAGGGTTTCCTAACCCTTAATTTGCTTTCTTTAATTAAGTTCAGCCACCCCCTTATTTCTTTTTATTAGATTAATTAACTAAATCCCGTTTTTTGACTAATGGGCCAAGCCCAAGTGCCCCAAATGCCCCCGAGTGGGCCCGGCTATGTCTAAAAACGTCCCGTGACCCGTTTACTACCCTCGGGTACACTTTTCTGACTATCTCGGCCCATCCGGACTCAACTGTACACTCAAAATTGGCATCCGAATAATTTATAAAATTACTTATCCCCCCACCCCATATTGTCTGTACCGACTTCCGGTTGAGAAAAGTGTATACTTTGTCATTGACACTCGAAATGACTTAAATAGATTATTACTATACGCTCAGTAAATAAATTTTTTTTTTCCCTAAATATTAACCATTCAATCCCAGATTAATATTTATATATTATTCTATCATAATTAATTCACTAAATTACAACACACTAGTAATTTAGAATTTCCGAATTAATTAAATTTTAAATGTACCAAAAATACGGGGTGTTACAGCTTCCTCGATAGCAAAAGGCCTTTTTGTAGCCCTAATGGTCACTTCTGTTCCTTTGACATTCGCCTTGGCGCATTGATGATATGTTGAAGGAACTAAACCTTGATTGTGCATCCACACTCTTCCTATTAGTAGATGATAGGAAGTTGCACTTTCTATTACATGGAACTTGATGTGGGAACTCAGATTTCCCATTACAATTCCCACATTCACATACCCAATGGATTTGGAAGATTGGTTGTCATACCCTGAAATTACCAGAGGCATGGGGACCAACCTTTCTTCTGGGATATCAGTTGCGTGGAAGGAGTTGATCGGCATAATGTTGATGGAAGCGCCCCCATCCATAAGCGTTCTTGCAAAACTAACCCCATTGATACTGGCCGTCACATACAAGGGCCTGTTATGAGGGAACCTTACAACTCTATCTGCATCGCTGAAGGTCACCTCTGATAGGAACTTTTTCACCAGCCTCGCCATGGGTCCCCTCCATTTCAACGAGGGAACCGCGTCCTTCCTCGCGATGTCTAGGATCGCCTGAGTTATTTCCAGTCTGCTCTCCTTTGGTATCCCCACTTGATCGAAGAACCAAGCGAATTTTGGGGATTTTGAAACTGCGCTGTACTCAACGACTGCCTCTATTTCCTCGCCCTCAATGCTGTATACATCTTCCACGTCTTTAGCGCTTGCTTCATCGTAGGCTAAAACTATGTTAGCCATTCCTGTGGTGCAACGTTCCAGAGTTTCTTCGAATTCCCTTTGCCTCATTGTTGACCTTCCTTCTCCTCTTTCCGCCTCATCGTCGTAGGCCGTCACCAAGTTGGCCCCATGTGCTGGAAGCGGGTTGTTGTTAACGTTTTGTGGGGGGATCTGCAGCGTCCCTGCCTTCATGTACTTGTCAATGATTCTTTTTAGTGTGAAGCAGCTCTCGGTCGGGTGCTGGATCTTTCGATGAACCTGACAATACCTAGGATCCGCCTTCGTTGCGTCATCGGGTTCCTCCGAAGGAACGCCTTTTGGAAGGTAGACCGTTCCACCCTGGACCATGGCGTTATAACAACTCACCGCCTCTTCTATCGTGCATGGTAACGGTGGTGGGTCTTCTCTATCCCTTCCAAACTTCCTTTTGTTGTCCTTCTTCGCCGCCTTACCCTCATCTGTTCCTTCGGTGTATCCCACCCGTCGGGGTTGAGGCCTTCCTCCCCCAGGTTGCATCGGCTGTCTGAATATCATAGGCACCACCACCGGGTTTGGTCGTACGACCAATGAGATGTTCCTTGCAGATTTTAAGAACGCCGAAAAAGTTCCCTCACGCGTCTCATTGATGAGATGGCAGATGTACTCCGGGAGTAGTCCTTCGGCACAGATTTGTAATAGTTTGGATTCCTTGGCCTCCTCTCTCACGTCCAGAGACCTTTCCCTGAACCTCCGAACGTACGCCACCACGTCTTCTCCTGGTCGTTGCTTCTCTCTCCCTAGTTGGGTCAGAGTGAATTCATCCTCTGCTAGAAAGAACTTTTGGACAAACAGCACATGCATCTCTTCCCACGTGGAAACACTTTTAGGGACCAAATGAGAATACCACGTGTATGCTTTATCGGTTAGGGATTTGGAAAAATCCCTCAACCTGAGTTTCTTGTTGTTGGAATGCGCCCCTAGGTGCTCAATAAAACGTTTAATGTGCTCTTTCGGATTCCCACCCTTCCCTGTGTATTTTTCAAAGATGGGGGGAATATAATCCCTCGGGTAAGTCTCACCGTTGTATTCCTGAGGATAAGGTGTCCTAAAGTCATCATAGACTGAAGCTACCTCGCCTATAGACTGTGAGGAAGCCTGCACAAACTTTAACATCTCCTTTTGCATTTCTCTCCTCATTTCCTCCATGGGCGATGGGGCAACAACCAATGGGGGTGTTGGCTGAATGACCGTAACAGTTGGAGCCATCATTACGGCTGGCGCCGTTGATACTCCGGAGATTCCCATTGCCGGATTCACGACGGAGGGTATGCTTGCCGGGGCTGCTCCCGTTGTACCTGTGCCCAGTGGAAGCGTTGGAGCTGCCCCTGGTGTTACGAAGGAATTGGCCTTAAGTCCTCCCAGCACCGTTGAAGCTGCAGGAGTTTGCAAAAACTCATAGAACTTGCTCATGAGGAGGGTCATCTGGGCAGGTCCTAGCCCAGCGCTCGTGGAAGCCTACGTCACTCCTTGAGCGCCCGTTGTTGTCTGAACTGGGGGCACTTCTATTCGAGGGGCTCCGCTCCTTAAAGCCTCCAATTCTACCGCTGCCTGCTCTTCACTGTGTTGGATATCATCAAAGTTGAGCCTTCGATTAACGTTATCTTACGCCATACTTCATCCTTAGAAGAATGCCTCTCCAGCGGAGTCGCCAAATGTAAGAGGGTAGTTTAGATAAGATGGAGGCGTAACCCCTTTTGAGTATGGCAATGACAAGGTTAGTTAGAGAAACACTAGTGATTTAGCCACAAGACACAAAGAGTAGTTTGGAATGTGTGGAACCCATCTTATACTCACAAGTCTCTCGTGTATAACTCACAATATAATAAAAAACTTCAGAAATAACTTAGCTAGAGGGAGAGAGAAGTAAGCACCCTAGATACACCTTGGTAGGCAGGCAAACATACTAAAAAAACTCTCAAGGGTCTCTGTTATGTATTAAAAGCTTCGTAATAAATGACAATGGTGAGTGGCTAAGCCCTCTAGTTTGCAATAATTCTCTCTCTGATGTATCTCTAGTAATAACTTTTTGAACTCTCAAAGGATCATCCTTTCCTCAGAGGTGGTTGGGGTCCTTAAATAGCCCCCCCGAGGCAACTCAGTCATTAAAGACTATGAAAGACATCTCTCATACTTTATGTCACGACATTAAATGCCTGATGCACTAGTTGTCTCCTACGTCATAAACATTAAATGCCAAGACATGCCTTTTGCCTAACCACTGTGTGTCAGGGGGTTGTAGTCGCAGAGGTGGCTCACCAACTATCTGACAGCCCCAAATACCACGGTGGTTTACTCAAGTGCATGTCTGACATTGTTTAGAAGGCTAGTGACATCACCCACAGTAGATGTGACATTTAAGTAGAGGGTTGTTTGGTCCATAACTCAATTCCCGATGGAACTCCAAGCTGCTCCGCTTGAGGTTCCACGGTCAGGGTCCTTCGGTGTTTTACCAGGTGTATCTAAGATGGTCAGGACAAGCCCCAACGGTGCCCCACTTCTCAATCCTCCAAACCAAGTCCCTCTAAAGTTCCCACGGTGAGGGTGTTCGATAGAGCATGAAAGCTCTCCCAGGCCCTGCCAAGCCTGGTCTCTCGCGAGTACCGTTCGACCTCACACCCATTCATTATTCTCGTTACAACATTACAGTCATTACAACTCGTAGTCAATATAAACAAAGCTATAATATGGCAAAGTAACAATAAGCTAAAGTACGAGTTACCACGCTAAGCTGCCATGCTTGAGTTGCCTCACCAAGATGCCACGCTTGAGTTGCCACGCTGATCTTATCCTCAGAACACTGTTGCTAATTGGTGGATTATCCCTAATCCCAGGATTACCTTCAGGCCCCCTCTACAACCACTCATAACCCTCTCCCAACACATGGAATCGGGTCAACAACATATTCCTAGAAGGAAATCTAGAATTTGGCCTATCTACCCTAATCATGCGTGTCAAAACACCCAGCATACCCACAATCTCACCCAAGACCATCAAGGTTTGACCATACTTTCTTCTACATCCCACGATCTTCATCTATTAAGATCTATCGCTACTCAGCCGAGACTAGATTATCGTTCGTACCCAATAGGAGGGGAAAGCAGGGAATTGCCAATAATTTTAGACCAACTTCATATGTTTGGGCTAAAATTTCTCATAAAGATGACTATCGACAATGATTGGTTCAGCAGTTTGTTTATAGAAGCTTGGAAGTGGGCCCAAAAGTCAGATGAATGGGTTATGCCCATAGAATTGTTAAGTTTAAATGACATCATACAAGTCATATTAGATGTGGTCCTCTAGAAAAGGGAGATATACTGTTTCTCTAATTTTTTACAGTCCTGAATTCTAGGGGTGCTGGTTCTTTCATTCCCTCACTTCCATGCTTAGTGGGAAGAATTATATGATGAAGTTGTGTAAGTTATTGAATTTATTTACTACTCTTTGCAGGATGAGATTATTGACAAGGTCTAGGGTGATGATTTCAAGAGCTCAAATGACAAGTCATAGGGTGAGGATTTCACCTTCTATGGATTTCCTAAACCATGGTATGACCCTATTGATAAGAAGATGAAACCGAGGCTAGAAATATTCTCTGAGGATGACATCACCTATGATGAAAAGTATAAACATGATGTTGAACCTCTAACCGACAAAGCCATGAAAAGCACTGAAAACTCAGGGGACAGTGACACCAAGGAGTGATTCAGACTGCACACACTGGGGTGGAATCTCTGCATAATCTACCAGGAGGCCGCATTATTACTAAAACACCTCTCCTCAACTAACATGCCATTTCAATCCAACCTACACAAGTCAATCTACGCCTTGCTATCCACACTCTTTAAGAGATCCCTGAGCCTGTAACTATTTTTCCTCTCTCTGATATCATTGTAAACGGGGCCTCCTATGATGAGGTCCTCAATGTTATATTTCTTGAAAATTCCTTTAAAGAAATAAATGAGGATTTTGAGTATCTTGTTGTTCCTTAAATTAATTGTTTTGATTATAATCAAACTTATGATGATGATGACTTAGTAAATTAATAATTCTTAACTGTTCACAATAAGGAAAAAAATAAGCAACATAATTGCATTCAAATTAATGATAATGAAACTGTTATTATTTATCTCTATTCTAGTAGCCATCGGTATGAGATTATGATAGGGTCCACTCTCGATGAGCATAAGCGGGAGCAATTTGAAGAGCTTATGAAAGAGTTTGTGGACGTCTTTGCATGATCCTATGACCACATGCCCGGTATCAATCCAGAGATAGCACAATACGAAATCCCCACATTTCGAGAGAGTTATCCCATAAAGTAGAAATTGAGGAAGCTCTGAACATAATAGTCACTCATAGTCAAAGAAGAAGTGGTGAGATAGTTAGATAAATACTTCATTTGTGTAATCTAATACCCTATATGGCTTGCAAACATCATCCTTATGCCAAAATCGAGAGGTAAGGTCCACATATCCTTCGACTATTGAGATCTGAACAAGGAATCTCTGAAAGATGATTACACTCTGCCAAATATCGACATGGTCGTAGACAATAAGACCAACTATGCTCTCAAGTAATTTGTCGATGGTTTTGCAAGTTATAATCAGATTAAAATGCATCCTGACCACCAGGAAAAGACTACCTTCATCACCCCATGGGGAAGCTTCTGCTACACTGTTATGCTATTTAGGCTTAAGAATTTCGGGGCTACCTACCAAAAATCCGCCACAACTATCCCGCATGACCTCATCCATAAACAAGACGAGGTTTATGTTGATGACACGATCATTAAGTCCAAGACTCGAGAATGTCACATTCCTACCCTGAGGAAATTCTTTAACTAACTACAACAGTACCCAATGCGACTCAACCTACAAAAATGTGTTTTTGGTGTCACTAAGGGAAAGATCCTTGGGTTCATGGTCAGTGAGAAAGATATTAAGGCCGACCCTGCCAAGCTAAAGTCCATATTCGATATGCCATCACCCCGATTGGAGAAAGAAGTCAAAGGATCCCTGGAAGGACTAAATTAAAGTTTAGAACGAGGCGTGCCAAGAACCCTTTTACCAGATCAAGCAATACCTTACCTAACCTATGATTCTCATGCCTCCGCAACTAGGTCTCCTCCTCCTCCTATAGATGACTATCCCCCGATACTATAGTAGGTTTTTTTAGCCCAGTACATTGAGGAATCACGTGAGGAGATAGAGATTTACTATGCTAGTCTAAAGCTAGCTGGGTAAAAAGTCAACAGTGCTACCTTGAAGAAGGTGTGTGTCACCTTAGTCTAGATTACGCAGAAACTACGACACTAGATGTTTGTATTCCTCATCAAACTAGTATCCCGAATGGATCTTACATAATAAATATTAGAAATGCTTGCTCTATCTAGATGCAAGGCTCGCTGACTGATGTTACTGGTCGAATTTAATATTATTTATGTCACGCAGAAAAATATGAAGGGGAGGGGCATCTTCGATTATTTTACCGACCATCCCAGTGAAGGGACTGAAGTTTGGGTCTTCGAATTTCTAGAAAAAGACATCCTTTGCACCTCTCAAGAGGATCTTAGGTGGTAGATGTTCTTCGACGGAGAAGCCAACAAGAAAGGGTATGGTAATGGAATACTCCTGATCGCCTCTGATGACTCTCACACCCCAATTGTCAATAAGTTAGATTTCCCTTGCACTAATAATATGACAAAATACAAGGCATACACCGCAGGGCTTAAGATCGCTGTCAATAAATAAATTAAGCACATGCACATCTATGAAATCTCCACCCTCATTATCGAATAAACTCTCAGGAAATGTAAAGTAAAAAATGAGAAGATCCTACCCTTCCACGCCTATGTGGAAGAGCTTTCCTCCCAATTCAAATATGTCACCTTTCATTACCTTCCACCCTCAAAGAGTAGCCTAGACAATGCATTGGAAACCTTGGCCTCCATGGTCGATATGCCCGAGGAAATAACAATGACCCCCTTTCTAGTTCAGGAACAATTTACACCCACCTATTGTTACCACATCGATCTCGTTACAGAGGAAGATGGAGACACGGCAGGATTATGGTACTACGACATTTAGTGCCTTCTCAAACATGATAGGTTCCTCGAAGACACAAATAAGAATGATTGTGTGATCCTACATAACTTGGCTGCCCAATACATCATCTTTGGCAAATCACTTTTTAAGAGAAACTTCAATGGAACCCACTTATATAGCATAGCAGGGGATGGAATTGAAGAAATAATGCAGAAAATCCACAATAATGAATGCGATCCCCATATTAACGATCACATGCTTGATAAGGAAATCATCCGCCAAGGGTAATACTAGACCACTTTGGTTTAAGACGACACTGCTTATGTTCGAGTGCCTTAAATGCCAACAGTTTTCCAATCTTCAGCACTTGCCCCCTCGAGAGTTGTACAACATGACCTATCCCTGGACCTTCTTCTCTTGAAGCATAGACATCATAGGGAAGGTCACTCCCAAAGCTTTGAATGGGCATGAATTCATCCTGGTCTCCTTTTACTACTTCACAAAATGGGTTAAAGCCGAGTCATACACAATATTAAATGCGAAAAAAGTGTCTAAATTTATTAGAAATAATATTATCTTCAACTACGGAGTCTCACATGAGTTTGTGTCAGAAAATGGACTCCACTTTGTGTCCGAGGTAACATAATTATTCAACGAGTATGGAATCTAACGAATCAAGTCTTCTCCCTGCCGATAATAAATTAATGGCACTATCGAACTACAAACAAGAGCCTCAAGATCATCATCATCATCAACAAAATGACTGAAAGTTATAGAAACTAGGACGATCAAATCCTATATGCGCTATGTGGCTACCGTACCTCCATCAGAATACCAACTGGGGCTACCCCCTTTTATCTAGTATATGTCATGGAGGTGGTTCTCCTTGTCAAATTAGAAGTGCCTTCTCAACGGGTAATGCTTAAAAGCAAGGCCAATGAGGAAGACTGGCACCAGAGTCGCTACAATGAACTCTATCTCCTAAATGAAAAGAGACTAAAAGCTATGTACCACATACAAGTGTACTATCATCAGATCATATTATCATTCAATAAAAAATTCAAGAACCACTGCATTCAAGAAGGATATTATTCCCTCAACGAAATTTTGGAACCCGTTTGGGATCCGAGAGGAAAGTTCAAGCCTAATTAGAGTGGACTCTACATTGTGAAGAAAATATTGTCACATGGTGCCATTATGCCACAGATCTCAATGGAGAAGAAATGATGCATCCAATCAACTTGGACCGTCTCAAAATGTAACACTTGCCCCATGATTTTGACTGTACTAGTGTAACTTTGTGACTTAGTATGACCCAATTGAGATTTGGACGTTGTAAGTTAGATCATGTACCAAATTTGGATGATTTTTAGGCTTTGGTACGATTAAATGAATTTGGAATGACCTTATTTGTAATTTGGAGAATTTAGGGTCATTTGAACGACCCATGGTCTCGTTTGAATGATATCCCTCCTTTGTTAGTTTAACGCTTCAAACGACCTTCCAATGAAAAGTCCCTATTTAGGAATCCACCCTCGTTAGAAACTCATTCAAACCCCGTTCCAACGAGATGTATATTGTCATTCTAACGAGGTCCGTTCTCATTCAAACGAGACTAAAAATCAGAATTTTCAGATTCAAAAAATGCAATCAAAATATTGGCCCTTGGATCATTTGAGCTGTTAAGATCTCAATAGAGCAGATCAAATCATGGGGTGGACTAAAGGTTAATAATCTTTGGGGATCTTGGGTTTAAATAAGAGGTAGGAGAGTGTTGGGGGCCATTCCAACACTTCTCCATCAGATTTTCTCTCTCCCTCTCTAGCTCTTAAAGCTTCTCCACCACCCAATCCAGCTTCTACCACCCTACCACCACCACACCTCCACCCTAAAATACCATAACTTAACCCTTTTCCAGCCTATTTAAGCCCATAAACCCATACACACCCCATGTTAGGCAAGATATCATTTATGAAGAAGTTATTAGTGGAGTTTTGGAGAGAAGATAAAAAAGAAATTATGGAGTTTGAAGTGGGTTTTCTTGGAGATTTCAAAGAGCAAACTAGTGGATCTAGGCAACCTCTTTAAGGCCAACTTATGATGTAGGAGGTATCCATAACTTTCTTATTTATCCAACCATGTTTAAGGCATCCTTGAAGTGGTAAACACAACTCTTTAAGTTCAAGAACTCTATTTCCCTAGCATTTGGTCTTGAATAGTTTTAAGAGTGGAATGTATGCATGTTTCAAGATAGTTATTATCTCATGTTCTTTGTAAAATGGCTTACAAGTGATCTTTAAAGGTTTTGAGAAAATGATATAGTTTTAAGAAAACTTGGTGTTAAGCATTTTATGAAATAAAATATTTTGAGATAATATTTATCTTGTTGAGAGTTTTCTTTTAAAAAATGAGATTTTTATGAGGTTAGACATTTATTCAAGTTATGAAGAACAGAAATATCTTTTAGTCTTGAAAAGTATGCTTTCGCAACTATTATGAAATTTCTTGAATAAATCACGTGTTAATCTCATTTTCTTAGATTTTTGGACTTAAAACACCTCTTCCCATGTATATAAACTTGTAGTATTTTGATGATGAGTACATAAACAAGTTTAATAGAGGTTTTAATGAGTTTTAACATTAAGTGAAGAAAATATAAAATTCTGGCCCTTAAGTGTGCTATTGATTATTAAAAATGTGATAAGTGTATGTTTTCAAGACTGCATGTGTTGGTAAAGGAAAACTGGTATTTTTCTTGTCAAGTAGTCTTCAAAATGACAAATGGTTTCTTTAATAAAGGAAGTAATGAAATAAAGAGATTTACAACTTGCGAAGTGTGTTACTCCAAAGGTTTAAAGAATCGTTAATGAGTTAAAAACATTTAAGGAGTTGATGTGTGTAACTTAACATTGTTTTTGGAAAATCGACACTTGTGAAAAGGGAGGAAAATGTAAGTTTGGAAACAAATAGGTAAAATAGTAATTTTATATAAAGTGAAAAAATATTATGAAATAAAAATATTAGAAGATGTGTTACACGAAATAGTTCTAAATGGAACTGATTTTTGAAATGAAATCAATGTTAAAGTGAAAAGGGCAAGAAATAGTGATTTTCCAAAGTGTAACACAAATATGGGGAAGTAGTCCCCGAGTTTTGTCTTTGATCCGGAAAAGTGGAATAACATGGACACAGAAAAGTGTTAAAACACTCGAAAAAGAAAATGTACAAAAGACGAGAAAAAATAACAAGGGTACGGAGCCCTAGGGTGAAAGACCCAAATCAATGACTAGAGTATATGGTAGAATAGCAGGTAATATGAAGCACGTTAAAGTATGCGGTTATGTGGTAAATTCTGAGAAAAATATAATGAGACACGTGAAACATCATAAGAAAATTGGTTATGCTGAGAATGTAAGAAAAGACAACTAAACATGAATTAAAATTGGTAAATGTTCCGATTTAAAAAAAATGTGAATAAGAGATATGAGAAATTGACTAATGTCCATGTGGAGTGAAATGAATGGTACATTGAGGAGGTTAATGGGTAATCAAGCAAGCTAAGACGGTTTTAACCCTTAATTAACACAAGTTTTTGTTGTGAATGGTTTTTAAATAGAAAACAAGTGCTTTTTATCACGGGTATGCGTGTGTTGAAAGGTGGATTTCAAGGAAAATATTAATGTTGATTTGGTGTGAGTAAATGGGAAATTTTGGTAAATGAAATGTTTTTTTTTCTAAACAATCTCTATTTTATTTAAGTATTTAATCGGGTGCATTGAATCGGGAAATAAATGTTAAGTCAAATTAATAAGGGGTATTTATAAGATTAATGGGATTTAATCAACTCAAGTAACATTTTGGAATAAACAGATCCATGCTTTAATACATGTATATGTATGTATATACAATATTTTCATGTGCACGTAGGTGGTATGTTGTAGAGTCTATTTTCTGTTGTTCAATTCTATGTTGAATTGTTGCATTGCCAACTGGGGATTCGACTCATTCCATTTCCTTTGCTACGACAGGTTGTACACGTTTCCTTGCTTTGAGAGAATTATATAGGTAAGCATTCAGTTTATTTTACATTAGTAGCTCTATATGCTTGGATTTCAGGGACGCTTCCCATGAGTCCCACGCATAGCTTGATATAAATTGGAATCGCATGCTAAAAAAATGATATATTAGTCAAATAAAACTAGACTAGAAATATTATTTAGGCTATCTCACTCCACTTCACATCTAACATCCAGGACGGACCGAGTTCACCACAAGTAACCCATAAATCCAAACCTGGGCATTAAGCAAAACAATTTACCCTTAGTCTGAACTCTCATCATGCTAAGACTCTTCTCATCCCCTTCTTTTCTTAATAAAATCCCTCTTCATTTCCCTCTACTCATAACTATGTGAGACTTGATTCTTTCAAATTCACCCCCCTTTTTCAAAAAAGAAGAAGCTCACAAAATTTCAAACTGATAAAGGTTTTGTAGGGGGATTCAAGATAATTTTTGAATTAGCGTAAGCCTCCCCAACTAACATAACAAACTTAAGGGAATAAAGGCAGTGAGGCATCTCAGCATGGCAGCTTAAGTGAAGTAGCCCAATAAGGCAGCTCAGGGGGGTAGCTCAATGCGGCATAACAGGGACACCTTCCAACGAAGAGACTGGATGAGATAGCTCATCATTTATCTTCTTTATCTTACTTAGTTAAGTTGTAATTTAATATGGATTTTAATGATCTAACGATTGTATTGTTATTCAGTGTGAGGTTAAAAGCTACTCGCGAGAGACCAGGCCTGGGAGAGATTTCATGCTCTATCGAATGACCTCGAAGTGGGAATTTCAGAGGGACTTGGTTTGGAGGATTAAGAAGTGAGGTTACGTTAGGTATTATCCTAACCAACTAAGATACACCTAGTAAAACAACGAGAGACCTTTTACTGTGGAATCTTGTGCGGAGTAGCCTTGAGTTCCATCGTATGCTGAGTTTCAAACCAAACAACCCTCTACTAAATGTCACATCTACTTTAGGTGATGTCATTATCCAGCTAAACACTGTCCAATCCATACTTGAGTAATCCACCATGGTATTTGGGGCTGTCAGACAACTGATGAGCCACATCTGTGGTGGTAGTCCTCTAATGCCCAGTGGTTAGGCAAAAGCCATGTCTTTGCATTTAATGTTTATGGTATAGGACTGAATGGCCCATCATGCATTTAATATTTGTGACGTAAAGTATGAGGGGATGTCTTTCATAGTTGTGAAGGACTGAGGCATCTCGAGAATGGAATAGGGGCTATTTATTGGCCTCAACCACTTCTTGAGAGAGAGACTTATTTCTAGAGATTATTGCTAGAGAGAGAAGTTATTGAAAATCGGAGCTTTTACTCACTCGCCATTATCATTTATTACGAAGCTTTTAATAGATAGCTAGAGATCTTTCAGAGGTTGTTGGTGTGTTGGCTTCTTGCGAACGCGTATCTAGGGTGCTTACTTCTCTCTCCCTTTGACTCAGTCACTTCTGGGTTCCCATTATTATTATTTGAGTTATACACGAGTGTCATGT
This sequence comes from Sambucus nigra, assembly GCA_949130495.1. Taxonomy (NCBI): domain Eukaryota; kingdom Viridiplantae; phylum Streptophyta; class Magnoliopsida; order Dipsacales; family Adoxaceae; genus Sambucus; species Sambucus nigra. Next base: position 474,162,631 of record OX422212.1, on the reverse strand, counting down.
GAGTTCAATCTGAGTGTTGATAAAATATAATATTGTGTTTTCATTCATATTCATTGAGGAGTTTCTGAGTTATCATCAATGACCATACCTATAGGGGTTACACCTCGATTAGTCTTACCATACTCCCAGGTTAGAAGGGGACTACCCACTTATATTTGGCGACTCCACTGGGGAGGTATTCTCAAAAAAGTATAGCACAAGATAATGTTAATTGTGTCATAAACTTTGACGCTATTCAAAGTAACAAAGAACAAGCTGTGAGGGAGCTAGAGGCTACCAGGGATGGGGTTCCTCGGGTGGAGGTCCCACCAGTTCAAATGACAACATGCATCCAAGGGGTAACATAGGCTTCCACTAGCGCTGGGATAGGACAAGCAAAAATGTCCCTTCTCATGGGTAAGTTCTTTGAGTTCTTACATACTCCCATTGCTACAACAGTTTTGGGTGGATTTGACCCAGTTGTGTCGTAACACCAGTGGTGACTCTAATAGACCGATTGAGCTCATCTCTAATGGGCGCTGGCCCCATGAGCACAATACCCACCCCTCTCCCAAAGGTGGGCATCCTAGGTGTGACAGGCATTCCAACTGTGGTAAGTATGTCAGGTGTGATGAGTGTTCCACCTCGGGTCCCTCAGCCTATTGCTCCAACGGCTGAGAATACACCAGCATCTGCCTTGGAAAGAATGAGGAAAAAGATGAAGAATGAAATGTTAAAGATGATAGCAACTTCCTCATAGTCAACCAAGAAGGTAGCATCAGTGTATGATGATTTTTGCACTCCCTATCCTCTGGAATACAACGATGAGCCTTACCTAAAGGACTATATTTCTCCCATCTTTGACAAGTACACAGGGAAAGGGGGAACCTGAAGGAACATATCGAATGCTTCATTGAGCATCTAGGGGATCACTACAACTGAAATAGCGTTGCCAAAGCCGTTTATGAAAATAAACTATTTAAGCAACTCCGAAAGTTTGTTGAAGAAACTCTTTACTTAAATCAAAACGATTTTGAACACAAGATGTGTTAACAAAATTATGTACGAGATATGGACAAGATTTGATAACAAGTTTTAGTAGCCAGTTAAAAAAGTTTTAAACTCAGCACACAAACAGAATGGGATGAGAAGATGTAGAAATATTGATACTCAGGATTTTTAACGTGGTAAAACCTCAACCTTGAGGAAACATCCACGACTCCCTCTACGGAGTAAAACAAAAACAATCACTAAAACAAATATGCGAGTTACAACCTATTTAACTAACATGCACACAAAAACAAATCTATACAAGTTCAGGATTGTACCCTCTGGCGTCCTTAACTTTTCTGCAGATCATGTTTGTTGATGTAGTTGTCTCAGTTTGTCAACTCTTCTTTGTTCCAGCACTTTACGTCGACTTATTGTTCACCAAATCTTATAGCCAACACTTTGAGTGTTTGTAGTGTGAAGATGTTTGTGAATGGTGTTCTAAAACACATGCATGCACACACACACACTTATTAGTTACAGACAATCCTAACAAATCACATATAAAGTCTATATGCAGTGTATTTGTTATTTTTCTTTCTTACAAAACCATGAACCTCTTTGACCTTTCAAAATAACCCAGATTCCACGGAGATCTTGCTTAAGAAATCGGTCAAGACCTTTCTCAATCACTTTTGAAAATATTATGTGGATTGAGAACCCTCCAAGTGCGAATCCCACTAGGTCAGGTTAGGTTTTGTAAAAACAGAAATAGAAAAACATCTATTGTTGATCTTTGAAGAAGAAAAATGTTTTAACAGAAAACAATCAACAACGAAATTCTCAAGATGAGAAATAAATGCAACTAAGTGTTCTGTGACATGAAAAACTTCAGATCTATGATTTCTATTGAAAGAGAAACAAGATCTGAGTCTATGTCTAAGTTGGAAATAAGATTTATGAGCACAAGGATTTCAGCAACTCAAGATCTCTTAACCAGAACTCTCATAAACCCAGGAAAACACTAAGGATGGTGTTTATTTGGTTATGGTGTTTATGGAGAGGTAAGTGGTTTAGGTTTAGAGGTATTTGGACGAAGTTAGGGTTTCTAACTAGGGTTTGGTTTCTCTCTCTAACTTCTCTCTTCTCTCTCTATTCTTTTTCTGAGAAAAACTCAAAGTGGCAAAAGCTCTCGAAGGCTGAAATTGGAGGCCTTTAAATAGGAAGAGAGGAAGATTCCAGAGCATCGTTCAAAAACAATGGCTGAGATTGAGTCAAGCTCCATTGACTGCAATCCAAGGGCTCACAACAGGCGGTGGATTAAACAGGCTATGATTGGCTTAAGGGATTACACGGGGATCCACTCAAAAGACATGCAGGCCATCGATAAGGGTTGATCCAAGGGCTGATAACAAGCGATGGTATGTCTCTGTAAAGAAACACACCTAGGGCCAATCAGAGAACAGCAAGTGTTGGCCTGAGGACGAATGCAAACGCGCGTCCCAAAATAATTACAAAGCCAACCCTAAAGTCTCTAGCGCTTTCGGTTTCTACCCAGAGTAACTTTAGGCTAATAAACACAACAATCCACATTTATACATTAACCCCAAGACTTTTTAAATCAAGTTTTAATTAAATAAAACCTTGTTTAAAATATGTTTTAAATTCCCAAAAAATTATTAAAAATCAAATTGAGGGATTTAAACACACTCACAACATTAATACACATAGAGGTGCAATATGAAATGCAAGAATGAAATTCTAAGTGTGTGAGTGATGGCTATAGTCTCAGGATCATCACAAGATGAATAGAAGAAGAAGCAACCCAATCTCTGAAGCTCTTTGGTTTCTAGGATGGACACTATTTTGTCACAATTTCCAAACTAGATGAGCTCTTATACAGTCTAGACTCAAATGAGTCAAAAGCATAAGGGCTTCAATCTCCCCCTTTGGAAATATGAGACAAAATCTCCTTTGAGTCATCTCAACTCATAGGGCGACAACAAATAAGAAAATCCTATTCCTATAAAAGATCTATCTACCCAAATCCTAGAAATCAAAAATTACATAACTCAACTATATACAGTTTAACATCCTATTATTACAATGAAGAATGACTGTACAAGAAGAATACCTGCAAAAAATTACTAAGATCAAGCTTTTTAGTATATGCAGTAGACTCAAATTTCTCCCCCATTTTGTCTCAAATGGACAAAGGGAAAGAACTTGGCAAATATGACAGGTATTTACTCAACACAAATCATACCAATAGATTTACGTAAAGAAATGAATCTATTATAATAAAGAGGTTTGGTAAATAAATCTGCAAGTTGTAGATCAGTAGAAAGATAATTGATTTCTAATTCCTTGGTTTCAACTAATTCACGAATAAAATGATGTCTTATTTTAATGTGCTTAGTTCGCGAGTGTTGAACTGGGTTCTTAGAAATGTTAATCGCACTTTGATTATCACAATAGAGATGAAGTGCGGGTTCTAGAATACCATAATCACTTAGCATTTGTTTAAGCCACAATAATTGGGCACAACAGCTACCGGCGGCTATGTATTCAGATTCAGCAGTCGAGAGAGATGTGCAGTTCTGTTTTTTACTACACCATCCTACCAAGTTATTACCAATATAACAACATGCGCCTGAAGTTCTTTTACTATCATCAGTACACCCAGCCCAATCAGCATCAGTGTACCCAATAATAGTGCTAGGTGTGTCATTCGTGTACCAAATTCCTAAATTTAGAGTGCCTTTAACATATTTAATTATGCGTTTAACAGCGTTTAAATGGCTCTCCTTGGGGTTGTTTTGATAACGCGCACAAACACAAACAGCATACATGATATCAGGACGCGAGGCAGTCAGATAGAGTAATGTGCCAATCATACTACGATATAAGGTAGAGTCTACAGATTTTCCATTTTCATCTTTAGATAATTTCTCTGTAGTACTCATAGGCGTTTTAGCACTTTTAGCACTCTCGAGGCCAAATTTTTTAACTATCTCTAATGCGTACTTAGTATGCGAAAGAAACAATCCATCTGGTTGTTGTTTGACTTGGAGACCTAGGAAGAACTGTAACTCCCCCATAAGGGACATCTGAAATTCCTTACTCATAATTTCAGCAAAAGATTTTACTTCTGAGGTAGAAGTCGATCCAAATATGATATCGTCTACATAGACTTGAGCGATAGTAATGTGTTTGCCAAAATGTTTGACAAATAAGGTTTGGTCATTTCCACCTCTTTTGAAACCTTTGTCCAGCAGAAAACTGGACATGCGCTCATACCAAGCTCTAGGAGCTTGCTTAAGACCATATAAAGCCTTTTTCAACCGAAATACATGATTAGGACAATTAGGGTCAATGAACCCTTTAGGTTGTTCTACATAGGTTTCCTCGGCAAGTATTCCATTAAGGAACGCAGATTTAACGTCCATTTGATATAATGTAAAATGCATGTGACAAGCTATAGTAAGAAGCAGACGAACTGATTCTAAACGAGTAACAGGAGCAAAAGTCTCATTAAAATCAAGTTCTTCTATTTGGGAGTAACCTTGAGCAACTAGTCTAGCTTTATTTCTAATTATCATCCCATTTTCATCAGTTTTATTTTTGAAAATCCAACGAGTACCAATAACCTTTTTGTGATCAGGACGTGGAACAAGAAACCAAACATCATGAATGACAAATTGTAAAAGTTCATCCTGCATAGCAGAAATCCAGTGAGAGTCATTCAATGCCTCATTTACATTCTTTGGTTCCAAGAGAGAAACAAAGCAAGCATAGAGAGCATAATTTCTAAGTTGGGATCTTGTACGTACTGGTTCACCAGGGTTACCAACTATGTTGTTTATGGGATGATCTTTAGAAACCCAGTTAGGTACTTCAGGTGACTCAATAGGTAATGAATTATCTATTTCAGAAGAGTCATTTTCTAAAATATTTGACGATTCTTCTTCTATAGTTAATTCATTAGTCTTGCTTTCTACAGTAGTGTCACTAACAATTACATTTATGGATTCCATTAAGGTCTTAGTGCGAAGATTATACACTCGATAAGCTCTACTGTTAGGTGAATAACCTAAGAATATGGCTTTATCTCCCCTACTCTCAAATTTAGATAAGTGTTCCCTATCTTTGCAAACATAGCAGGTACTACCAAAGGTTCTAAGGTACTTAAGATTAGGCTTTTTATTGTACCAAAGTTCATAAGAGGTTTGTTTCGAATTCATTCTAAGATAGACCCTATTAATAAGATGGCAAGCTGTATGAATAGATTCTACCCAAAAATACTTAGGTAAGTTCTTGGCATGGAGCATGACACGTGCCATCTCTTGAAGAGTTCGATTCTTTCTCTCAGCTATTCCATTTTGTTGAGGGGTCTTAGGAGCACTGAACTCATGTTTGTAACCATTATAGTCACAATATTCTACAATACCAGTGTCTTTGAATTCACCACCTCTATCACTTCTGATTCTATTCACTTGAGTGTCTTTTTCATTCTCAATCCGTAAAAGAATCTTTAAAAAGGTTTGAAAAGTATCGGATTTTTGTTTTAAGAAAGCTACCCAAGTGAATCTGGTGAAGTCATCAACCATAATTAGAATATAACTGTGTCCACAAAGACTAACAGTTTGAGAAGGACCCATTAGGTCCATATGGATGAGTTCTAAGGGATTAGAGGTAAGGATATCTTTAACCCTTTTATGAGGTGCTTTAACAATTTTTCCTTCTTGACAAGGACCACAGACAATGTTATGAATAGGTTTGATTTTTGGTATTCCTCTAACTATCTGTTGAGAAGACAATTTACTCAAATTTTCGTAATTAATGTGACCCATTCTGTTATGCCATATCTCGTTGTCATCCATTCTGGCAACATTACAGATTTCAGAACTAGACATGACAGTATAACAATTGTCAGGGGTCCTGAATCCCGTAATTAAGCATTCTCCCTTTTCATTTAAAATCTTGCAATTGTTCTTTGAAAAGGTAACAGTGTAGTTTGAGTCACAGAATTGCGAAATGCTAAGTAAATTAGCCTTAAGACCTTTAACTAAGAGAACATTTTCAAGAAGTGGAAGTCCTTTTTCTTTAAGGGTTCCTTTGCCTATGATCTAGGATGATATACCATCACCAAAAACAACTTTTCCACCATCAAAATGGGTTTTATTTAAAAGTTTTGTATCATCACCTGTCATATGCTTGGAACATCCAGAATCCAAGTACCAACCAGAAGTTGTAAGTTCAGCTTTTAGAGCAGAAACAACAATGTTACACTTCATCTGGGGTGCTAGATCATCTTTTCTAACCCAAATTGCCCTGGTTTTTAATTTGCGCTTGTTTGCTCTCATTTGATAAAATTTGCGAGCATTAGATTTTTGTTGAAAAACATTTTGCGCATGATTTTGAGTAAATTTGAATTCCTGAGCATTTGATTTAGAAAAGTTTCTGGTAATCCTTCTAGTAAATGTCCTTTTAGGTTTAGTCCTTCTATTCCTATAGTTAGAGTTTTTGTCTGGTGGCCTGGGAAGGACATAGTTGTTACGACTCCTCCTAGAGTAGTTAAAGTTGGGATATATGGAAGAGTTGTAGACAGGTTTAATCAGTCTCCTAGCATAGCAATTATCGAAAGAGTGACCATATATATCACAATAGGAGCAATAATGATTGCTCAGAATAGGGTTTTCCTTAGGAAAATCTCTAAACAAAGGTTTTGAGAAATTTTGAGACTGAATTTTATTCCTAGGTAGCACAGATTTGAAAGTAGGTTCACTTTTCCTAATAGGGGGGCAGACATATTTTCCCTTTGGTAAACTTTCATGCTTAGAGCAACTTGCATCTCCAGTGTTAGTGTTTTGATGGTCAAACTTAGTTTTTAGAGAATGAAAGTCTGGACATGTTTCAATAGGTCTTTTGCCTCCTGACACAAACTTGATAGGTTCAACATGTTTAGTTTGTGTCTTCAAATTGGGGCAAAACCCTATTCCAGTTCTATCATCAGAATTGGTTTTAGATTCAGCAACGAATTCCTCAAAACATTTAGAATTATTTTCAAATTTGGTAAATTTTTTGAAAACAGTTGCTGTCTTTTCTTTTGTTTGTTCCAATTCTAATAATGTCCCTTTGTATTTTTTCTCCAGAATTTCATTAGCTTCAGTTAAAGTTTTCAGTTTTTCATCAAACACTTTGACTTCACTTTCATGAGACATGCATTGAGTAGTATACTCTTCAGCATTCAGTTTTACCATTAGGCTTAGATCCTCTAGCTTTTTGGTAAGATCTTTCACAATCTTTTCTAGTCTAGTACTTTTCTTAAGAGTTTTAGTATATAGAGTGTGGATGTCTGGGAGATCATCATTGTCAGAGTCACTAAGTGAAGTGTGTGAAGTGACCCCTCAGGTTTCATTTCTTAAACTCACGCACCCATTGACATCAGCAGTATCGATTTCCCTTTGACTCACACACCCCGAGGAAGAGGTATTAATGTTCTCAGTAAGTAAAGCATCTAAACCAGTTAAAGTATGATTCAAAGCAACAGAACTAGAATTACTAAACTCATCCTCACTATCAAGCATAGGCATATCATCATTGTATATGATTTTGGCAAAGAAGGATAAACAAGGATCAAAACCATCAGATGTCTCAGGTTCCTCATTTTCAGAATCATTTGAGTCATCCCAGGTTTTGCAGATATTGGCTCAAGAGTGTTTGTTTTGGGCATTTAAATTAACTCTACAGTCTTGAGCAATGTGTCCTAGTTTACCACATCTATAGCATTCAGTCTTCTTGAGGTCTCTGTGAGGTCTTGTGTTGTCCTTGTTCTGTTTGTCATGAGGTTTCTCATGGGGCTTGTGATTTGAAGGAGTAGAATAATTAGACTTGCCCTGTCTATTTGCAACACTGTTTCTAAATTTAACAATTTTCTTAAATTGTTTTGTCATTAGGGCAATCTGATTATCTAGACTTTCTAAGTCACAGTCCTCATCAGAATCATTACTAGGGGTGTTTAACTCAGTCTTAATCATCTTAGAGGTAAAGCTAAGATTGGAATTGGTATGTTTCCTATTAGTGTGGGTCAATTGTTTCTTAAACTCTAATTCCATTTCCACAGTTCTTAATTTGCTACTGAGTAATTCAGGAGTAAGATTTGTATCACACATCTCCTCAATAGCATATCTTTTATTGTCAAATTTCTGTGTTAATGATCTCAGAATTTTAGAGACAATTTCTTGTCTATCATAAGTTATACCATTGGCATGAAGTTTAGTGACAATATCAGTAAGGTTCATATAGAAATCATCGAAAGACTCAGATTCAGACATGATTAAGGTATTATACTGTTGGATTAACATCTGAGTCTTAGCAGCTTTTACCCTAGAGTCTCCTTCATGGGCAGTAATCAAGGTATCCCATGCTTCCTTGGAAGTGGTACAGGATGAGATTCTCTTGAACTCATGTTCGTTAATAGACATAAATATAGCGTTCTTGCCTTTGTTATTATTTCGAGAAACCTGTTTCTCTTCTTGAGTAAACTCACTCAATATTTTCTTAATCCTTTCATTGCTTCCATCAGTGGCTGGTTTAGTTGGATAAAAGTATCCATTTTCAATAATATCCCAGACATCATCTCCCAGAGTGCCTTGAATGAAAGCAATCATTCTTACTTTCCAGTAAGAAAAATTGGTTCCATCAAAGACTGGAGGTCTGGTCAAGTTACCATATCTTTCGTTTTTCTCGTCCGTAATTGATTTTGAGAAAACAGTTTCAGAAACTCAGGATCTTTTTGAAATAAGTTCACCAAAAGCTCTGATACCAATTGAAATAGCGTTGCCAAAGCCGTTTATGAAAATAAACTATTTAAGCTGAAATAGCGTTGCCAAAGCCGTTTATGAAAATAAACTATTTAAGCAACTCCGAAAGTTTGTTGAAGAAACTCTTTACTTAAAATCAAAACGATTTTGTACACAAGATGTGTTAACAAAATTATGTACGAGATATGGACAAGATTTGATAACAGGTTTTAGTAAACAGTTTAAAATATTTTAAACTCAGCACACTATTAGAAAGGGATGAGAAGATGTAGAAATATTGATACTCAGATTTTTAACGTGGTAAAACCTCAACAACTGAGGAAACATCCACGACTCCCTCTACGGAGTAAAATGAAAAACCCACTAAAACAAATATATGAGTTACAATCTATTTAACTAACATGCACACAAACAAATCTATACAAGTTTAGGAATATACCATCTGGCGTCCTCAAACTTCTCTGCAGATCTTGTTTGTTGATGTAGTCCTCTCAGGTTGTACACTCCTCCTTTGTTTCAGCACTTTACGTCGACTTTAGTTCACCAAATCTTACAGCCAACACTTTAGGTGTTTGTAGTGTGAAGATGTATTGTGAAAAGGTGTTCTAAACCACATGCATGAACACACACACCCTTAATAGTTACAAACAGTCCTAGTAAATTACAGTTTACTATATGCTGTGAACTTTCTTTTTCTTTCTTTCTCACAAAACATAAAACCTTTTTGACCTTTCAATAAATCCCAGAATCCACGGATATCTTTCTTCAAAATCGGTAAAGATCTTAATCAATCTCAGTTTTGAAAAGATTTTCGAGATTGAAAACCTCCAAGTGCGATTCTAATACTAGGTCAAGGTTTAGTTTTGCAAGCAGTAAGAAACAGAAAGCATGTATTGTTGATTCGAAGTATGAAAACGTTTTTATCAAAAGAAATCAACAATATACTTCTCTGGATGAGAAATAATGTGTATCTATGTGTTTTGTAACTTCAAACACTTCAGATCTGTGATTTCTATTGAAACAGAAACCAGATCTGAAATAAAAAGTTTAAGTTGAACAGTAAGATTCGATGAACACAAGGAACAGCAAAACAAACACAACTCATACACTCAAACCCTCAAGAACACTGGAAAGGTGTTTTTGGTTTAGGTGTTTGATTTTGGCTGGAGAAGAGGTAACGAAGTTAGGGTTTCTAGGGTTTCAATCTAGGGTTTCAAACTCTCTCTCTTCTCTCTTTTTTTCTCTCACTTCTCTCTCTTCTCTCTCTACTCTCTCTTCTCTCAGAGGAAAACAAAATGACCAAATTTTTTTTTGAAGTCTGAGAAGATGAGGGTTTATATAGGGGGCTGAGAAGGTTCCAGACGTTTGAGTGAGAACAACGGCTGTGATCAAGTCAATTCTTCTTGACTTAGATCCAAGGGTTAACAGCAAGCGGTGGTTAAACAAGCTGTGATAGGTGGAGAAGTTTACACAGGGATTACCAAAGATCGCATGCAGACCCTAGATAAGAATTGATCCAAGGGCTCAGGTGTGACGCGAAGTTTGTGTCTACAAAGAAACACAAATGTAGGCAATCAGAAGGCTGCACGTGTTGGCCAGCAATTGGAAACAAACGCGCGTCCCAAACTTAATTACATACACATCCTGGAGTCTCTAGCGCTTTCGGTTTCTACCCAGGTAAACAATCAGCCCAAAAACAGCACAAAATAAAATTGCAGTTTGACCCCAAAACTTTTAAAACCAAATTTTATTTATAAAAATTAAATTTGAAAAATGTTTAAAAAATCCCAAAAAATTATTAAAAACCAAATTAAGGGATTTAAACTCACTCAACCCAAGAACACATATAAAAGTGCAATATGCAATGTAGTGTGGGTGTTCTAAGTGTGTGAGTGATGGCTATAAGTTCAGGATCATTACAACTTTTAAATATGAAGTCCAATCCAACTTCTGAAGCTCTTTGGTTTCTAGGATTGACATAATTTTGTCACTATTTCCAAACTAGATGAGCTCTTATACAGTATAGACTCAAGTGAGTCAAGGGTATAAGGGCTTCAATCTCCCCCTTTGGAAATATGAGACAAAATCTCCTTTGAGTCAATCTTGGACTCGTAGGGCAACAAAAAACTTATGCCTATAAAGGTTCTATCTACCCAAATCCTAGAAAGCAAAAATTACAAAACTCAACTATATACAGTTTAACATCCTATTATTACAATGAAGAATGACTGTACAAGAAGAATACCTGCAAAAAATTACTAAGATCAAGCTTTTTAGTATATGCAGTAGACTCAAATTTCTCCCCCATTTTGTCTCAAATGGACAAAGGGAAGGAACTTGGCAAACATAACAGATATTTACTCATCACAAATCATACCAATAGATTTTCTTAAAGAAACGAATCTATTAAAATCAAGAGGTTTAGTGAACATGTCTGCAAGTTGTAGATCAGTAGGGAGATAGTTAATTTCTAATTCCTTGGATTCCACCAACTCACGAATAAAATGATGTCTTATTTTAATGTGCTTAGTTCGCGAGTGTTGAACTGGGTTCTTAGAAATATTAATCGCACTTTGATTATCACAATAGAGATGAAGTGTGGGTTCTAGAATACCATAATCACTTAGCATTTGTTTAAGCCATAACAATTGGGCACAACAGCTACCGGCGGCTATGTATTCAGATTCAGCAGTCGAGAGAGATGTGCAGTTCTGTTTTTTACTACTCCATCCTACCAAGTTATTACCAATATAACAACATGCGCCTGAAGTGCTTTTACTATCATCAGTACACCCAGCCCAATCAGCATCAGTGTACCCAATAATAGTGCTAGGTGTGTCATTCGTATACCAAATTCCTAAATTTAGAGTGCCTTTAACATATTTAATTGTGCGTTTAACAGCGTTTAAATGGCTCTCCTTGGGGTTGTTTTGATAACGCGCACAAACACAAACAGCATACATGATATCAGGACGCGAGGCAGTCAGATAGAGTAATGTGCCAATCATACTACGATATAAGGTAGAGTCTATAGATTTTCCATTTTCATCTTTAGATAATTTCTCTGTAGTACTCATAGGCGTTTTAGCACTCTTAGCACTCTCGAGGCCAAATTTTTTAACTATCTCTAATGCGTACTTAGTCTGCGAAAGAAACAAGCCATCTGGTTGTTGTTTGACTTGGAGACCTAGGAAGAACTGTAACTCCCCCATAAGTGACATCTGAAATTCCTTACTCATAATTTCAGCAAAATATTTTACTTCTGAGGTAGAAGTGGATCCAAATATGATATCGTCTACATAGACTTGAGCAATAGTAATGTGTTTGCCAAACTGTTTGACAAATAAGGTTTGGTCATTTCCACCTCTTTTGAAACCTTTGTCCAGCAGAAAACTGGACAGACGCTCATACCAAGCTCTAGGAGCTTGCTTAAGACCATATAAAGCCTTTTTCAACCGAAATACATGAGTAGGATAATTAGGGTCAATGAACCCTTTAGGTTGTTCTACATAGGTTTCCTCGGCAAGTATTCCATTAAGGAACGCAGATTTAACATCCATTTGATATAATGTAAAATGCATGTGACAAGCTATAGCAAGAAGCAGACGAACTAATTCTAAACGAGTAACAGGAGCAAACGTCTCATTATAATCAAGTCCTTCTATTTGGGAGTAACCTTGAGCAACTAGTCTAGCTTTATTTCTAATTATCATCCCATTTTCATCAGTTTTATTTTTGAAAATCCAACGAGTACCAATAACCTTTTTGTGATCAGGACGTGGAACAAGAAACCAAACATCATGAATGACAAATTGTAAAAGTTCATCCTGCATAGCAGAAATCCAGTGAGAGTCATTCAATGCCTCATTTACATTCTTTGGTTCCAAGAGAGAAACAAAGCAAGCATAGAGAGCATAATTTCTAAGTTGGGATCTTGTACGTACTGGTTCACCAGGGTTACCAACTATGTTGTTTATGGGATGATCTTTAGAAACCCAGTTAGGTACTTCAGGTGACTCAATAGGTAATGAATTATCTATTTCAGAAGAGTCATTTTCTAAAATATTTGACGATTCTTCTTCTATAGTTAATTCACTAGTCTTGCTTTCTACAGTAGTGTCACTAACAATTACATTTATGGATTCCATTAAGGTCTTAGTGCGAAGATTATACACTCGATAAGCTCTACTCTTAGGTGAATAACCTAAGAATATGGCTTTATCTCCTCTACTCTCAAATTTAGATAAGTGTTCCCTATCTTTGCAAACATAGCAGGTACTACCAAAGGTTCTAAGGTACTTAAGATTAGGCTTTTTATTGTACCAAAGTTCATAAGAGGTTTGTTTCGAATTCTTTCTCAGATAGACCCTATTAATAAGATGACAGGCTGTACGAATAGATTCTACCCAAAAATACTTAGGTAAGTTCTTAGCATGGAGCATGACACGTGCCATCTCTTGAAGAGTTCGATTCTTTCTCTCAGCTATACCATTTTGTTGAGGGGTCTTAGGAGCACTGAACTCATGCTTGTAACCATTATAGTCACAATATTCTACAATACCAGTGTCTTTGAATTCACCACCTCTATCACTTCGGATTCTATTCACTTGAGTGTCTTTTTCATTCTCAATCCGTAAGAGAATCTTTAAAAAAGTTTGAAAGGTATCGGATTTTTGTTTTAAGAAAGCTACCCAAGTGAATCTAGTGAAGTCATCAACCATAACTAGAATATAACTGTGTCCACAAAGACTAACAGTTTGAGAAGGACCCATTAGGTCCATATGGATGAGTTCTAAGGGATTAGAGGTAAGGACATCTTTAACCCTTTTATGAGGTGCTTTAACAATTTTTCCTTCTTGACAGGGACCACAGACAATGTTATGAATAGGTTTAATTTTTGGTATTCCTCTAACTATCTGCTGAGAAGACAATTTACTCAAATTTTTGTAATTAATGTGACCCATTCTGTTATGCCATATCTCGTTGTCATCCATTCTGGCAACACTACAGATTTCAGAACTAGACATGACAGTATAACAATTGTCAGGGGTCCTGAATCCTGTAATTAAGCATTCTCCCTTTTCATTTAAAATCTTGCAATTGTTCTTTGAAAAGGTAACAGTGTAGTTTGAGTCACAGAATTGTGAAATGCTAAGTAAATTAGCCTTAAGACCTTTAACTAAGAGAACATTTTCAAGAAGAGGAAGTCCTTTTTCTTTAAGGGTTCCTTTGCCTATGATCTGGGATGATATACCATCACCAAAAACAACTTTTCCACCATCAAAATGGGTTTTATTTAAAAGTTTTGTATCATCACCTGTCATATGCTTGGAACATCCAGAATCCAAGTACCATCCAGAAGATGTAAGTTCAGCTTTTAGAGCAGAAACAACAATGTTACACTTCATCTGTGGTGCTAGATCATCTTTTCTAACCCAAATTGCCCTGGTTTTTAGTTTGCGCTTGTTTGCTCTTATTTGATAAAATTTGCGAGCATTAGATTTTTGTTGAAAAACATTTTGCGCATGATTTTGAATAAATTTGAATTCCTGAGCATTTGATTTAGAAAAGGTTCTGGTTATCCTTCTAGTAAATGTCCTTTTAGGTTTAGTCCTTCTATTCCTATAGTTAGAGTTTTTGTCTGGTGGCCTGGGAAGGACATAATTGTTACGACTCCTCCTAGAATAGTTAAAGTTATGATACATAGGAGTGTTGTAGATAGGTTTAATCAGTCTCCTAGCATAGCAATTATCGAAAGAGTGACCATATATATCACAATAGGAGCAATAAAGATTGCTCAGAATAGGGTTTTCCTTAGGAAAGTCTCTAAACAAAGGTTTTGAGAAATTTTGAGGCTGAATTTTATTCCTAGGTAGCACAGATTTGAAAGCAGGTTCACTTTTCCTAATAGGGGGGCAGACATATTTTCCCTTTGATAAACTTTCAAGCTTAGAGCAACTTGCATCTTCAGTGTTGGTGTTTTGATGGTCAAACTTAGTTTTTAGAGAATGAAAGTCTGGACATGTTTCAATAGGTCTTTTGCCTCCTGACACAAACTTGATAGGTTCAACTTGTTTAGTTTGTGTCTTCAACTTGGGGCAAAACCCTATTCCAGTTCTATCATCAGAATTGGTTTTAGATTCAGCAACGAATTCCTCAAAACATTTAGAATTGTTTTCAAATTTGGTAAATTTTTTGAAAACAGTTGCTGTCTTTTCTTTTGTTTGTTCCAATTCTAATAATGTCCCTTTGTATTTTTTCTCCAGAATTTCATTAGCTTCAGTCAAAGTTTTCAGTTTTTCATCAAACACTTTAACTTCACTATCATGAGACATGCATTGTGTAGTATACTCTTCAGCATTCAGTTTTACCATTAGGCTTAGATCCTCTAGCTTTTTGGTAAGATCTTTAACAATCTTTTCTAGTCTAGTGCTTTTCTTTAGAGTTTTAGTATATAGAGTGTGGATGTCTGGGAGATCATCATTATCTGAGTCACTAAGTGAGGTGTGTGAAGTGACCCCTAAGGTTTCATTTCTTAAACTCACGCACCCATTGACATCAGCAGTATCGATTTCCCTTTGACTCACACACCCCGAGGAAGAGGTATTAATGTTCTCAGTAAGTAAAGCATCTAAACCAGTTAAAGTATGATTCAAAGCAACAGAACTAGAATTACTAAACTCATCCTCACTATCAAGCATAGGCATATCATCATTGTATATGATTTTGGCAAAGAAGGCTAAACAAGGATCAAAACCATCAGATGTTTCAAGTTCCTCATTTTCAGAATCACTTGAGTCATCCCAGGTTTTGCAAATATTGGCTCTAGAGTGTTTGTTTTGGGCATTTAAATTAACTCTACAGTCTTGAGCAATGTGTCCTAGTTTACCACATCTATAGCATTCAGTCTTCTTGAGGTCTCTGTGAGGTCTTGTGTTGTCCTTGTTCTGTTTGTCACGAGGTTTCTCATGAGATTTGTGATTTGAAGGAGTGGTATAATTAGACTTACCCTGTCTATTTGCAACACTGTTTCTAAATTTAACAATTTTCTTAAATTGTTTTGTCATTAGGGCAATCTGATTATCTAGACTTTCTAAGTCACAGTCCTCATCAGAATCATTACTAGAGGTGTTTAACTCAGGCTTAATCATCTTAGAGGTAAAGCTAAGATTGGAATTGGTATGTTTCCTATTAGTGTGGGTCAATTGTTTCTTAAACTCCAATTCCATTTCCACAGTTCTTAATTTACTACTGAGTAATTCAGGAGTGAGATTTACATCACACATCTCCTCAATAGCATATCTTTTATTGTCAAATTTCTGTGGCAATGATCTCAGAATTTTAGAGACAATTTCCTGTCTATCATAAGTTATACCATTGTCATGAAGTTTAGTGACAATATCAGTAAGGTTCATATAGAAATCATCGAAAGACTCAGATTCAGACATGATTAAGGTATTATACTGTTGGATTAACATCTGAGTCTTAGCATCTTTTACCCTAGAGTCTCCTTCATGTGCAGTAATCAAGGTATCCCATGCTTCCTTGGAAGTGGTACAAGATGAGATTCTCTTGAACTCATGTTCGTTAATAGACATAAATATAGCGTTCTTGCCTTTGTTATTATTTCGAGAAACCTGTTTCTCTTCTTGAGTAAACTCACTCAATATTTTCTTAATCCTTTCATTGCTTCCATCAGTGGCTGGTTTAGTTGGATAAAAGTATCCGTTTTCAATGATATCCCAGACATCATCTCCCAGTGTTCCTTGAATAAAAGCAATCATTCTTACTTTCCAGTAAGAGAGATTGGTTCCATCAAAGACTGGAGGTCTGGTCAAGTTACCATATCTTTCGTTTTTCTCGTCCATAATGATTTTGAGAAAACAGTTTCAGAAACTCAGGATCTTTTTGAAAAAAATCACCAAAAGCTCTGATACCAATTGAAATAGCGTTGCCAAAGCCGTTTATGAAAATAAACTATTTAAGCAACTCCGAAAGTTTGTTGAAGAAACTCTTTACTTAAA
The DNA here is from genome assembly GCA_949130495.1 of Sambucus nigra. NCBI lineage: Eukaryota > Viridiplantae > Streptophyta > Magnoliopsida > Dipsacales > Adoxaceae > Sambucus > Sambucus nigra. Next base: position 474,145,812 of record OX422212.1, on the reverse strand, counting down.
ATCAAAACGATTTTGTACACAAGATGTGTTAACAAAATTATGTACGAGATATGGACAAGATTTGATAACAGGTTTTAGTAAACAGTTTAAAATATTTTAAACTCAGCACACTATTAGAAAGGGATGAGAAGATGTAGAAATATTGATACTCAGATTTTTAACGTGGTAAAACCTCAACAACTGAGGAAACATCCACGACTCCCTCTACGGAGTAAAATGAAAAACCCACTAAAACAAATATATGAGTTACAATCTATTTAACTAACATGCACACAAACAAATCTATACAAGTTTAGGAATATACCCTCTGGCGTCCTCAAACTTCTCTGCAGATCTTGTTTGTTGATGTAGTCCTCTCAGGTTGTACACTCCTCCTTTGTTTCAGCACTTTACGTCGACTTTAGTTCACCAGATCTTACAGCCAACACTTTAGGTGTTTGTAGTGTGAAGATGTATTGTGAAAAGGTGTTCTAAACCACATGCATGAACACACACACCCTTAATAGTTACAAACAGTCCTAGTAAATTACAGTTTACTATATGCTGTGAACTTTCTTTTTCTTTCTTTCTCACAAAACATAAAACCTTTTTGACCTTTCAATAAATCCCAGAATCCACGGATATCTTTCTTCAAAATCGGTAAAGATCTTAATCAATCTCAGTTTTGAAAAGATTTTCGAGATTGAAAACCTCCAAGTGCGATTCTAATACTAGGTCAAGGTTTAGTTTTGCAAGCAGTAAGAAACAGAAAGCATGTATTGTTGATTCGAAGTATGAAAACGTTTTTATCAAAAGAAATCAACAATATACTTCTCTGGATGAGAAATAATGTGTATCTACGTGTTTTGTAACTTCAAACACTTCAGATCTGTGATTTCTATTGAAACAGAAACCAGATCTGAAATAAAAAGTTTAAGTTGAACAGTAAGATTCGATGAACACAAGGAACAGCAAAACAAACACAACTCATACACTCAAACCCTCAAGAACACTGGAAAGGTGTTTTTGGTTTAGGTGTTTGATTTTGGCTGGAGAAGAGGTAACGAAGTTAGGGTTTCTAGGGTTTCAATCTAGGGTTTCAAACTCTCTCTCTTCTCTCTTTTTTTCTCTCACTTCTCTCTCTTCTCTCTCTACTCTCTCTTCTCTCAGAGGAAAACAAAATGACCAAATTTTTTTTTGAAGTCTGAGAAGATGAGGGTTTATATAGGGGGCTGAGAAGGTTCCAGACGTTTGAGTGAGAACAACGGCTGTGATCAAGTCAATTCTTCTTGACTTAGATCCAAGGGTTAACAGCAAGCGGTGGTTAAACAAGCTGTGATAGGTGGAGAAGTTTACACAGGGATTACCAAAGATCGCATGCAGACCCTAGATAAGAATTGATCCAAGGGCTCAGGTGTGACGCGAAGTTTGTGTCTACAAAGAAACACAAATGTAGGCAATCAGAAGGCTGCACGTGTTGGCCAGCAATTGGAAACAAACGCGCGTCCCAAACTTAATTACATACACATCCTGGAGTCTCTAGCGCTTTCGGTTTCTACCCAGGTAAACAATCAGCCCAAAAACAGCACAAAATAAAATTGCAGTTTGACCCCAAAACTTTTAAAACCAAATTTTATTTATAAAAATTAAATTTGAAAAATGTTTAAAAAATCCCAAAAAATTATTAAAAACCAAATTAAGGGATTTAAACTCACTCAACCCAAGAACACATATAAAAGTGCAATATGCAATGTAGTGTGGGTGTTCTAAGTGTGTGAGTGATGGCTATAAGTTCAGGATCATTACAACTTTTAAATATGAAGTCCAATCCAACTTCTGAAGCTCTTTGGTTTCTAGGATTGACATAATTTTGTCACTATTTCCAAACTAGATGAGCTCTTATACAGTATAGACTCAAGTGAGTCAAGGGTATAAGGGCTTCATAAGCAACTCCGAAAGTTTGTTGAAGAAACTCTTTACTTAAATCAAAATGATTTTGAACACAAGATGTGTTAACAAAATTATGTACGAGATATGGACAAGATTTGATAACAAGTTTTAGTAACCAGTTAAAAAAGTTTTAAACTCAGCACACAAACAGAATGGGATGAGAAGATGTAGAAATATTGATACTCAGGATTTTTAACGTGGTAAAACCTCAACCTTGAGGAAACATCCACGACTCCCTCTACGGAGTAAAACAAAAACAATCACTAAAACAAATATGCGAGTTACAACCTATTTAACTAACATGCACACAAAAACAAATCTATACAAGTTCAGGATTGTACCCTCTGGCGTCCTTAACTTTTCTGCAGATCATGTTTGTTGATGTAGTTGTCTCAGTTTGTCAACTCTTCTTTGTTCCAGTACTTTACGTCGACTTATTGTTCACCAAATCTTATAGCCAACACTTTGAGTGTTTGTAGTGTGAAGATGTTTGTGAATGGTGTTCTAAAACACATGCATGCACACACACACACTTATTAGTTACAGACAATCCTAACAAATCACATATAAAGTCTATATGCAGTGTATTTGTTATTTTTCTTTCTTACAAAACCATGAACCTCTTTGACCTTTCAAAATAACCCAGATTCCACGGAGATCTTGCTTAAGAAATCGGTCAAGACCTTTCTCAATCACTTTTGAAAATATTATGTGGATTGAGAACCCTCCAAGTGCGAATCCCACTAGGTCAGGTTAGGTTTTGTAAAAACAGAAATAGAAAAACATCTATTGTTGATCTTTGAAGAAGAAAAATGTTTTAACAGAAAACAATCAACAACGAAATTCTCAAGATGAGAAATAAATGCAACTAAGTGTTCTGTGACATGAAAAACTTCAGATCTATGATTTCTATTGAAAGAGAAACAAGATCTGAGTCTATGTCTAAGTTGGAAATAAGATTTATGAACACAAGGATTTCAGCAACTCAAGATCTCTTAACCAGAACTCTCATAAACCCAGGAAAACACTAAGGATGGTGTTTATTTGGTTATGGTGTTTATGGAGAGGTAAGTGGTTTAGGTTTAGAGGTATTTGGACGAAGTTAGGGTTTCTAACTAGGGTTTGGTTTCTCTCTCTAACTTCTCTCTTCTCTCTCTATTCTTTTTCTGAGAAAAACTCAAAGTGGCAAAAGCTCTCGAAGGCTGAAATTGGAGGCCTTTAAATAGGAAGAGAGGAAGATTCCAGAGCATCGTTCAAAAACAATGGCTGAGATTGAGTCAAGCTCCATTGACTGCAATCCAAGGGCTCACAACAGGCGGTGGATTAAACAGGCTATGATTGGCTTAAGGGATTACACGGGGATCCACTCAAAAGACATGCAGGCCATCGATAAGGGTTGATCCAAGGGCTGATAACAAGCGATGGTATGTCTCTGTAAAGAAACACACCTAGGGCCAATCAGAGAACAGCAAGTGTTGGCCTGAGGACGAATGCAAACGCGCGTCCCAAAATAATTACAAAGCCAACCCTAAAGTCTCTAGCGCTTTCGGTTTCTACCCAGAGTAACTTTAGGCTAATAAACACAACAATCCACATTTATACATTAACCCCAAGACTTTTTAAATCAAGTTTTAATTAAATAACACCTTGTTTAAAATATGTTTTAAATTCCCAAAAAATTATTAAAAATCAAATTGAGGGATTTAAACACACTCACAACATTAATACACATAGAGGTGCAATATGAAATGCAAGAATGAAATTCTAAGTGTGTGAGTGATGGCTATAGTCTCAGGATCATCACAAGATGAATAGAAGAAGAAGCAACCCAATCTCTGAAGCTCTTTGGTTTCTAGGATGGACACTATTTTGTCACAATTTCCAAACTAGATGAGCTCTTATACAGTCTAGACTCAAATGAGTCAAAAGCATAAGGGCTTCAACAACAACAAAAAGCTTACGTTGAGGGAGTTTTCCAAATCCCTAACGGATAAGGCATACACCTGGTACTCTTATTTGGCACCAAAAAGTTTCACAACGTGGGAGGAAAAGCATGCGTTGTTTGTCTTGAAGTTATTTCTGGCAGAAGATGAGTTTCCACTGACCCAACTAGGCAGGGCGAAGCAACAACTGGGGGGGGGGGACATGGTAGCATATGTTTGAAGGTTCAAGGAGAGGTTTCTCGATGTCAGAGAAGAGGATAAGGAGTCCAAACTACTTCATCTTTGTGCTGAGGGTTTTCTCCCAGAGTACATATGCCACCTCATCAACGAAATGCGTGAGGGTAATTTTTCGGCATTTCTAAATGCAACAAGGAACATATCGTTGGTTATTCAGCCAAATCCTGTTGTGTTGCCTGTGATGTTTAGGTAGCTGATACAACCCGTTATGACACGGGTCCAGCCCCCACGGGTGGGGTACATCGATGGAGGAGAAGGGGCCAAGTATCCAAATAAGGACAACAAGCGAAAGTTTGGTAGAGATAGAGAGGATCCACCACCACTGCCTTGCACTGTCGAAGAGTCTGTTAGTTGTTACAACGCCATGGTCCAAGGAGGAATGGTGTATAAACCTAAGTTAATTCCAGTTGTGGAACCAGATGCCATAACGAGAGCTAATCCTAAATACTTACAGATCCATCGAAAGGTGGGTCATCCAACGAAAATGTGCTTCACACTAAAAAAGATCATAAGAAAACACATGAAGATGGGGACTCTACAGATCCCTCAAGAGAATGTAAACGCCACCCCCTGCCACCATAAAGGGCTAATCTTGTAGTTGATTATGATGAGGAGGCTGAAAGGGGAGCAAGAGAACTGGAGATGGAACGAAAGGAATTTGAGGTTGCATTGGAAGATTTCACCAGGGGAATGGCCAATGTGGTGATAGCTTACGATGAAGATAATGTCAAGGATGTGGAAGACATGTATAATTTATAAGGAGAAGAGATAAACCAAGGGTTAGAGTACCAAGTTGTATCGCAGTTACCCAAGTTCTCATGGTTCTTCGACCAAGTTGGGATGACAAATGAGAGTCGGTTAGAGATAACACAAGTGATTCTGGACATTTAAAGGAAAAATACTGTGCCATCACTGAGACGGAGAGGGCCCATGGCCAGGTTGGTAAGGAAGTTTTTATCCGAGGTAACCTTTAGTGATGCTGACAGGTCTGAAAGGTTCTCACATAATAGGCCCTTGTACGTAACCACTAGTATTAACGAGGTGAGTTTTACAAGAGCCTTGATGGATAGGGGAGCATTGATAAACATCATGCCAATCAGCTCCTTCAAAGTATCCAATATTCCTGAGGCAAGGATGATACCCATGGCTCTGGTAATTTTTGGTTATGATAACCAATCATCCAAGTAAATTGGGTGTGTGGTAACCTTAGTTCAAACATAAAGTTTCACGTAATAGAGAGTGATAATTCGTACCACCTTCTAATAGGAAGGGTGTGGATGTAAAATCATGGTTTAGTCCTATCGACATATCACCAATGTGCAAAGGCCAATGTGAAAGGGACTGAAATAGTCATACATGAAATGAAGAAGCCCTTTGCCATTAAAGAAGGTCACCTCGTGGATGCAGCTTTCTACACAGAGTTGGAGGAAGATGTTAGGGTCTTATCAAGAATGAGGCCCATGATAGTACACTTTGTGGATCCCAAACCTCAGACCATCTTGAAACATCTCAGAGATATAATGAGGCCCATGATAGATTTAATGGAGCACGAGGCCCAATGATAGAGTGTGTTGAGAAGATTTTTGAGAAACGAACTGATAGAGGTTTCGAGAGAAATGAAGTGGAAAGTGGCTGTAACGGCATTTAGAAAATGCAAGAAGAATATCACAGAAGAGGTGAGGGTGATTTACCTCCTCTGAAAGTGTGAGTGGGAAGTCGAAGGAGCTATTCTAGAAGTTGATGAAGAGGCGACCCGGTGTATGAATGCTTCCTTATAAACCAACAAGGGAAATATATGGTCATCGATAACTCTATTACCCAAGAGTTTGTGAAATAATTAGGAAAGGATCCAGAGTACATGACTGATCACCCGAAGCCACAAGTGCAAGAACTGGAACAGTTAGACCTGATCGAGTAAGGAGAAGACCCAAGGCCCATATTCCATTCAAAAGATCTGAGAGAAGAGAAAAGAAGGGACTTGGTTGAGTTAATTCAGGAGTACAAAGATGTTTTTTCATGGAAGTATACATAAATGGAGGGGCTAGATGAAGAATTAAGTTGCCACAAAGTCAAGGTTATGCCTTTGGTCATGCCGATGAAGCAAGCTATGAGAACTTATACACATGATCTGGATTTGAAGATCAAAGAAGAGGTGGAATGATTGCTAGTGACAAGGTTCATTAAATCGATACAACACCCACTCTGGTTGTCAAGCATCATCCCAACGGGAAAGAAGGACAAGAACAAAATAAGGATCTGTATGGACTTCAAAGATTTGAACAGGGCTTGCCTAAAAAATGAGTTCCTCTGACCTCCATTAATAGCTTGATCGATGCAACTGCGGGACACAAGATGTACAGATTTATGGATGGGTATGTAGGGTATAACCAGATCAAGATGGAACCAATTGATGCAGAGAAAATGGCGTTCAGTACCCCGTTGGGAAATTTCATGTACAAAGTAATGCCTTTTAGGTTAAATAATGCTTGGGCAATGTATCAAAGGACGATGATGGACATTTTTAATGACTTCTTTCATAAATTCTTGGAATTTTATGTGGATGACTTGGTCATCAAGTCGAAGAAGGAAGATTCCCATCTAGATGATTTGAGGAAGATATTCATTCGGTGTAGAAAATACAAAATAAATATGAGCCCTCTAAAGTGTGCTTTCGCGGTTACAAGTGGGAAGTTCTTGGGTTTTATGGTAGATCTCCAGGGGGTGCAAATGAACCCAGCCAATCAGCAATCAATTCTAGAGATGCAATATCTAAGAACAACGAAGGAGCTCATCAGTTTCTTCAGTAAAGTGTCCTACCTTAGGAGGTTTGTATCAGGACTAGCCAAAATAACTCACCCACTGATGTAGTTACTTAGAAAGGAAACAAAGTTTAAGTGGAAAGAAGCACACCAAGAATCTATGACCAAGTTGAAGAAGTTGCTCATTTCTATACAAACGATGATTCCTCCTAAGGCAGGGATACCGTTGGAGCTTTACCCGACGTCTACTACAAGGTCCGTTAGAGCTCTTTTGGCGTAGGAAATCATTGGGAAAGAGAGGTCAATCTACTACCTAAGTCGGATCATACATGGACTAGAGGCAAGTTACAGTAGTAAAAAAAGATATTATTTAGCCTTTTAATTTGTAGCGCAAAAACTTAGACATTACATGTTAACTTTCACAATTCACATCGTGACAAGATGTGACCCAATTAAGTTTTTATTGGTGAGAACTATTTTAATTGGAAAAGAAGCTAGGCGATTCCTCATCCTTTCACAATATGACTTAAATTGTGTGGTCCCTCGCGCGATCAAGATCCAGGCATATGCAGATTTATTGTCAATTTTCCTATCTGGGGTATTTAAGCCACCCCAAGAGAACATTCTGGGAGATGACTTGCAGGAAAAAATTCTGGATGCTAATATTTAAGGATAAACGATGCAGTTCGATGGTTCTTTGGTGGAAAAGAAGGGAGGGGAAGGGGTGATCCTTTCTAAAGGGAAATAAGACTTTTTCCTTTCCTACAAGTTAGATTTCCCTTGCTTTAATAATGAAGCAAAGTATGAAGAATTAGTACCGGGGTTTCTAGAGGCCCTTTGAAGGGGCATCCATTTGTTGTGCGTCAAAGGTGATTCAAAATTAGGGGTTCAGTAAGTGAATGGGGAATATGCGTTACAGAACAATCATCCAATGGATGACCAACCAGTTCCATGAGGTTAAGATACGAAGGCATCCTAAAACGATGAATCGGCATCTTGATGCATATGCCACCATTGCTTAGAAGCTGGCTATGCTAATCGATACAACTACTGTGGTGATACAACGAAGAATAGATCCCTCGATTGTGCAATAGATCTTACCAATGGAAGATGATTCATATTTGAGGGATAAGATCAGGAAGCAGTTGGGGTCGGGGGAAGGAAATATGCAATTGAAAAATCTAGCGCAATACTTTGCCAATCAAGGAAACATATACTTCAGGAATGTGGGAGGATGGTTTCCAATGTTCGTCAGTCCAGAAGAAGCAGAGAAGAGCTTAAAGAAGACACATGATGAGCACTGTGAAACAATTGAGATCCCTATATACAAAAGAATTCAGAGGGAGGGGTACTTCCGGCGAACGCTAAAACAGGACACAATAGAGTTATGATGAAGGTACAATAAATGTCAACTTTTCTTTCAGGAAACTGAATGCTATATTATTAAGACTCAGACAAATTTGAGGCAACCTTACATTGATTTTATCAAAGATGGAGTTCTCCCCGTGGAGAAAATGGATGCGATGGGACTCAAATTAAGAGCTCCACCATTTTATATCTAGGAGGATCAACTCTATCGTAGAGGTTACTTCAATAGACCATTGGGATGCATCACGAAGGAGGAGGCAACGAAAGTCTTAAAGAAATCTCATGATCCAGCTCACATTAGAGGAGCAAAGCTATATGACCAGTTAATGACCTTGGGTTATTATTGGCCAACTATGAAAAAGGATTCCACTGAGTTTGTTAAAAATGTCAGGCGTGCCAACTACATGAAAACATGATATATGCTCCTTTGATGGACTTACACTCTTTAGCCACTCCTTACCTGTTCTACACTTGGGCGTTTGGCCTGGTAAAGGGAAATACACCCATCTTCAAGAGGAAAGATCTGGATATTCGTGGTGACAGAATATTTTACAAAGTGTTCTAAGGTGATACCACTCAAGAGGGAAACTGTAGGCGTAGTGGCTAACATCATCACGGAGAATATTATTTGTAAATTTAGGATTCCAAAGGTTATCCTCTCTGATAATGAGACCCCATTTGTAAACAAAGAAGTAATGATTCTTACAAACAAATACTCCATCGTCCATCATACCTCAACGACATAATATCCTAAAATAAATGGTCAAGTTGAAGCAATTAATAAGACCTTGATCAACATTTTGCCAAGACTATGGAAGACTTCCCTGGATTTCGACAGTCCCGTGGGTCTATTTAATGACGAAGAGGAAGCCTACAGGGTATATCCCGTTCTCTCTTATATACAGAGCTGAAGAAATTATGTCGGTAGAGTTAGAAGTTCCCTTTGCTTGATATGCCCTATGAATAAGCATGCTCCCTCAGAGTAGGCATGTATACTTAGAAGCGCTAGATTAGCACGACAATAACGCTATGCAACATCTCTAAATGTACACGAAACAACTCTAAAGAGCATATGGTAACTTGGTGAGGCCAAGGAAGTTCGTCGAAGGAGACCTTATTTTGAAGGCGTCTGTGAAGCACATGAGAGGTATCCTCCATCCTAAGTTTACTTCAAATTAGGAGGGACCTTTCATCTTAAAGGAGGCTCATGATTTAGGTTACTGCTTAATTTAAAAAATGGAAGAGGATAAACCGTTTAAGATTAAAAACAAATGGTTGAAAGTCTATCATGTTTAAGTGAGCAACCTTATACTAAATATGTATTTTGTTTCCTTTGTTGGGTTATGAAAATAAAATGACAAGTTATTTCAAAGTTATATATGTTATTGTAACTAGAGTTTTAATCGAAAATTATTAAAGTTTAATCTTTGCAATAGATAGAAGAATAGTTATAACACATGTAGAAAAATGATGTGGCAAGACGAATCCATTTTCATTCATATACTTGGAGTAACATTAAAATTTTTTTGGATCTACTGCCCAAGAACTACATATGATGAAAATGATTTTTTTTACATATATCAAGGGTTATCAGCACAGGAGGAACCATAAATCTGTGGATGAAAAGAAATCCCCAAGTAATACCAAAAAATCTGCATGAAATGCTTGTTGCGTAGAGATAGAACCCTCAAGTCTGGTATGGGCTTGGGCCCATTGGATGATCATAGATTCATGATCTTGTATTTCTTTGAGTAAGTCTTCTTCGATCACCTTAACTTTGAGATCAACCTCCTCCATTAAAGGTACTAACTCAACTAACCTTGCCTCCTCAGCCCATTGGGCCTCCACATGCTTTTGGAACAGTTCCCTCTGGCTTGCCAACTGTGTTGACTTTAAAACCTTTAAGTAATCAATCAACCAAGAGAACTCGAAACCATCCTTATCTAATTCCTTCAAGTTGCCCGAGTGTTAATTGATAAGGGACCTAATAAGAATTGAAGTTTGGGTATTGACAATCTTAACAATAACGAGCGCCATGCCCTGGAGCCCGTGACTCATCACTAATAACTTCAAACAAAGGTAGTCTTGGGCAAAAGTTCCCGGGCAATGAGTGTTCAATCGTTTGATAATAGATCGATGGAAGCCAGAAATCTGAGGGGATTATTAAAGGACCTGCAAGCATTAGGCATGAGGATCCATATTAGGAAGAGGCATTTCATAACCCAATTCACTGTGAGTCTAAACGTAGTTCCTAAAACCTTGGTCGTTAGGGCTTGAATCCTCAGAAATAAATAATTCCAGTTGGGGCAAGATAACATGTAAAGGAGGATGCTGAGTTTTCCCTTCGACAGGAATGGGCTCCTTAGCAACCTAGAAAGAAACAAATAAGAGTGAGATGAAGAAAAATCTTAATAAGTGGTTTTTATTGTTAAGTCACCATTAGTAGGTGGAGTTTGACTAAAATTTTAATAAGGGGTTTTCATTGTTAAGTCACCATTACTAGTGAAGTTTCACGAAAATCTTAACAAGTAGTTTTCATTGTTAAGTCATCGTTACAGGTGGAGTTTGGAAAAAAATATTAATAAATGGTTTTTCCTTGTTAAGTCACCGTTAATAGGTGGAGTTTGACGAAAAATCTTAACAAGTGGTTTTCATTGTTAAGTCACCATTACTGGTGGAGTTTGACAAAAATACTAACAAGTGGTTTTTCATTATTAAGTCACCGTTACTGGTGGAGTCTAACTAAAATCTTAACAAGTGTTTTTTAATTATTAAGTCACAGTTATGTTGGTTCTTATTCTTCAGTTTAATTTTCATAATACTGACCACTTATACAAAATAATGATGGAAGTAAAAATAATTCCCTCTGGAACATTCGAAGAAGAAACGACGACAGGAATTACAACATTAACCTCCCCTGGCTCTCAACAGAACCTTCTGGAAGAGGAACCTCAATCCTAAAAGAAGCACCTTCACTATTGAAAGGAACGAGGGCCAAAATGGGAGAAGGTTCCATTACATATGTTAGACCAGAAAGAGAAGAATGAACCTCAGAGGTAGATGCACTACCAGCTACTGCAGGAATCCGTGGAAGAACAAGATGAAATTGGGAAGTTAAAGTCAGAGATAGTTGCAAATATAAAAGTGAGTGTTACATGCAATGAATATCACACAAGAAGGATCAATGCAAACTTTTGGCTTACCTCAGTAATATTAGCAAAGGGAGAAAATAAGAGATTGACCTCACTAGAGGAAGCTAAAGAAAAATATCAACAAGTTATGAGGCCAAAGGCGAAGCAGCTGCAACCTGAAGTATAACAAAACACTAAGATATGTCAATAAAAGAATGAGACAGAAGAAAGATCTAAAAGTCATTACCTCTGGGAGAACTTGGCAAAATGGGAACAACGTTCAAAGGAACCACTAGGGAAGGATATGGCTCAAAAAAAGCTAGGGGGTCTCCTCTGGTTGAGGGAAAACTCCCAAATATTTAACAGAGGTAGCAACCCTCCTAGCAGCCTCCTCTGCACGACTAGAGGTCGAACGACAAACATGAGTGAGCCTGATCATGGGAGAATGGGGAGGAGATGCAACGGTCTGAGAAATACCGAAATGTCCTACCAATAAAGGACTCACTAGGGGAGAAAATATCTTCCTCAATATCGTAAGAAAGATAAAGAAATTTTCACAAGTGTTAGAGAATGTGTCACTAAGATACCAAAGGCTAAGTGTTTGAAGATTTACCTTTTGTTCTGGAGAAGAGTGGGATGATATGAACATTGTCGAAGAAGGAGGAGAATGAACTGTAGAAGCCCTCTCGGTAGGACCACGCTCAATCTTAGGGTTATCGTTGAGTATAATAGCCCCAACGTTAGAGGCAGGAGGATAATTCGTGGGAGTAGAGGTAGTTGGGGGGCATTTTTTTGGAGCCTTCATGCCTAAGGTCTTTCGCCTAGAAATAGCAGCTGATAGGATCTTAGAACTTTTTGTCCTAAGTGAAGTCTCCTCTATTGGATTCCGTAAGATGGTAGGAAATGCCTTAGAAGGAGGAACGATAGGTGTGGTCTGTTAAAATACCTGTTATAACCGATCCATCTCAACATGGCATTTCAGTTGTATCTCTTCAGTTATCTCAGGGGATACGGTAGGGGGATCAATGGTAGTTGGAAAATCATCCATAGGAGTTTAGTTTTGGGGTTGGGAAGTGGATTTTGATGAATCCCCACTCTTGTAAACCTTCTTTTTCTTGGGAAGGGGTTGTGAAGACTCCTCGAAAAGAGCTTTTTCTGTCGAAGCACCTGGGGTAGCAGGTTTGGGCGTCGGGTGGGTATGGAATCGGGGATCATGGGGCAATAAGGAGGTAGCTCTATTGGATGGTACTTAGGGGTTTCGCTTAGAGGGAACTCAATCACAAGAACATAATTTCTCTTGAGGCTTAATTCTAAGGCAGGGAAGGAAAGAACTGGGGGATATATAGGTGGACTTTGAATAAATTCTTGAACTTTTGCCAACTGATTCGGCCAGTATTGTGTAGAAAATTAGGAAATTAGATCCCCTTTTCATGTAGCACTGGGGAAAATTATTCGGCCAGCGAGGGTGGCACTGATGGACAAAGCAGCAGAGGAAGTATAATAACTACAAGCCTTAGTGAAGGTGCCCTTTTTATGAGATACCTAGAATACCGAGTAAGGAACCCCCTAATCAAAGCCAAATTATTAGCTACATCGATTGGGGTTGTAGTGCTTCGAAGTGTATCCCCACTCTCTGTATAAAGGTAAATACCTCGGGGAGAACAGAATCACCACGCCCAGCGAGGGTCTTTAGTGACAAGGGCCTCAGTGGTGGAATGTACCACTCCAGCTTCTGAATGGAAAAGCGCCCAAGTGTGGGCACAATCTTCCTCACCATAAGGCCTCATGACAAAGCAGTTAGGTTTGTCAAAATGCCCATTATCTCCTTTCAGCTTTGTTAATTATGAAAACACATGAGGCGAGGGGGCTTGATGGCTTGGCAAGGAGATAAGGAACAAAATTGGTAGAGATAACAACAAAATAGGTGTAGAGGAAACCCATTAAAAGAATGGTGTTGGCAAAATTGATTACGTTATAACGGTCGAGAGAACATTCCATATCAAGATGGGACCTATCCAACCAAGTGTAGAGAGACCCCAAAGCAATAACTGCTAGAGGAAGCTGCATCCTCTGGCCAAATGTATAGAAATATTTTTAAGGTCCCTTCGTGGCTGGTCATTGGGTTTCCAAGTCAATAAAAAATGGGAAGGAATTAAGAGAATGTAAGCTGACATCTCTAAAGATGTACCTTTGCCTTTGCCTTTGCTAGTCGTAGAAGTAGCATCTTTCTCAGTGGGAGCTTAAAAAATGTAGCTGATTAAAGGAGTGAATGTGGCCTTTTTAGAGGATCCGATGCAACTTCAGTAGATTCGATCCAAATATGATCGGTTAGCAGCTTTTTTGGCATCTAGGGCCTCGTCAGAATAAGGGGTATCACCCATGGTCTCAAGGCCAATCATTTCACAAACTTCTTCCAACATTATAGTGAAGTTCGCTATGCAGCTATAAAAGTTTCGCTGGTGAGATTTTAGTGAGACACCAGCACTGGGCAGCCTTGTGTTTGGAAAAAATGAACTCCCCAAACCACTTGGCCCGATGAAGCCCAACCTGGGCAAGAACTTCAGCGTAGGAACTCTGAATGTGGACATTCCAAGAAGAAAAATGGGTTGGAGATCCCCAAGGACCCTCGAAGTCAATCTGAGAGCAAGGGAAGTCACCACGATCTAGTCGAAAGCATAGAGTCCCCTCTGGAGGAAGGAACCCCTAATCATCTGAGGATTAATCTTCATCACCCAGAAGTAAAGGGTCACACTTGGCAATGAGAGTGAAAGTTTTGCAGGCATTTGAGAAATCTCCGTCCTTTATAAATATGGGAAAACTATGGTAGAAGCATAGTTGCTCCTGGCGCACTACCACCAAAGTGGTGGCATCCAAGGTGGTAGATGTGGCAGGTCTAGTAGTGGTTATAGGCAGAACATCGTCGACAAGAACACTTTGAGTGCTATAGGAAGCCATTGCATATAGTGGTGAGGGAAGAAACCTTCTAGGGAATAAATAGGAGTCTAAAAATGGTGGAACACGGTCACTGAAAGTGACAAAGAGGACAAAGAAAGAGAGAAACAGGTGGGAAGCTTGGAAACAATAGCGGTTTGATTTTTTCTCTCTCTAAAAGCTCTCTGGGTTGAAGAAGACAAAGGAAGCATAAATGAGAAATGTGGCTAAATGTTGCAAAATATCTGTTTAAATTTTTAAGTTGGCATTTAGGTATCCCACCAAAACACGTGCCAAGTCGCCTATAATCATTTCAACTTGACATGTGGCACTTTGGGGAACGCTTCAAAAGCTGAAAAGACAATATCACGTTATTAATAAAGTGACACATGGGTGAGAGAGTCTTTCTTTCCATGGAAGTTAAGTTTTGGCGCCAGAATTTAGGAAACGTGTATGAAGCCTAGCTAAAGAGTGCCCTTGCACAACAAGTCCAAACGATGATGCATTAGTTTTGAGCTGAAACAGGAGAAATTTTTTACCTTAAACCCATCACGAAGAAATTGCTACCAAAGTTCAAAAAGCTATGATGCCCCTTTCCATAAGTCTGAACGAAGTTAAAACTTTGACTCAGGTACTTCGGGGAGAATTTTGTTTTTCGAGCAAACTGAAATGATATGGGTTGGGCAGAATTTAAGGTTCAATGGAAACTTTTAGAGAAGTTCATATAGGAGATAATTTAACTTCAGAACAACTGGAACAGTTCATCGCTTTCCTCAAATATTTCAGGAGAATTACAACTATCATTGAAGAGAAGAAATAACGGCTTAGATGCAATGACATAAGAAAGTAGCGATGTCCCCTCGCCCTTCGCGAAGAATTCCAAGAGCTTTGGTTTAGGTACATCGGGGTGAATTTTACTTTTTATTTAGAAGAGATAATGGAAGAAGTTACAACGTAGTCCAAGATACAAGAATTTTTTTCTCAGAAGTAGAAGGTTCATCGGATTGAGAAGTTTTTTGTCTAGACATTTCTTATTATCATAAAAAATCTCTACACGAAGGGGAAATTGTAGGGGGCTTCAAGATAATCTCTTAATTAGAGATTATCCTCCCCAGCTAATATAATAGACTTAAGGGAATAAAGACAACGATGAAGCTTAACAAGGTAGCTCAACAAGGCAGCTCAAGTGAAGCAGCCCAGCAAGTTAGCTCAGTGTGGCAGCTCAGGGGGCAACTCAGCATGGCACGGTAGGGACGCCTTCCAGCAAAGAGACTGGCCAAGATAACTCATCTTTTATCTTCTTTTTCTTACTTAGTTAAGTTGTAATTTAACATAAATTTTAATGATGTAATGATTATAGTGTTATTTAGTGTGAGGTCAAACACTACTCGTGAGAAACCATGCCTCGATGGGCCTGGGAGAGCTTTCATGCTCAATCGAAAGACCTTGTTATGGGAACTTCAAAGGGACTTGGTTTGGAGGATTGAGAAGTGAGGCAGTGTTAGGGATTTTCCTAACCATCTTAAATACACCTGATAAAATACCGAGAGACTTTTCACCATGGAAGCTTGTATGGAGTAACCTTGAGTTCCATCGTATGTTGAGTTTCAAAACAAACAACCCTCTATAAAATGTCACATATACTTTAGGTGATGCCATTAGCCAGCTAAACACTATCTAATCTGTACTTAAGTAAACCACCATGGTATTTGGGGTTATCAGATAGTTGGCGAGCCACCTTTGTGGTGACAGTCCTCTGATGCACATTGGTTAGGTAAAAGGCATGTCTTGGCATTTAATGTTTATGACATAGGACTGACTGACCCATCATGCATTTAATGGTTGTGACGTAAAGTATGAGGGGATGACTTTTAAAGTTATGAAGGACTGAGGTATCTTGGGAGTTATATGGGGGCTATTTATTGGCCTCTACCACTTCTTGAGAGAGAGAGTTATTTCTAGAGATAATTACTAGAGAGAGAAGATATTAGAGAGAAGTTATTTAAAACCAGAGCTTTTACTCACTCGCCATTATCATTTATTACGAATCTTTTAATAGCTCGCCAGATATCTTTCAGAGGTTATTAGTGTCTTAGTTGCCTACCAAGGTGTATCTAGGGTGCTTACTTCTCTCTCCCTTTGATTGAGTCACTTCTAGATTCCCTTTATTATTTTTTGAGTTATACATGAGTGTCCTGTGAGTTCAATCTGAGTGTTGATCAAATATAATATTATGTGTTCATTTGTATTCATTAATGAGTATCTGAGTTATCATCTATTACCATAACTATAGGGGTTACACCTCAATTAGTTTTACCATAATCCCATGATACAAGGGGACTACCCTTTTACAGGTACGTAGGTAGCCCATGAATCACACATGGGGGCAGTCCTTACTTTTTCCAAAAATGGTATTATTTTTTCCCTCCAAGAATGACACTCTCTCTTATCATTTAAACAAACAAAAGGATTATGTGGGACTTAGTGATTAGTATAGATAATTCAAATAAAAATTCATCAGATACAAAAAAATATGTCAAGATTATTTTTCTTTTATTTCAAATCAGGAACATGGCTATTACATGAAGTATCAATGATGGAGTCAAATAAATCACTTCTTTTCAAACCCTCATACAACATACAAACCCATACCAATCCAAATATCTACTAAACACCTATCCAAAACTAAACACAAATTCCCAAAAACCTAAACTAGCTTCTTAAACCTTATCTTCAACTACCATATGGGAATGCCTCATCATCATTACTTATCCTAGGAGGCCCCTAGGTATCCCACTCCTGATTATGGATCCAGATCCATTTTCTCTGATTGTAATCCGTAATGAGTGAGCTTTTATGAAACCACAACACCCTCTCCCAAGGTGTTGAACATTAGAAGCCATCTTTCCTCAATCTCCTCCATAAAAATCTTCTCAACCACCCGTTTCCATAACCACATCAAATAGTCCCTTAATATGAACTCAACCTCTCCACCATATTATGATGGATGGATAAATACTCGATCCAGTCCTCCATCGGAAAGAAGTTGGTTATATGGGGAAGAAGAATTTGCTCCTATCCTACTTGGTGCAGAAGTTGCCAAGGAATGTAGAAAAAGTATGGTGAAGGCCAACCAACTGTACATACCGGTAGTTCCCTAACTGCAACACAAGTTGCAAGTTCCCCCACCAGAGTATAAACCAACGAAGAAATTGGGCCGAAGTTGAAAAAGTTGCAAGTTCCCCCTCCACAAGGTAGTTAACCCAATTTTCCATCGACGTGCCGAAGCATAAAAAGGGCCTAAAAGAGAAATTAGGAACGCCTGACAAAGGGTACTTAAGAGGGGTCGCGAGATTCAGTCTCTCAGAAAGCCACATGAACATCATGACATGGCACCCCTATGAAAATCCAGTTCGACCTTCCTTCCAGGCATCTAGTCCATTTATAGTCTCCACCAATACCACCATAGCATGACTACAGTGGTACTACATCTGAAACATTATTGTTGACACATGGGGTTCAGCCGTCAGATCGCTTGTTGCCAACAGAAGTCTGGCAGTCAAACCCAGGGCTACAGTGGTGGAAAATCCATTGCCAATAAAATCCCTCTGGCATATCGAATACATGACTGTTGGGAGGATGATGTTTCCTCTATAAACCAGCGTTCGAGAAGCTGAAGGGGTGTTGTGAATCAAATCCGCCAAAGACATCTTGGGAGAACGATATAAATCCGGCATAGGTGCTGTTATACTAAGGCTGACACCTATCATCGCAGAGAACTCCTCATAGGTGGGACACACCTCATCTAAGATAAAACATAAAAGATGGACTTTAGGGTACCAGAACTATACCGATGCTTACAAGAAGTTCCAGTCTATGGGACGATTACACCACAAAGAAACCTGGTGCTGACCAAAATCTTCATAGTTGATGTTGTAGAGACACATGACCTCTAAACCTTCAATTCAAAAAGAAAAAGGCTTTGGACACTAGAAGAGCCATTACAAAAGAGATTACGAAAGTTATAAAGAAGAGAAAGTGGAATGTGGTGATAAAAACATCTCCAAAGCCGCCCCCCATACTAAAAATTTCCATAAAAACTCCATTGGATTCCTTGATCTAAAAGTACCAGGAATACGTAAAAAGTACAATCAAAGCTAATGAAATGGTTTAAACTTGACCCTTATGCCTATAGGCAGACCAAGGGGCATGCCGATCAATAACCCCCCTATTTTGAAAATTCTTCACTTTGCTCTTTTGTACATATCATTTCTAGAATAAACACTTTCTTTAAAAAATATCAATCTTCGAGTTTTCCATTTTGTACATAACTTTCGAAATTGAAATTTTCCTTTTTTTTACTTGTGAAAAAATTGATCTTCGAGTCCATTTTTAATTTATTTTCTCTTATCTCTATCTTTGAAAATAATGAAAAGCCTCAGCAACAAATTAAAGTCGATATAGAGTAAGCCATTAAACCAAGATAATCCTAAGAAATGCATTTTTAACATCTAACTTGTTTAGAATTATTACATTTTCTTAACAAGTACAATCGAAAGAAAAGAAAACAAAAGAAAAAGGATACATTGAGATATAGCTAGGAACCCTCCAAAATCTCTCTCAAAACCCCCACCTTCAGCCACCTCAGTGTATGCGTTATCCCCGACGATGAACAGTGGATCCCCTACTCACAGAACCAAAGCTCTCCTCGAACGTGGCCGGTGGCACCAAGCAGGCACTGGTCGACTTCCTCACATAGTTTGACATTGATGCCATCCAATCCTTGATATCACTTAGCCAGGTGGTTGACACACAGACAATTTATGAGAAAAGAGAATAGAAGAACCAAAATCAAAGAAAGTCAAGAGTAAAAGAAAATAGAATATGGAAAATAGAAAGAAATGGTTGTGGAAGCCTCCTCTAGAAGACTCGTCAAGCCATCTATCGCCATATGATGGCGGTGAGGCACCGATACCATGTTATCACTATGCATCCAAATATGATAAGACCGAGTGAAGATATGAAGAAATGAAACCTCCACCACCGCCGCGCATCCTCTAGAACTATGGGTCGACGTCATCGGTACGCTGGTACCTCTCCCTGATCCAATCGAAGGTGAAGGAATATTCTCCACATCATATATGCATCAAGAAGTCTAGGTAATCATATTCCACCATCATCTATGTGTAATGTGTACAGGGATCAACCTCCATCGTTGACGCCCTAACCTCATCAGTCATCTCATTCACATGACTTATGTGCTCAGGGGCATCGAGGATGAGACCTACACCTATCCCTCTATGATCTATTAAACCACCCTCTCCACAAGGTACAAGATGTACCCAAACTCGTGCGCTATCAACCTCCTCACTTGTGCATCCATACCCGTAACCCTTAAAGCCCCTGTGGGTAGACACCAAGGGTAGATCACATGTTTTCCCAGTAAAGAGTTAGTAATATACCAAGAAGAAAAAGTTTTAAAAATTAAGTAAAGTAAGAGACAAGGATAAAATGCCTAATTTGGTTGCTCGTTAGGGCATTCATCATTGCCATCACATCCTTTAGAGAACTGGATTGGTTCGAATGCATGTTCGACTTCCTCCACCTTTACATCCTGCAGAAGTCTCCCAGCTCGCTTGCCTTTAAGGACACTAACCTCACATTTTTCCCTATCACCTCATAAAACCACGTCTGTAAGAGGTACCACACAAAGTCAAAATATAGGGTAACAAAGCTACAAGAAATAAGTGGAAAATAAACTTAAAGATTACCTCCAAAATATACATGGGTCCTGTAAACGTTTGTCGATAGGACCGACTAAAAGCATCCAAAGAAGCGTAACGGGATGCCTGTGTAAAACACCCCCAATCGCACAAATTAATATCGGATTTAAACATAAAAAAAGGTAGAAACCATAGATGGATGACATCGACGTTCGTTGCCACCACAAATCCTCCTAGTAGAAGAAGAATAAATAAATGGGCTGCTTACCTCACTTACCGCCCATCAGTCTAGTGAATATACCTAGATAGCAAGGTCTCCTTTAAAATGGATATCCAAAAAGAATCTCCCAATACGATTCTTCGTATATCCCCCAAATCATCCCTCACTGCCACCTCCATAACCCTCAGATTACGATCCACCATAATCTGCTGACCTTCACACTCCAACCTTATGAGTGACCATCATCTCCACAATTCCCAAGTCAAATGTGTGGGTCTTATCCCACCACTTCTTGTCCAGTGCACATAATATCTTCATAAAGCGTGGTGTCTCATCTAATGCCCCCACTAACGTTCCAAACCCGGTAGACCCCATCATCCATCATACCACCCCAAGAAGATTATCCTAAACCTCCTTTATCTCGGTCATACCTTGGAATCGAATGATCGATGAGGCTATGTCAACCTGTACAGAAATCAAGAAAACTCTTCATTATCCCAAAGATAAGAAGAAAAAGAAGAAGCAGGAAAACAAAAAAGGCAAACACTTACATAGCCATTAGGGTTCTTCAACCTAACAGAATGGTGACGTGCAGGCTCCCGTAGCGATACCCTTTCATCCACCATCGAATCGAAGCTCTCATACAAGTTCTCATTCCCTAACACTAGTGATACCGCAACCTTCCATTCCAAGCCCTTCCAATGATCAATAGTCACCCAATTATTGTTATTATTTCCAGAAGTACCCTCCAAGAGTTCTTGTTAAGTAAATAGACTCAAAATTGACTTTTAAAGAGAGGAAGAAAGATAATAAATCACTTAAAGGTGTGAAAAAATGAAGAGGGCCACCCCTTTTTATAGGAGGCTAAGGGGTATGCCGATCAGCAGTCCCCTGGTCCTGCCTATCGGCCATGACCTTTTCCCTTCCCCGAGAAGCCTAGGAGTCTATGACTTATGCCAACAAGTGTGGCCATCCCGTGGTTGGGGTCAGGGTTTCTCTCAAGGTGGATACCTCATTCCTTCCACTTTTCTAGTGTACATGAAGGATTTCATCCTTTCTTGGGGTACTCGAATGTCATCAATGTGTGGTAATATTTAGAGATAGAGTCTGCAGCCCATTTTGAACAAAATAGACAAAAAAAAATATTGCCACCTTGAGAGAATAGCATCAAGGGCAATATTGATACTTGTGAAACCAAGTAATTGAGGGGTCGGGGACTAAGTTATGGAATATGAAGTTATTAGGAACCCATACCACCCTTTTCAGTCTCTCATGGGCATGTGTTAATATTTTCTTGTTAAAATCTCTCATGTCTGTGATTATGTGCATAATAGAAATGGAGTATGGAATCGCACGACTAGCATCATGGATAAAGTCGGAGCGCAGTCAACCTGAAGAGTTTCCCAAAATAGCAATTCAAAGTATAATGTAAGTGTTTGCCAATTTATAAATCCTTATACAACGAATGTGCATATCGGACAAGACATGAGTAAGCAGGCATATGAAATATAATATTAAGAATATATAATAAGAACAAGGTAACAAATGTGTGTGGGAGGACTCGAGTCAAAAGATTTACCCAAGACGCATACATAAACCGGGGGAATCAAAGTCCACGTAGTTCAAAGAAAATATGAGGTGGGGTTTAACCCATAAATCTTATCGGGGACTTTTTTTATATGTGTGTTGTAGAAAAAGGGTATTTTAGTGTGAAAAAATGTGATGAGAATTCCTCGTTTGAAATTTATATGTAAACCCACTTTTTCTTGTTTTGGGGTTTTCTTATGAAAATAAAACATGTGAAAATACTAATAATAGAAAAATTTGAAATTAAGATATGTGATATAATGAAGTAAATCACTAAAGTGAAAATGAAGTAACTAATGCAAAAATAAGAGAATTTAAAGTCAAAGGCGGAGAATTGGACCTCCTTATGTGGACTTGAAGTAGATATTGATTTTAGATGCGCTGATCCCAAGATGAGATGATGGTCACATGAGGAGATGGGTGAGAACTTACTCAAAAGAGTATTAAAATGATGGAAGGTATGTGGGAAATGGGTTTTAAAATGGGGAATAGCTATCAATTCAAGACAATGTTCTCTGAATTACTGAGAAGGATGTTCATAGGGTACCTTTCAAAGTGAGGTCACGGCCTCTATTTATAGGGACAAGGGAGGTGTCGATTGGCATGGTCCTTGACCTGTCTATTGGCATAGAACCCCAGGCACACTGCTGATGGGCAGGTCTTGGGGTGCCATTTGGCAATATGAGGCAGTTTTTTTAAAAATAACCGTAAAACGTGAATCATAAGTCAGAATTGTGCACGGAGTGGACCATTATAAAGTTATTCAGAGACCTTTAAGAATCCATTGAGCCACTCTCAGGTTCGAGAGTTGACCAAAGTCAAATAGGGCCCGAAAGCGCCCATTGGTCTCTCGACATGAAACTCTCGGAGGAAAATGGATCGTTCGACCGAACCATAAGGCTGATTTGTGCATGGGATGGACCGTTGGAAACGATATTCAGTGCCCTTTGAGATTTCATTCAGACTCGTTTGGTTTAAAGATTTGACCATGGATAATCGGGGCTCGAAAGCACCTAATGACCCTTCAGAGTAAAATAAGTCATTCGTCTATACCATAAGGCTGATTCACGCACAGGGTGGTAGACCAAAAGAGGATTTAAATCCATTAAATATTCATTGATATTGAATCAAAATGAAGAGTTATCCCTGGTTAAATAGTTCTCGAGAGCGCCTGGTGGCCTCCAGATTAGTTTTCGAGGTAAAATGGATTGCTCGTCCATACCGTAGGGCCGATTCATGCACGGGGTGGACCGTTGAAAGGGGGATTTAGATCAATTTGAAGATTCATTGAGCTTCTACCCGGGTGAGAATCGGAGTCAAACGAGGCCCGAGAGTGCTCAGCGGGCTCAAGATCGATACTCGGGGTATGGCCTACGGGTTTTCAGTGAATGAGTGAGTGAAAAGGACATAAAGAGGTCCTTAGGGGGTCCTAGGATGGGGTGTCTATAATTGGAACTTACCAGTCTTTCCTATTGATAGTCCCTCAAAATTTTGTTATAAAAATGCCAAAAATATCCAAAAATTGCCCGAAAAGTTCACAAAATCCCCGCGAAGTTAAAAACGCCATTCCTCAAATAAAAACCCATTGTGGGACACCAAACTAGTTATAAGACCTCATTAATCCCTAGCAAGATCATCGACACTCACTTCTGTCACCAATATACTCCCCAGTGGGATTAAAATCCAAGATGTGCCTGCACCCATAATAATCTACACTTTCCCCAAAAGAGCCATAATTTTAAAATCTCCTCGTACATAAACCTTAGGTTCACCGAATCGACCTCAACATACTGAATATGTCATTTCTATCTTTAGGTCTGCAGAATTGACCTTGACCCGCTGAATCGGTCACTTCAGTCTTTAGGTTTGCGAAATCGACCTCGACTCACTAAATAGGTCATTTTTATCTTTAGGTCTGAAGAATCGACCTCGACCCACTGAATCGGTCACTTCAATATTTAGGTCCCAAAATTAACCTTGACCCGTTGAATCGGTCATTTCAATCTTTAGGTCACTAGAATCGACCTCGACCTCGACCCGTTGAATCATTCATTTCAATTTTTAGGTCTGTAGAATCGACCTTAACCCTCTGAATCAATCATCTCAATATTTGGGTCTGCAGAATCGACCTCGAACCTTTGAATTGATCATCTCAATATCTAAGTCTTCAGAATTTACCTCGGTCTATGAATAGGTCATCTCAATCTTTAGGTTATGCAAAATTGACCTCGACCCTTAGAATTGGTGATCTCAACCTTTAAGTCCTCAGAATTGACCTCGACCCGTTCAATCGGTCATTTTAATATTTAGGCTCGCAGAATAAATCTTGATCCTCTGAATCGGTCATCTCAATCTTTAGGTCCATAGAATCGAGCTCGACCCGCTAAATCAATCATTTCAATCTTTGGGTTCGCGTAATCGACCTCAACCTTCTGAATTAGTCATCTCAAGCTTTAAGTCCATAGAATCGACCTCAAACCTCATAATAAGTCA
Organism: Sambucus nigra; assembly: GCA_949130495.1. Lineage (NCBI taxonomy): Eukaryota > Viridiplantae > Streptophyta > Magnoliopsida > Dipsacales > Adoxaceae > Sambucus > Sambucus nigra. Next base: position 474,121,491 of record OX422212.1, on the reverse strand, counting down.
TCTTAATCTTTAGGTTCGCAGAATCAACCTCGACCCAGTGAATCGATCATCTCATTCTTTAGGTCCACATAATCAACCTCAGCCCATTGAATCCGTTATCTCTATCTTTAGGTTTGCAGAATTGACCTCGACCTGCTGAATTGATCATTTCAATCTTTAGGTCAACAAAATCTACCTCAACCCTTGGAATGAACTCTTTAGGTTTGCAGAATTGACCTTGGCCCACTGAAATGGTCATTTTAATCTCTAGGTTTGCAGAATTGATCTTAACCCTCTGAATCGTTCCCCTACACCCCTAGGTCCGTAAAACTGACCCTAATTCTCTTCCTATACATCAATGAGGTTTCTCTATTTTGACACCCTTAACTTATTCCAAGATTTCAATCTAAGGGGCTTTATAGACAGCCCATCCTAGTACTCCCTAAGTACTTTTTCGGTCCCTAACACTCCTCCTCCCTCTGTAAACCCTAGGCCATAGTCTAAGTATTAATCCAGAGGCCACCGGGTGATTTAGATCCATATTTGACTCCGATCAACTCTCCAATCTCAATCAAGGATAATGAAACCTTGAGGGGCTCTCAATCCACTTTCAAAGGTTTGTGCCATGCGTGAATTAGCCTAATATCTCGCACAAATGACCCTTTTTATTCTAAAAGGCCACTGGGTGCTTCTGAGCCCCATTGGAGCTTGGTAATCTCTCTAAATCAAGCGAAGCTCAATGATTTCACATAAGGCTATGATTCCTCTATCTAACGGTACATGTTGTGCGTGTGAATCAGCTTCACAATTCGCACGAATGACCCTTTTTACTCAAAAATCTCCTATCTAGAGACCATCTAGTTCTTTCGATAACCTTTTGACTTTGGTAAACACTCGAACCTGAGAGTGGATAAATGGATTCTTGTAGGGATCTAAATTCCATTTCCAATTGTCCCAGCCGTGTGCGATTCGGACTTACGGTTTATATTTTAAACCCATTTTTTCTGAAAACATTTGTTCCGTACAGCCTATAGGCACTAGGACTCCTTGCCTATAAGTAAGGTGTACTTTTCTTGTCCAGTAAGGCAGGCACTGTGCTAATAGGCAGGTTAAGGGTCATGCCGATCGGTAACCCCCCTAAATCCTAAAATGGAATTATATGGAGACCATGACCTCACTCTTAGGGAACTCCTTTTCAGTAATCAGAAACATTCTCTCGAAATCAAGGTGCCGTCAATCCTAAAAAACCCTATTTACAACATTCTCTCCATTTCTCTTACCTCACTTTCCTACCACCTTTGGTCACTTACCTCATCCTACTTCACCACCATTATATCACCATAAAATCATCATACTCTCCTCGAAAATCCAATAGCAAAAGTCTTCTACGAAGTCACTTCCTACTCTTTTGAAGTTTATCCATATAGTATTATTTACACTTTTTATTTCCATTTTGATATCTTTTTAGTCTTATTTTATTATCTCACATCAACTAAAGTCCTTTTTTATTGTTACTATTCACATAATCTATTTTTATAAAATCTCAAAGGCAAAAAATAGTGTTTACCTGTTGTAAACTCCAAAAGTAAGATTTTCTCACTTTTCACACCTTTACACTTGAGCAGATTTTCTTCAAATAAATTCAAAGAGGAGTATTAAATTTTGATTATGAGTTAAACCCTGCCCCTATAACTTATCGCACTACATGAACTTTGATGCCTCTTGAGCTATATAGGCATCCGAGCCAATCCTGGGATTCGAGTCCTATTTTTACCATTTTATTCTTTTATAATATCTTGTACTTTTTATGAGTCACAAACTCCTATATATATGTGTCTCGTTCAACTTGCACATTCGCTTTTTTATAGCGACTCGTGATTCGACGAATACTCACATTTTATGTTTGTGTCATTTTTGGGTATGCTCCTAAGGATGATTCCGCTTCGTATTTCCCATGACCTGAGTTGGATGATTTCCTTCTTCCGTTTGTTATATTACACACATGTACACACACATCACACTTTGGAGAAAAGGAGAATATTAAAATAGCCCATGAGAGACCAAAAGGATGAAATGGGTGCCTAACACCTTCCCATTTCGTAACTTACTCCTTAGACCCTCAATTCATTTGGTGTCATATGCATCGGTATGACCTTAATGCCATTCTCTTGAGATGTCCACATTTCTTTTGCCTGTTTTGAGAAAAATAGGTTGGCAACTCCACTCCTTCGTGTTATCCTCTTTTGACAACGATTGATTTTATATCTAAGATCGGCAGTGAAGATACTAGCACAGGTGGCAGAAAGAGGACCCTTATATACTCAAATCACTCCCACGGTCATGGTGGGAAGAGAGGTAAATGATCTACTCTAGGTTGTTCCCCTCCCATCCGAATTTCATGGCATGTCTACATTGGAGGAATCCTATACGAATGGCCACACCTATGAGTAACATTGCTCTCATATAAGGTGCTTGTGTATTTTACAGTGCAAATTGGGGTTGTTTCGAGTTTTCTCTCTCTAATGAAATATTTTCAAGCCTAATTCTAGATGTTCTTAAATTGCTTTATATTCTCAAAATAGGGGTTCCCTGACTACACCGTCAATTCTTATGAGTTACATTGGTCCCGTGTGAGGTGTCCATGCCTTTTATGAGGCCGTTTAGGGGTTGCTTTAGATTTTCTCCCGCTAACGGCATTTTCTTAAGCCTAAGTCCAAGTATTTCCAAATTATATTCAAATTACATTTGTCCATTCTGAGGTGTTTGTGCCTCTTACGGGGCTGTTTGGGCAGTTATTTTTGGTTTTCGCCCTCTAACGATAAGTTTTTTTAGCCAAAGTCTACATATTTTCAAATTTTATCATATTCTTAAATCGGGGGTCCTATCACTGTATGGTTAGTTCTTACGAGTTACATTGGTCCCGTGTGAGGTGTTTGATATACCAAGTATAGCCTCGTCCAAGATCACTCCACCTCGGCCAAGGCCGACCATCATCAAGCAGTCTAGAATTAAGGAATTAAGACTTGGCCAGTATTGACTCGCCCATGAATGACTCAACCAGGATTGACTCGGTCGACATATCAGTGAAGTGTTCGTTATCGCAACTCTATGGATTATACCCCTCATCCCCGACCTTACCAAGACCGATGAAGATAGGCCGAGACAACTCAACATGGCAGGTGCTAATTTCCCAGTGGTCCATATATCAACAATCTATCCTCGAACATTATGGTCAATCAAAGTCTGACAGCTAGAAGGGCGCGTGCATTGGGAAATGCGTCAGATTGTGCGTATGGGATACAGATTACACATGGAACAAAATCATTACAACATCTCCCTCACACGTGAGGGAATATTTAATTATCATAACCTACATGTGATAGAGATGGCTGGATCCTCCTCATTGTCTAGGAGCATTCCATACATGCTTATTACATGCTTGGGGGTACATTACACCTCCTAAGCACTATAAACACTTATCTTATACATCATTGTATGGGATCTCTTATTGTAAACCCTACTGAAACCTTGTCAAAACCATTATTAGGGAGATAAAGCTTGAGTGTTTGTATCCCAAGGCCATTAGAGCCCATATTTAGTGGATTTCACACACTCATACAGTGGACATAGGCCCTTCAAAAGTTGAACCACTTATATATAGTGTTATCTTCTTCTTTGCCTCATCTCTTTCTATACTTTTACATCTATTCATACTCCATTATTTTTCTGGTTTGAGCTTGCTTACCATATTGATTTGGTGATACTGATTCTAATATCAATAATCTCGCATCATCTGTGGAAATGAGATATCCATCTTCGTCCCTTTATCTTCAGCCACTCCATTAGATTCTCTAGTGGTGGTCCAGCCTCACACTTGGTTGACCTTGAACCACCATTGAAAGATCCCTGGTTTGAAATTTCTGTTCACTTTTTGCTCTTCTATCTCACTTCTAGTACATCAATTGGTTTTTCTGGTCATCAAAACTCTTCAATGACATCAAATCATCCTACTCTAGGTGGACCTAGTACTAGCCAAACCCCACCTCAGTCAGAAATGGGTGAGGTGGCAGCGGTGTAGTGCTCCTTAGTGGACATTCAACAAAAGATGAAGGCGAGTCTTATTGCTTTTAGTCAGAATATGGTGGTTAAACCTGCCAGTGTTGGAGATGAAATTATTACTACGGCCGCCAGGGAAGGCGTTCGAGATCTAGTGGCCAGAGGACCACCCCAAGCTCCACTAAAAAATATCCCTCCTCAGTATAGGCACAGAGACATGGCCAACCTTAGTCATTTACGCCTGGGGAGGCAAGGTCAGGAATGCCTAGATGATTAGGATGGTCATTATGATGATGAGGAACATAGGGGATATTGGTAACCCTACCAAATTCCAGGTGACACTATAAGACCCATTCAACCCAGTCGAGGATATAGTGGCAGGCTGAGCCAGGAGTGTAGGTCGAGGGCATCATCTTTGGACAAACTTAGTAGAAGGTTTATCTTTGATAGGCTCGGCTTAGTAGAAGATGACCCGAGGAACCGCCTCTCCTGATCTCAAAGCATCGCTAGTTCTAAAAAAATGACAAGTGTGATGACTGTCGACCTCCTAGAGGTAGAAAAAAGTAACAGTGAGAGATGAATAGCCGACATAGGACAGTTGGTAGAGAGATATTTGTTTGTCCAATCGATAGAGAAGGAGCTAGAGATAATGTTGCTCAAGCAGGGGTTATAAGATGCAGCCGAGGGACCTTGGAATGATTCCATTCAGCAGCTAGAGAACAAGATAGGGGACATTTGGAAGAGCTGAGATCCCTTAGAGAGGGGATACAATGAAGGCACCCCCTTTGTGGCTAAAATTGTGAGGTATTCAACCTTGACTAAATTCAAGTCGTCGGTAGTCGCACCTAAGTATAATGGGAGTACTAATCCAGTCTACCATGTGGAGATGTACCGATCATCTATAGATATCTACTCTATCTCGGATAAGATGAGGTGTCGGACCTTCTCAAGCACACTGACCGGAGAAACCCATGTATGGTTCACCTCTTTCTCTAAAAACTCAATTCATAATTTTAAACAACTTTTAGAGAGGTTTATACACAATTTTTGCTTCAGGGTAAGATCCCAAAAGAAGATGAGACACCTATTGTACGTGCAACAAGGAAAGAATGAAAGTCAGAGGGAATATATATCTAGATTCAACAAGGAGAAATTTGAAGTTGAGTATTATGAAGAGAGTATTTCCATGATTGTTCTGATTGGGGGACTGCAGAAAGGAAATCTCCTTTAGAAGCTAACCAAGGATCCTCCAAAATCTATGGCCGAACTCCTGACTATGGCCGGGAAGGTCATGAATGCGGAGGAGGCAGTGGCTGATAAGGGTGAAGAGGATAAGGGAACAAACAACGGAGGTAAATTCTAGAATAAGAACAAGGATAGAGAGAAGAGATCGACGGACGACAAGTTCACTGACTATACCGCTCTGACAATTAGTTGTGAGCAGATCCTGAATGAGATAAAGAACGATCGGTCTTTGAGATGTCCTGAGAAGTTGAGTGCTCCTTCTCATAAGAGGAACAAGAATCTATGGTGTTAGTTTCACCAAGATCATGTCCATACAATCGAAATACGTTTCTCCCTCAAGGACGAGATTGAGAAAATGCTTAAAACTGGAAAGTTGAGAAAATACGTAGTGTAAAAAGTAATGCTCCGTGTGCAATACTGATTTACATAAACTCGCAAATTCAAACCATAAACTTATTTACTTAGAGTCAATTTCTAAACCAAGTTAATTCATCCCTTAAACATATAACTACGTGTGTGCGTAAGTCAAACCATCATAAACATAAATATGCTAACTCATAGATTTCAGGAAAAATCCCCGAATGGCAAAACTTTTTATTTCACGATAAATTAAATCTCAATTTACAATCACAATGAAATCTGTAATAAGTTTACCTGATCAAACCTACATATACATGCAACCTAGAGTCAACAATGGATTACATGCAGTGAACCCACATGAACCGCAATCTAATATTCAACAAAGGAACACCCTCAAGTAATACTCAATGACACGCAGTCAATAAGCCCAATACCATAAAAAGCACCTAAATCAGCAACATAAAACTCCAACAAAATATGCCTTGGGTTCCATAAAACAATTCACATAAAAGTATTTGGGATTTTGTGAATTAAAAAACAAAAGCTTTGAACCCTTAAATGGGATAAGAACGCATACTGCTAAAGCAGTTATCGAAAAACAAACTAAAAGACTTTTCTCTCAAAAAGTGTTCTGATAAAAACAAATGAGTTCTCCGAATAAAAAATATAAGCCAAATTCCCTTTATATATCAATGATTAAGGCGGCAACTCGTTTGAACCAGAAGGACCATCGTCCGAATGAAGTTGCATCTCGCTTGAACGATCATAGTTGTTGTTCGAATGAGAAATCATCTTGCTTGAACCAGCCTAATCTTGTTCAAACGAGATCAGCATCAATCCCAAGGCCCTCTATAGGGCTTAGAAAAAAAAACTCTTAAACTTGAAAACATTTCTTAACCAAAAACTTAACAGGTATGAAAAAAGTTTTCCAAAGAAAACTTTATAGAAACTTTTATTTTTATAATTTAGAAAAAATTTCTAACCCTTATAAAAAATATTCCAGCACTTTTAATATGAAATGCAAATGGAACTTAAACATAATTTAACCAAAATCATCTCGTTGGGATTGAAAGTTGAAGATCTCTTGATATTCGGATCCGTCGTGTTGTAGCTTGAAACTCGACCTTTTCTTCGATGACTTGTAGCGGTATATGCCATACTTAATTATGACAAATATTTATAAAATACTATACCTAAAAATCTCCCCCTATGTCTATGCCGGTACAAAATAAAAAAAACATTCGAATTATCAAACAAATGACCTATACAAATCTACCTTCCCAAGAACTCAAAAGAGGAAAGATAAAATGTTAAGTCTTCAAACTTTGCTTCAACAAACAAATCTTCAAGCTTTTCTCATCCAGGAGTGCAACAAGAACGTTCACTTTGTACCTTCACACATGAGAAAAAGCAAATACCTTCGTGATGCATCGAGTTTGAAATGATATAAGAATAAATCAATTAATAATTAAATGTCCCCCATAATGCTAAAACTCCCCCATAATTCGTTATCCCCCTTTTCATTTGTTCGAAATAGACAAGGAAATGAATGAACAAAATAAACATGGAGTTGTCACGATAACAAAATGAATAGAAAATATGAATCAAACTATGATCATACAAAGGATATTCAAAAGCTTCCACAAAGTATTTTTGATTTTTCATTTTTTGATACAAAAAAGCAAAAATAATTTTTACAAAAATCACACACCATGAATTTACACTAAATCAACCAAATCATGGAAACGTATTGAATGGGTATGAACATATTCAATAGGCAGATCATTGCAATCAATCATAACATATGTTCATGATGTATATGTGTACTTCTAACGAATGAATCTCAAAATCGTCCTTAGGTGTCAAAAGTGTTGAATTTAAATGGCATCAACTCAATCCATCAACACATCAAAGTCAAGAATGATTCCCACACCAATAACATCTAAAACTATGAATGCTTTTTCATGATGCAGTCAGGACAGGCAAACCCGTTTTTCATTTCTTTCTATCCAAACTCCCTCATAAATAATAATCATTATATTTTTCTTTTGAGGTGGCCCCTATTTGGCATATTTATCTTTTTATTGCCATTAAATTTTTTCGGGCTCTTTTAAATAGTGTCTTTCACGATGAGTTAATTTTGTACTCTCGCAGCCCTTTCCCGTGACTCACTCATCATATTTTGTTGCAATTAAATTCCTCACGGTAAATGGTTTTTACATACATTGCTTCCATTGTCAAGTTTTATCCCATATGGTTCGTTTTAAAGACAGAATTAAGATGACAACACTCCTACCAATATGTGATAAACAAGTACAATAATCAAACAAATCCGTGCAAGTGTGCATTAAAGGAACTTACGGGTCAAACATGTAGGTAGTAACACTAATCTACATCTCAATGACTCCAAACATTGTAAAGCACAAAATAAAATGATGACACGTATCAAAACACTATCAAATCATCACACGATATGAAATGAAATTGTGACTTGGTCATCCTAAATGTACATCCATAAACGGTGTAAAACAAAATACAAAACTCTTTTTTACTTTTTCAAAAAATTTATCAAAATAAAATCTTTTTGTATTTTTCAAAAATTTTCAAAGGCAAAAAAAAAATAATACAAAAAAATACAAGCAATAGGAAAAAATATCATCATGAAAGTCAACCTATGATAGCAAACAAGTCTAAACCTCAATCGTTAGGTACGGTGGAGTTTTCCAAAGGTGGCGACATCCTATGAAAAACCTCCATCAAATAAGGTGAAGTCTTGACTAAAAACTTTACCTGATCCCTAATATGTACAAACTCTCTCGTGTAATCATCTGAAGCATTAGGTGTGGGTGCATGTGGGTGAACACGTGTAGTAGCAAACTGTGACATAAGACCCAACTTAAAATAAAATTCCCTAAGGTGTCCTCTCTTCTTGCAGTGTGGGCAAACATAAATAGGCCTAGGTACACCTCTCTCAAAATGTCCTACGGGACGCCTAGGTGGGTTGGGTTGAGAGCTATATGAGTCAAACACTAAAGTGGGAACCGTCAAGGGTGCAACATGTGAAGTGAACGCACCATAATGACATATTCCTAAACTCTCACCACTACCCAAAATGGGATTGAGAAACATCTTTCCTTCCTTCTTATATGTGTTCTCTAACGTGACTTTAACCTCAATGGTGTGCTTAAGATCTCTCTCTAATTGTGAGACGCGGGTTATAAGTTCACTCTTTTCCCGGCCTAAAGCTGTCAACTGTTCACTTAATGAAATCTTCACCTTATCGAGTTGACTCGCTTTTGCCCCAAACTCTCTAACTCTGTCTCAAAATATCGCAAACTAAGACTTCGCTCCTTATTTAATTTTTTTTTCTTTAAAGTGTCGATGTACAAATCTCTAAATGTGATCTGGAACTCACTATCACCCTCACTAGCGCACTCACTCTCAGACTTGCTATAAACACTCAAATCATCCTCGGGGATCTCACGTGAACAAGTATCCTCATCGTCGTGGGATAAACTAGGTGTGCTCACGTGACTAGCTAAAAAGGCAACAAACTTTCCTTGTGAAGACTCATCCCCGGAATCTTTCACATCATCCTCACTATCACTAAGGGTGCCTGGCATAGAAACTTTCTTTCCATGTCTCCTAAGTCTAGTGAGACAGTCAAACGACTTTTGCCCTTTTCCCTCACACTCAAAACATGTTACTTTTTCTAAATCTTCCTCGCCCTCTTTCTCTTTCTCACCTATTTCTTTGGCCTTATCTTTATTTTTCTCAAAAAATATTTTATTGGAAGAATTTTGTTTTGAAAACTTGATAAACGTTTTAAAAAAATTTGCAAGCATGGCCATATCAAAATCAGACTCGGACCCATAAAAACTAACTTTCTTTTTCTTTTTAAACTGGTCTTTAAGTACTATCCCTTTATCCTTAGGCTTGATAGTATCAGGAAACATGTCAATCTCATATGTCTGGAGGTCTCCTACCAGCTCTTCTAATTTCATACGATTTAAATTACCTAAGGGATTTAATATAGTCACTTTACGGATAAAACGTTTTGGCAGCGAACTTAAAATCTTTTTAAACACTCGTGCATCAGGTATAGACTCACCAAGATTGAAACTAGTATTGACAATGTCAGATAAACGTGCATCAAAGTCATCAAAATACTCATTCTCAAGCATGGTAATAGTTTCCAATTGAGTAGTTAAATTTTGAATTTTAGACTCTTTGACCGTGTTAGTGCCTTCATGGGTGAGTTGTAAAACATCCCACGCTTCTTTAGACATGGTGCACGTCATAATACATCAGAACTCGTCAGGGTGACATGTTCGAAAATTGCACTAAGGCCACATGAATTAAAAGTGATCCACCTAAACTCATCCTTAGTCCAGTCTGACACAAGTTTTGAATTCATAACATTATTTGTGGTGACAGTGGGAGGAATCCAGCCTCTTCCACAAATTAACCAAAGTCTCTCATCGATTGCTTTTAAATGTGATCTCATGCAGGTTTCCAATAAGCATAATTAGACCCATAAAAAATTGGCAACCGGTTATATAAGTTTTCACTTGAAAACATTACGATAATTTTTAAAAATATGCTTTTAAAAAAAATCAATATCACACGGAGGAGGCAGTGGTTGTCAAGGGTGAAGACGAGAAGAGAACAAGCAGTGGAGGAAAGTTCTAGAAAAAGAACAAGTAATGCAACAAGAGGTCGGTGGACGATAAATTCAGTGACTCAACCCCTCTGACACTCGGTTGTGAGAAGATCCTGAATGAGATAAAAAATAATCGGTCTTTGAGATGTCCTGAGAAGTTGAGAGAATCTCCTTACAATAGGAACACGAATATATGGTGTGAGTTTCACCAAGATCATGGCCATACAATCGACAGATGTTTCGCCCTGAAGGACGAGATGGAGAAAATACTGAATGCAGACAAGTTGAAAAAGTACGTAGTGTAAAAAGTAATGCGTCGTGTGCGATAATGATTTACATAAACTCGTAAATTCCAACCACAAACTTATTTAATTAGACATAATTTTTAAACTAAGTTAATTCATCCCCTAAACGTACAACTACTTGTGTGCATGAGTCAAACCATCATAAACACAAATATGCAAACTCACAGATTTCAGGAAAACTCTCCGAAGGACAAAACCTTTTATTTCACTATGAACAATGGATTCCACGCAGCGAACCCACATGAACCGCAGTCCAATCTTCAACAAAGGAATACCCTTAAGTATTCCTCAATGACACACAGTCAATCAGCCCAGTACCATAAAAGGCACCTAAATCGGCAGCATAAAATTCCAACAAAATATGCCTTGGGTTCCACAAAAGAATTCACATAAAAGTATTTGGGATTTTGTGAATTGAAAAACAAATGCTTTGAACCCTTAAATGGGAGAAGAATGAATATGGCTAAAGTAGTTATCAAAAAACAAACTAAAAGACTTTTCTCTCAAAAGTGTTGTGATAAAAACACATGACTTCTCTAAATAAAAAAAGGTAAGCCGAATGCCCTTTATATAGCAATGATTAAGGCGGGAACTCATTTGAATCAGAAGGACCCTCGCTTGAACAAAGTTGCATCTCTCTTGAATGGTCATAGTTGTCGTTCGAACGAGAAAGCATCTCGCTTGAACCAGCCTGATCTCGTTCAAATGAGATCAACTTCAATCCCAAGGCCCGCTATAGGACTTAGAAAGAAACTCTTAAACTTGAAAACCTTTCTTCACCGAAAACTTAACAGGTATGAAAACCTTTTCAGAAGAAAACTTTATAAAAACTTTCAATCCCTTATAAAAAATATCCCAACACTTTTAATATGAAATGAAAATGGAGCTTAAAATTATTTTTACCAAAATCATCTCGTTGGAATTGAATGTTGAAGACCTCTTGATATTTGGATCTTCCGTGTTGTAGCTTTAAACTAAACCTTTTCTTCGATGACTTGTAGCGGTATACGACATACTTAATTAAGATGGAAATTTATAACATAATGTCCTTACATGTAGATAAGATCAGTTCGAAGGGTGGCAATGATGACACCCAAAATAATAAGAGAAATAACAAGTGTATGCCTTATGCTCCAGTGAATCGAGACGATGATGACTCGAATAATGATGATGGAGATGAACCTGACCTCCCTCCTTTGTTCACTAATCCTAAAGGTCGGCTCAATATGATCATGCATGACGTCAAGATGATCCTTGAATGACTTGAAGGTGGAGGAAAGGAAGTTGAAGAAAAAAAACACATGTGGCTGAAGCCAAAGCTCTCCCACCAAAGACTGTGAACTCAACGACAGTTGAGCCTGTGAAAGGTAAGAGAACTAAAGTTGATATGAATACCTTGGTTTTTAGTTTTATAAGATATGATTTTTAAAGGATCTTAGCTTCGCATGATGACCCTTTGGTCATCACTACTCTGGTGCATGCTTATGAAATCTCGAGGATTTTGGTAAACGACGGCAGTTCGGCTGGCGTTATGTTTTGGGTCTGAGTAAGAAGAGACTAATGCCATATCACCAACAACTAATTGGCTTCAGTGGTGAGAAGGTTCAACCTCTGTGTATCTATGAGATGTAAGTAAGGATGGGGAATAACTGGCCGAAATGCCTCACAAAGAAAATTAGCTTATTTGTCATGGATGAGAGCGAATACTCAGCATAGAACAAAATTCTGGGATAGGCATACCTCGAGGAATTTGAGGTTGTGGCCTTAAAAGTCCACTAGATAATTAAATTCTCGACTTCGTATCGGGTAGGGGAAGTTCAAGATGACCAAGTTTAGGTACGTGACTGCTATTTTAACTCTATTGAGGAGAGAGAATCGTACAAGAGGGCCACAATAACTTACAACATTGATACTCTGGACCCCAGGGATGAGACTAAGCTTAAAAAGGGCAAGGCCGCTGAGGAGGTAGAATCCATCGTCCTCAATGAGGACGAGTCGAACAACCATCCAAGTCGATAAAGCCCTGAAGAAAGAGATTAAAGAAGAGATGATCAAGTTATTTAAGAAGAGGCAAAGCATTTTTTCCTGGAGCCATGAGGATATGCCCGGCATCGATACAAAGATCCTCTACCCCAATCTCAATGTAGTCGAGGATGCAAATCCGATATGATAGATAAGGAGAGTCTACTCCCAAGAGAAGTATGATGTTATTCAAGAAGAGGTGAATAAGTTAAAAAAAGCCATTCTCATCATGGAAGTCATTTACCCTGAATGGCTTGCAAATGCTATCATCGTCCCCAAGGTCAATGGCAAGTGGAGGATGTGTATTGATTTTATAGATCTGATTAAACCTTCCCCAAGGACAACTTTCCCCTTCCAAGGATAGATCAGATGGTTGATGCTACTACCGGCCATGAATTAATGAGTTTTATGGATGCCTACTCAGGCTATAATAAGATATTCATGGATCCGACCAAAGTTGAGAAGAAATATTCTATAACTAATAAGGGGACCTATTATTACAAGTCCATGCCCTTAGGATTGAAGAATATCGGGGAAACATATCAATGATTAGTCAACAAGATATTTGAAGAGCATATTAGGAAGACGATGGAGGTTTATAAAGAATCTAAAGGCCGACACTCATGTGGCCGACCTTGAGTGAATTTTTGATACCATGGATGAGTTTGGGATGAAACTTAACCCCACTAAGTGTGTCTTAAGCATAGAGTAAGGCAAGTTCTTGTACTATATCATGAACTAGAGGAGGATTGTGGAAAATCATGAGAAGATCAAAGCTTTAATAGAGATGAAGAACTGAACATGTTTATGTATAGATCTACTAGCAAGTTCCTTCCCTTTTTTAAGGTGATTAGAAAACCTTTTACGTTAAATGAGGAGTGTGATAAGGCCTTTCAAGAGTTAAATACCAACCTTGGCTCCCCACTCCTGCTGTCAAGACCGATTCAGGGAGAGAAGTTGTATATGTATCTAGCAGTGTTAGAATCGGCCATTAGTGTTGACATTATTTGAGAAGAGGATGGTGTACAGAAGCCAGTGTACTTTAACAGTAAGTCCCTCCTAGGGGCCGATCGAAGATATCCTAAAATGGATAAGTTAGCCTATGCTTTAATCTATTCATGAAGGAAGATTAAGTCGTACTTTCAAGAATATATTATGGTCGTCCTCACTGACTCTCCTCTCAGACAGGTCATTTATTAACTTGAGAAATCGGGTAGGTTGATGGCTGAGGAAATTGAGCTAGGGGAATTTGATATCATCTACCAGCCAAGAATGTCCATTAAGGGGTAGTCCTTAACTGATTTCATAGCCGAGTTCACATGGGACGAGGCCGATGCAGAAGAGATTGAGATAACGGCTTGTGAGCCAGAAAGAAGAATATGTCTCCCCCCGATTAACGCCGAGACGAGTATAGAAAGGATAAAGGTATATGAGCATCAGGAAGAGAGATACCTCTTCAATAATGGGACCCTGGAAGGGGGTAATCTTATCCAAGATGGTACTATTTGGAACTTGTTCGTTGACGGATCTTCATATGAGGCCGAAAGTGGAGCAAGTTTAATTATATTAGCCCTAGATGGGACTTACATTGAATATGCGCTGAGGTTCAATCTCTAACAATGAGTGAGAGTATGAATCCCTATTAGAAGGACTTTCCCTTGACAGAGCACTAAATGTTGGCCAACTCTTTATTCATAGCGACTCCAGGTTAGTTATGAACCAAATTTTGGAAGTATATGAGGCCAAGGATGACAGAATGGCCAAATACCTTGGAAGGGTAAAAAACACACTAAAGTACTTTAGCGAAGAGAAGCTAAAGTGGATACCTTAGTTATACAATAACCGATAGTAAGACTAGCTTCTATCATGAGAACATAAATTCGAAGGTTAGTGTCTGTGGAGATTTTACATCGATCTACCAGTGAAGAGGAAGACAACATTTTGGAATTTTTCTTGAACATGAATATAGGAGCTTCTCGGATGGATCCTATCATTCGGTACATCAGGGATAGAGAATTACCCGATTCAAAATTCGATAAGAAGAAACTTAGGTACAAAGTGGAAAAGTTATCCATCATAGGAGACATCATGTATAAGAAAAGGTTCCTATTTCCTTTACTCAGATATGTTCATTCGTCTGAGATAGAATACATTTTAAAAGATGTTCATGAGTGATATTTCTCCAGTAACATCGGAGGAAGGTCAATAGCAAAGAGAATTATCACTCAGGGATACTGGTGGCCGACATTTGCTAAGGATGCAACTGCATATGTGAAGAAGTATGATAAGTGCTAAATGTTTGCCACCATTCCCCATTAACCTCATCAGTTCCTGACCTCTATCACTCCCCTTGGATATTTGTGGTCTTGTCGACTTGGTAGGACCCTTACCAAGGACTGTGAATAATAATCGCTATCTAATTATAGCTATTGATTATTTTTCAAAGTGGGTAGAGGCTGAGGCGATGATCACAATAACGGAGAAGAAAGCCTTCTAATTTATTTGGAAAAATATTATCTACAGATAAGGCCTCCCTAAAACTTTTATTTATGATAATGGGAAGTAGTTTAAGAACATCTCCTTTGATAAGTATTGTGAGCGGATCAGTATCAAATAGTTCTTTTCAACTACAGGCTGAACCCATGCCAATGGGCAGACAGAGGTAATAAACAGAACGATTCTTGATGGAATCAAGAAAAGGTTAAAATATGCCAAAGGGAGGTGGACTAATGAGGTGCATGTCATCCTCTGGGCATGTAAGATAATAGAGAGGACTCCAACAGGGGAAACACCGTTCATGTTAGCTTATGGCTCAGAGGTTATGGTGCCGACGAAGATGGGTCTCCCAACTCACAGGGCCCAAACGTATGACCTAGAGGGGAATATGTCATAAAAAAACTGGATTTAGATCTTATAGAAGAATGAAAAGAAGATGCTAAGGTTAGGCAAGCTACCTATCAACAAAGAATAACAAAGTTTTACAATAAAAGAATGAAGATTCGACCACTTACAGTAGGAGACTTAGTTCTGAAATAGACTTGACGGAAGCCTAATAAGATTCATCCTAACTAGAATGGTCCTTATTGTGTGGTTAAAGAAGTGGTTCTAAGAACGTATCGGCTAGAAAATTTAGATGGAGAGACATTCTCCAACTCGTGGAATGTAGATCATCTAAAAAAATACTATCAGTAAGAGTTTTGTATTCGTTTCACTTGTCTATGTATATGTGAAGAGGATTATGAATGAAAAATTTCCAAGTGTTCTCTCCTATTTTTTTGTTTGAATGATATTAGATTGAATGTATTAGTTCATCCTTAGCTATAGAACATCATTCATGGTGAAGTACCTCCTAGCTACTCTTGGTGTCATGACAGTACAGACAGGGTCAACCTCATCCATGGACTCTCGATAACACCGAGGGAGGGGAATATATTAAACATCATTAATTTTTGTGAAAAAACTCTCTCAGTCAAGACGACAATGTATGGACGAGATTGATCTCATCCATACACTCTCAAAACGGAGAGAGTGGATTTATAATGCAAAAACCATAATTTGATAAATTCAAATTTAAAAATCACTTAGTTTTGGTTCATATTAAACATCATTAATTTGGTGGAAAAACTCTCTCGGTTGAGACGACAGTGTATGGACGAGAGTGATCTCGTCCATACACTCTCAAAACGACGAGAGGGGACTTTTGATGCAAACGCCATAATTTGGTGATTCAAATTTAAAAATCACTTAGGTGTTGTTCATATTTAACATAATTAATTTGGTGAAAAAACTCTCTTGGCTGAGACGATAGTGTATGGACGAGAGTGATCTCGTTCATACACTCTCAAAACCACGAGACGGGACTTGTGATGCAAACACCATAATTTGATGAATTAAAATTATTTCATTTGTACTCATCTCGTTTAACGATGGTACAATGTGTAGCTATGGTTACTTGTTAAAATTAAGTCAATGGCATTTATATAAGCAAGCAAATAAAGGAAATTTACAAGTACAAGAAGAAACATTATTCATTCATCTTAAATAAGAGGACAAACTTGAGCGACCTCAATATCCAGGAATGTTTAAATACAAATGCAAAAAAGTGTTCCTATAATATTGTTATAGAGAGGAAGATATTGGTCAAAGACTACCACCCTATGCAGCTGGCTCGATGTTTGAGGCTAACCCTTCGACTCCCCCATCAGCTTGAACCTGCTCCATAACCATAGCTGACCTATCAGCATCTCCCTCGGCCTGAATGACTAGAGTATTGATGTCGACCATCACCTCATCTTCCTCAGCTATTGGAAAGGACTCAACATACTCTAGGGCATCAGGCATATAGGGGTCTTCCATGTTAGGAGACTCTATTTCAACTGATGGAGGAGACCACCTATTCAAATTTGGTGACGACCCACCTACCGGCCGTCTTGAGGCCCCTCTCAAAGTATTCCATCCCAAAGCATCCAAAATCATCAGATGTTTTATCTTCTATAGCCTCGTCCCTGATATTCTGAATATACTCGTCTTTGGCTTTGGTAATGGCAACATCAAGATCTTTAGTATGTTGTGTAGTCAGAGCAGAGAGATCCTCGTCCTTCTTCTTCAGGAGCTTGTCCTTGGTTTTTAGGAGCTCATCCTTTATCTTTAAAGCCTCATCCTTATGATTTAAGCCGTCAAGAGCCTTTAGATAGTTAGATCATCCATCCTTGAGCTTCCTCTTCCTCTCTTCCTCAAAATTTAAGTCTCTGTCAGCCTCCTGAACTTTTAAATTGTTCTCTTCCATCCACGTTGTGGCTGAGGTAAGAGAACAAACAAACTACAGAAGAATGAGCAAACGTCAGAGTGTAATTATCAGAGACGAGATAAAAGTTATCAGGAAAAGGCAAATACCTAGGCCATGAAGTGGAGGCCGAGGTCAAATACTTGGGGAGTAGTAATTTTGCGCAAGAACTCATAGTATTCCTTAGAAGGAACGTGCAATATGGATCTCTTAGCCCTTAAAGATAAGGGGAGTACTGAGCCTGGACAAGCCCTCCGTTGGGCAATATTGGCCGACCAGTAATGCTAAAAAGTATCCGCTGATGATGAGCTGGGTCCAGGGGATGATGGTACTGTCTGAGGCAGAGTGATTGTTTTTTCCCTCATTTGATTATCCCATCGGATGTCAATAGGAGTGGGAGTACTTTTCTCTCGTGGATGGCCTTAGTATTGTCCCACCCACCAGTTGTAGTTTCCTTAGTGGGCTTCTTTCTCCCTTCTTGAGAATATTGTTTAGGCTAGGGGCCTTTATAATCCATAACTCATCCGATATGTGTGGAAGGCAATTTACAAAAAGGAGCAAAAATGATTAGTCTTAAAAATAAAAGTGGACTAAAGATTTGATAGCAGAAAAGAAAGATTACTCACATAGCTCGACTTATGGTTCGACTCCCTGGCCCGCAATCTCAAGGTAAGTAGGGGTTATAATATCCTAAAACTTGGGAAGAATACCTTACTTTCCTTATTTCTTCGGATATTCAACCCTCTCCCGATTAGTAACACTGAGGCTGGGGTCAAATTTTGCCCACATGGAGGGATTGGCCCATTTATGAGGGACCCATAGCTCATCTTCCTAAGTGTCAGTGTCAACCAAGAACTCCCAAGCCCCATAGATGAAAAAGTACCTCAGCATCCTGTAATGGTTTGAGGTCTGGGTAACTTGAATTATTTTCTTGTCAGGTTTCCTTACCCTTAAGTGGTGGTATCCCGACTAATTTTTTAGGACGACATATTATAATAAGCTTTAAAGATCTCCACAAAAGGGTTGTATGTATACTTCTGAGGATGGCCCGCCAAGAGGTTGGCACCAGCTGAGTCAGAGCAAGATCTAGACTAGATATGATGGCATGAACAAAAGGATGAAAGGGTAATCTAAAACTGAGAATAAACATCTGCTTGTACACTGTAATTTCACCCTCTCGACTTCCATATGCTCTCTCATAACTAGTTTGGATACGCATGACGACATCAGACTTGATGCCATAAAGTTATCTCCAAAGGATAAGATCAGACTCTTTCACACAAGATTGAAATTACTGAGCGAAAGTATAGTCAACTGGGTCCTCGGACTAGGATTCATTACAATCATCATCCTCGGCCACATTATCTTCCTCGACCTCATTCTTAGTAGTGGAAAATCCATCTGAAAACCTCTCATAAAATACATTGTCAGTCATAGCACTAAGAGAGCCAACAGTTGGGGGAATGGCAACGTTTACAGTCGACTCACCACACTCAGAGATGAGTCGGACTGAGGCATCACTAGAAGCCTCATCATCTAGAATTTGAAATGAAGAATCATCCCGGCCTAAGTAATCGACCTGTCTAGATGATGAGGTACGAGTTGAGGCCTCGGCTGCCTCGGAATCCATAATCTATGAGGGTGGCATCCTCATTGCTTCCTCAAATGAATCTCTCCTGTTGGCTAAAGCAGAGGATAATTCAGTCATTTCGACCTCGCCTAATTCATTGAAAGATGCAAGGATGGTCTTCAGGGTGACGAGAAAAATGGTTATGCACCCAGTGGGGGTCAGCTCTATGCCTAGCCTTAGCCTCTTTATTTATCCTATGAATCTCCTAGAAACACCGCTCCCATAGAGTAGGAAACTCCTCTGCTAATGCATATAACTTCGTTACTATCAAAGAAGACGAGGCTACACTTATGCAAATGGGGAGATAAAATACAATAACAACTTGAGAGTTGAGTGAGTTTGACTAGAGGATTGCAAAATGAATTTAAACATTTTCAACAAGAACAGCCAAGAACACTTTATGAATTTCATTAGAGAAGAACACTGGGGACTCACTGAAGCTGACTGAAAAACCTAAAAAGGGTAAAACAAAGCCAGAAACAGGTGGCCAGAATCCCTAACCAATTATCGGACTCAAAATCTCCCAAAACAGCCCTATAACAGCCTTAACATTACCCAAAACCACTACCGAAAAACTTAATCAAGTCTCTGAAAAAAACAAAGAAATGAACTGGATGAAATGCAATGAAAAATGAATGAAAAGATGGGAAATTGGAATTCCTAGAAGTGTTTGAAGGCTGATAGCCTCAAGAAACTCGATTACACGCTGGAAATGACTTGAACATATATATATAGAGAGAAACTGGTTCTTGAGAGATAGAGAGAAGGGTGATGCACGAAGAAAGATAAATAAGAAGAATAAATGTTTTGTAAATGGATTTAAATACTAGTAATCATTGGGCACAATTTACAACAAAGTCATAATTAGGTCATAAAACCCTAAGCGCCACTTACTGCCGTCATTCTTGGGCCATACGCTACTCCACATGATAACTGCCAAGTGTCAGTCCAGTCTTCATCAAACTCCGTAGATCTAACTCCTAAAAGGCACTTATTCAATTCATACTCAGAGGACACTTTACCCCTCAGGCTTCACTTCACATTGAAGACTAAGGTCTAGGGGTGATTGATATGCCAAGTATAGGCTTGTCCAAGATCACTCCACCTCAGCCAAGGACTAGGTGGGTTGGGTTGAGAGCTATATGAGTCTAACACTAAAGTGGGAATCGTCACGGATGCAACATGTGAAGTGAACACACCATCATGACATATTCCTAAACTCTCACCACTACCCAAAATGGGATTGAGAACCATCTTTCCTTCCTTCTTAGATGTTTTCTCTAACATGACTTTAACCTCAAAGGCGTGCTTAAGATCTCCTCTAATTGTGAGATGCGGGTTATAAGTTCACTCTTTTCCCGGCCTAAAGCTATCAACTGTTCACTTAATAAAATCTTCACCTTATCGAGTTGACTCTCTTTCACCTCAAACTCCCTCAAACTCTCTAACTCTGTCTGAAAATCTCGCAAACTAAGACTTCACTCCTTATTTAATTTTTTTTCTTTAAAGTGTCGATGTACAAATCTCTAAATGTGATTTGGAACACACTATCACCCTCACTAGAGCACTCACTCTCAGAATCGCTAAAAACACTCAAATCATCCTCGGGGATATCACGTGAACAAGTATCCTCATCGTCGTGGGATAAACTAGGTGTTCTCACGTGACTAGTTAAAAAGGCAACAAACTTTCCTTGTGAAGACTCATCCCCGGAATCTTTCACATTATGCTCACTATCACTAAGGATGCCTGGCATAGAAACTTTCTTTCCATGTCTCCTAAGTCTAGTGGGACAGTCAAATGACTTTTGCCCTTTTCCATCACACTCAAAACATGTTACTTTTTCTAAATCTCCCTCGCCCTCTTTCTCTTTCTCACCTCTTTCTTTGGCCTTGTCTTTCTTTTTCTCAAAAAATATTTTATTGGAAGAATTTTGTTTTGAAAACTTGAGAAACTTTTTAAAAAAATTTGTAAGAATGGCCATATCAAAATTAGACTCGGACCCACAAAAACTAACTTTATTTTTCTTTTTAAACTGGTCTTTAAGTACTATCCCTTTATCCTTAGGCTTGATAGTATCAGGAAACATGTCAATCTCATATGTCTGGAGGTCTCCTACCAGCTCTTCTAATTTCATACGATTTAAATTACCTAAGGGATTTAATATAGTCACTTTACGGATAAAACGTTTTGGCAGCGATCTTAAAATCTTTTTAACCACTCGTGCATCAGGTATAGACTCACCAAGATTGAAACTAGTGTTGACAATGTCAGACAAATGTTCATAAAAGTCATCTAAACACTCAGTCTCAAGCATGGTAATCGTTTCCAATTGAGTAGTTAAATTTTGAATTTTAGACTCTTTGACCGCGTTAGTGCTTTCGTGGGTGAGTTGTAAAACATACCATGCTTCTTTAGACGTGGTTCACATCATAATACATTGAAACTTGTCAGGGGTGACGTGCCCGAAAATTACACTAAGCCCACGTGAATTAAAAGTGCTCCACTTAAACTCATCCTCAGTCCAGTCTGACACAAGTTTTAAATTCATGACATTATTTGTGGTGAGAGTGGGCGGAATCCAGCCTCTTCCACAAATTAACAAAACTATCTCATCGATTGCTTTTAAATGTGATCTCATGCGGGCTTTCCAATAAGCATAATTAGACCCGTCAAAAATTGGTAACCGGTTATATAAGTTTTCACTTGGAAACATTGCGATAATTTTTAAAAATATGGTTTTAAAAAAAATCCATATCACACGGAGGAGGCTGTGGTTGTCAAGGGTGAAGACGAGAAGATAACAAGCACTGGAGGCAAGTTCTAGAAAAAGAACAAGGAATGGAAGAAGAGGTTGACGGACGATAAATTCAGTGACTCAACCCCTCTGACACTCAATTGTGAGAAGATCCTGAATGAGATAAAAAATGATCGATCTTTGAGATGTCTTGAGAAGTTGAAAGAATCTCCTTACAAGAGGAACAAGAATCTATGGTGTGAGTTTCACCAAGATCATGGCCATACAATCGACAGATGTTTTGCCCTGAAGGACGAGATTAAGAAAAGGCTGAATGCTGACAAGTTGAGAAAGTACGTAGTGTAAAAAGTAATGTGTCGTGTGTGATACTGATTTACATAAACTCGCAAATTCCAACCACAAACTTATTTAATTATATTCAATTTTTAAACTAAGTTAATTCATTCCCTAAACATACAACTACTTGTGTGCATGAGTCAAACCATCATAAACAAAAATATGCAAACTCACAGATTTTAGGAAAAATCTCCGAAGGACAAAACCTTTTATTTCACTATGAATTAAATCTCAATTAACAATCACAATGAGAACTTCAATTAGTTTACCTCAACAAACCTACATAAACACGTAGTCTAGAGTCAACAATGGATTCCACGCAGCGAACCCACATGAACCGCAGTCCAATCTTCAGCAAAGGAATACCCTCAAGTAATCCTCAATGGCACGCAGTCAATCAACCCAGTACCATAAAAGGCACCTAAATTGGCAGCATAAATTCCAACAAAATATGCCTTGGGTTCCATAAAAGAATTCACATAAAAGTATTTTGGATTTTGTGAATTGAAAAACAAAAGCTTTGAACCCTTAAATGGGAGAAGAATGCATATTGCTAAAGCAGTTATCGAAAAAAAAACTAAAAGACTTTTCTCTCAAAAAGTGTTGTGATAAAAACACATGACTTATCTGAATAAAAAATGTAAGCTGAATGCCTTTTATATAGAAATGATTAAGGCGGCAACTCATTTAAATCAGAAGGACCGTCGCTTGAACAAAATTGCATCTCGCTTGAACGGTCATAGTTGTCGTTCGAACGAGAAAGCATCTCGCTTGAACCAGCCTGATCTCGTTCAAATGATATCAACGTCAATCCCAAGGCTCGCTACGGGACTTAGATAGAAACTCTTAAACTTGAAAACCTTTCTTGATCGAAAACTTAACAGGTATGAAAAAGCTTTTCTAAAGAAAACTTTATAAAAAATTTCTATCCCTTATAAAAAATATCCCAACACTTTTAATATGAAATGAAAATTGAGCTTAAAAGTATTTTTACCAAAATCATCTCGTTAGAATTGAATGTTGAAGACCTTTTGATATTTGGATCTTTCGTGTTGTAGATTTAAACTAAACTTTTTCTTCGATGACTTGGAGCGGTATACGACATACTTAATTATGATGGACATTTATAAAATAATGTCCTTACATATAGATAAGAGCAGTTCGAAGGGTGGCATTGATGACACCCAAAAGAATTAGAGAAATGACAGATGTATGCCTTATGCTCCAGTGAATCGAGACGATGATGACTCAGATAATAATGACGGAGATGACCCTGACCTCCCTCCTTTGTTCATTAATCCTAAAGGTCGGATCAGTATGATCATGCATGACGTCGAGATGATCTTCGAATGACTTGAAGGTGGAGGAAAGGAAGTTGCAGAAAAAAGACACATGTGGCTGAAGCGAAAGCACTCCCACCAAAGCCGAAGACTGTGAACTCAACTGTAGTTGAGTCTGTGAAAGGTAGGAGATTATAAGATATGATTTTTAAAGGATCTTATCTTCGCATGATGACCCTTTAGTCATCACTACTCTGGTGCATGCTTATGAAGTCTCGAGGATTTTGGTAAACGATGACAGTTCGGCTGACGTTATGTTTTGGGATTGTTAGAAAGACCTGGGTCTAAGCAAGAAGAGACTAATGCCATATCACCAACAACTCATTGGCTTAAGTGGTGAGAAGGTTCAACCTCTGGGTATCTATGATATGGAAGTAAGGATGGGGAATAACTGGCCAAAATGCCTCAAAAAGAAAATTAGCTTATTTGTCATGGATGAGAGCGTATACTCAATATACAACATAATTTTGGGAAAGGCATACCTCGAGGAATTTGAGGTTGTGCCCTTAATAGTCCACCAGATAATTAAATTCTCAACTCCGTATGGGATAGGGGAAGTTCAAGATGACCAAGTTGAGGCACGTGAGTGCTATTTCAACTCTATTGAGGAGAGAGAATCGTAAAAGAGGGCCACAATAACTTACAACATTGATACTCTAGACCCCAGGATGAGACTAAGCATAAAAAGGGCAAGGCCGCTGAGGAGGTAGAATCCATCATCCTCAATGAGGAGGAGTCGAACAACCATCCAAGTCGACAAAGCCCTGAAGAAAGAGATCAAAGAAGAGATGATCAAGTTGTTGAAGAAGTGACAAAGCATTTTTTCCTGGAGCTATGAGGATATGCCCAGCATCGATACAAAGATCCTCTACCCCAAGCTCAATGTGGTCGAGGATGCAAATCCGATATGATAGATAAGAAGAGTATACTCCCGAGAGAAGTATGATGTTATTCAAGAAGAGGTGAAGAAGTTAGAAAAAGCCGTCCTCATCATGGAAGTCATTTACCCTGAATGGCTTCCAAATGATATCATCATCCCCAAGGCCAATGGCAAGTGGAGGATGTGTATTGATTTTATAGATCTGAATAAAGCCTTCCCCAAGGACAACTTTCCTCTTCCAAGGATAGATCAGATGGTTGATGCTACTACCGGCCATGAATTAATGAGTTTTATGGATGCCAACTCAGGCTATAATCAAATATTCATGGATCCGACCAATGCTGAGAAAAAATATTTTATAACTAATAAGAGGACCTATTGCTACAAGGTCATGCAATTAGGATTGAAGAATATAGGGACAACATATCAATGATTAGTCAATAAGATATTTGAAGAGAAGATTAGGAAGTCGATGGAGGTTTATGTCAATGACATGTTGACAAAGAATCTCAAGGTCGACACTCATGTGGCCGACCTTGAGTGAAGTTTTGATACTATGGATGAGTTTAGGATGAAACTTAACCCCACTAAGCATGTCTTAAGCATAGGGTAAGGCAAGTTCTTGGGCTTTATCATGAACTTGAGGCGGATTGTGAAAAATCCTTAGAAGATTAAAGCTTTAATAGAGATAAAGCACTGAACAAGTTTATGTATAGATCTACTGGCAAGTTCCTTCCCTTTTTTAAGGTGATTAGAAAAACTTTTAAGTTAAATGAGGAGTGTGATAAGGACTTTCAAGAGTTAAATACCTACCTTGGTTCCCCACTCCTGCTGTCAAGATCGATTCAGGGAGATAAGTTGTATATGTATCTAGTAGTGTTTGAATCGGCCATTAGTGTTGACATTGTTTGAGAAGAGGATGGTGTACAGAAGCCAGTGTACTTTAACAGTAAATCCCTCCAAGGGGCCGATCGAAGATATCCTAAAATGGATAAGTTAGCCTATGCTTTAATCCATGCCTCAAGGAAGATGAAGTTGTACTTTTAAGCATATATTATGGTCGTCCTCACTGACTCTCCTCTCAGACAGGTCATTTATTAACTTGAGAAATCGGGTAGGTTGATGGCCTAGGAAATTGAGCTAGGGGAATTTGATATCATCTACCAGCCAAGAATGGCCATTAAGGGGTAGTCCTTAACTAATTTCATAGCCGAGTTCACATGGGACGAGGCCGATGCAGAAGAGATTGAGATAACAGCTTGTGAGCCAGAAAAAGGAATATGTCTCCCCTCGATTGAGGCCAAGACGAGTATAGAAAGGAGTAAGGTATATAAGAATCAGGAAGAGAGATACCATTTCAATCATGGGACCCTGGAAGAGGGTAATTTATTCAAAGATGGTACTGTTTGGAACTTGTTCATTGATGGATCTTCATATGAGGTCGAAAGTGGAGCAAGTTTAATTATATTATCCCTAGATGGGACTTACATTGAATATGCACTGAGGTTTAATCTCTAATAATGAGTCAGAGTATGAATCCCTATTAGAAGGACTTTCCCTTGCCAGAGCACTAAATGTTGGCCAACTCTTTGTTCATAGAGACTCTATGTTAGTTGTGAACCAAATTTTGGAAGTATATGAGGCCAAGGATGATAGAATGGCCAAATACCTTGGAAGGGTAAAAATAACACTGAAGCACTGTAGATAAGTGAAGATAAAGAGGATACCTGAGTTATACAATAACCGATAGTAAGACTAGCTTCTACCGTGAGAACATAAATTCGAAGGTTAGTGTCTGTAGAGATTTTACATCGATCGACCATTGAAGAGGAATACAACACTTTGGAGTTTTTTTTGAACTTGAATATAGGAGCTTCTCGGATGGATCCTATCATTCGGTACATCAGGGATAGAGAATTACCCGATTCAAAATTCGATAAGAAGAAACATAGGTACAAAGTGGAAAAGTTATCCATCATAGGAGACATCATGTATAAGAAAGGGTTCCTATTCCCTCTACTCGGATATGTTCATTCGTATGAGATAGACTACATTTTGAAAGATGTTCATGAGTGATCTTTCTCCAGTAACATCGGAGGAAGGTCATTAGCAAGGAGAATCATCATTCAGGGATACTGGTGGCTGGCATTTGCTAAGGACGCAACTGCATATGTGAAGAAGTATGATACGTGCTAAATGTTTGCCACCATTCCCCATCAACCTCATCAGTTCCTGACCTCTATCACTCCCCTTGGCTATTTGTGGTCTTGGGGATCGACTTGGTAGGACCCTTACCAAGGACTGTGAATAATAATCGCTATCTAATTATAGCTATTGATTATTGTTCAAAGTGGGTAGAGGCTGAGGCGATGATCACAATAACGGAGAAGAAAGCCTTCTAATTTATTTGGAAAAATATTATCTACAGATAAGGCCTCCCTAAAACTTTTATTTATGATAATGGGAAGTAGTTTAAGAACATCTCCTTTGATAAGTATTGTGAGCGGATCAGTATCAAATAGTTCTTTTCAACTACAGTCTGAACCCATGCCAATGGGCAGACAGAGGTAATAAACAGAACGATTCTTGATGGAATCAAGAAAAGGTTAAAATATGCCAAAGGGAGGTGGACTAATGAGGTGCATGTCATCCTCTGGGCATGTAAGATAATAGAGAGGACTCCAACAGGGGAAACACCGTTCATGTTAGCCTATGGCTCAGAGGTTATGGTGACGACAAAGATGGGTCTCCCAACTCACAGGGCCCAAACGTATGACCTAGAGGGGAATATGTCATAAAGAAAACTGGATTCAGATCTTATAGAAGAATGAAAAGAAGATGCTAAGGTTAGGCAAGCTACCTATCAGCAAAGAATAACAAAGTTTTATAATAAAAGAATGAAGATCCGACCACTGGCAGTAGGAGACTTAGTTCTGAAATAGACTTGATGGAAGCCCAATAAGCTTTATCCTAACTAGAATGGTCCTTATTGTGTGGTTAAAGAAGTGGTTCTAAGAACGTATCGGCTAGAAAATTTAGATGGAGAGCCATTGTCTAACTCGTGCAATATAGACCATCTCAAAAAATACTATCAGTAAGAGTTTTACATTAGTTTCACTTGTCTATGTATATGTGAAGAGGATTATGAATGAAAAATTTCCAAGTGTTCTCTCCTATTTTTTTGTTTGAATGATTTTAGATTGAATGTATTAGTTCATCCTAAGCTATAGAACATCATTCATGGTGAAGTACCTCCTAGTTACTCTCGGTGTCATGACAGTACAAGCAGGGTCAACCTCATCCATGGACTCTCGATAACACTGAGAGAGAGGAATATATTAAACATCATTAATTTTGTGAAAAAACTCTCTCAGTCGAGACGACAGTGTATGGACGAGATTGATCTCATCCATACACTCTCAAAACAAAGAGTGTGGATTTATAATGCAAAAACCATAATTTGATAAATTCAAATTTAAAAATCACTTATTTGTAGTTCATATTAAACATCATTAATTTGGTGGAAAAACTCTCTCGGTTGAGACGGCACTGTATGAACGAAAGTGATCTCATCCATACACTCCCAAAACGACGAGAGGGGACTTTTGATGCAAACACCATAATTTGGTGATTCAAATTTAAAAATCACTTAGCTGTGGTTCATATTTAACATCATTGATTTGGTGAAAAAACTCTCTTGGCTGAGACGATAGTGTATGGACGAGAGTGATCTCGTCTATACACTCTCAAAACGACGAGAGGGGACTTGTGATGCAAATACAATAATTTGATGAATTAAAATTATTTCATTTGTACTCATCTCATCTAACGATGATACAATGAGTAGCCATGGTTACTTGTTAAAATTAAGTCAATGGCATTTATATAAGCAACCAAATAAAGACAATTTACAAGTACAAGAAGAAACATCATTCATTCATCTTAAATAAGAGGACAAACTTGAGTGACCTCAATATCTAGAAATGTTTAAATAAAAATGCAAAAAAGTGTTCCTATAACATTGTTATAGAGAGGAGGCTATTGGTCAAAGACGACCACCCTATGAAGTTGGATCGATGTTTGAGGCCGACCCTTCGACTCCTCCATCAGCTTGAACCTGCTCCATAACCATATCCGACCCATCAGCATCTCCCTCGGCCTGGATGACTGGAGTATTAATGTCGACCATCACCTCATCTTCCTCGACTGTTGGAAAGGACTCAACATACTCTAGGGCATCGGCCATATAGGTGTCTTCCATGTCAAGAGAATCTATTTTAACTGATGGAGGATACCACCTATGAAAATTTGGTGACGACCTACCTACCGGTCGTCTTGAGGCCCCTTTCAAAGTATTCCATACCAAAGCATCCAAAATCATAAGATGTTTTATCTTCTATAGCCTCGTCCCTGATCTTCTGAATATAATCGTCCTTGGCTTTAGTGATGGCAACATCAAGATCTTTAGTATGTTGGGTAGTCAGAGCAGAGAGATCCTCATCCTTCCTTTTCAGGAGCTTGTCCTTGGTTTTCAGGAGCTCATCCTTTATCTTTAAGGACTCGTCCTTATCCTTTAAGCCGTCAAGAGCCTTTAGATAATTAGAGCATCCATCCTTGAGCTTCCTCTTCAGCTCGTCCTCAAAATTTAAGTCTCTGTCAGCCTCCTGACCTTTTAAATAGTTCTCGTCCATCCACTCTGTGTCTGAGGTAAGAGAACAAACAAACTACAGAAGAATGAGCAAATGTCAGAGTGTAATTATCACAGACGAGATAAAAGTTATCAGGAAAAAGCAAATACCTAGGCCATGAAGTGGAGGCTAAGGTCAAAGACTTGGGGAGTAGTAATTTTGCCCAAGAACTCATAGTCTTCCTTAGAAGGAACGTGTAGTATGGCTCTCTTAGCCCTTAAAGACGAGGGGAGGACTGAGCCTGGACAAGCCCTCCGTTGGGCAATATTGGCCGTCCAGTAATGGTTAAAAGTCTCCGCAGATAATGAGTTGGGTCCGGAGGATGATGGTACTATCTGAGGTAGAGTGATTATTTTTCCCTCATTTGATTATCCCATCGGATGTCAGTAGGAGTGGGAGTACTTTTCTCTTGTGGACGGCCTTAGTATTATCCCACCCACCAATTGTAGTTTCCTTTGTGGGTTCTTTTGTGGGGTTCTTTATCCATTCTTCAGAATATTTTTTAGGCTGGGGGCCTTTATAATCCATAACTTGTCCGATATGTGTGGAAGGCAATTTGCAAAAAGGAGCAAAAATGATTAGTTATAAAAATCATAGTGGACCAAAGACTTGATAGCGAAAAATAAAGATTAGTCACATAGCTCGACTTATGGTTCAACCCCCAGGCCAACAATCTCTAGGTAAGTAGCGGTCATAATATCCTAAAACTTGGGAAGAATACCTTCCCTTCCTTATTTCTTCGGATATTCAACCCTCTCCCGATTAGTAACGCTGAGGCTGGGGTCAAATTTTGACCACATGAAGGGATTGTCCCAGTTGTGAGGGACCCACAGCTTGTCTTCAGAAGTGTCAGTGTCGACCAAGAACTCCCAAGCCCCTGAGATGAAAATTACTTTAGCGTCCAGTAATGGTTTGAGGTCTGGGTAACTTGAATTATTTTCTTGTCAAGTTTCCTTACCCTTAAGTGGTGGTATCCCAACTAATTTTTTAGGATGACATATTATAACAAGCTTTAAAGATCTCCACAAAAGGGTTGTCTGTATACTTCTGAGGATGGCCCACCAAGAGGTTGGCACCAACTGAGTCAGAGCAAGATCTAGACTGTATATGATGGCATGAACGGAAGGATGAAAGGGTAATCTAAAACTGAGAATAAACATCTTCTCGTACACTATAATTTCACCCTCTCTACCGCCATATGCTCTCTCATCACTGGTTTGGATACGCATGACGACATCAGACTTGATGATATAAAGTTGTCTCCAAAGGAGAAGATCAGACTCTTTCACACAAGATTGAAATTGTTGAGCGAAAGTATAGTCAACTGGCTCCTCGGCCTTGGAGTCATTACAATCATCGTCCTCGACCATATTATCTTCCTTGACCTCATTCTTAACAGTGGAAAATCCATCTGGAAACCTCTCATGAAATACATTTTCAGTCATAGCACTAAGAGGGACAACAGTTGGGGGAATGGCAACGTTTACTGTCGGCTCAGTAGACTCAGAAACGAGTCAGACTGAGGAATCACTAGAAGCCTCATCGTCCATAATTTGAAATAAATAATCATCTCGGCCTAAGGACTCGATCTGTCTAGATGACAAGGTATGGGTTAAGGCCTCGGTTGCCTCGGAATCCATAATCTATGAGGGAGGCATCCTCATTGCTTCGTCAAATGAATCTCTCCTATTGGCTAAAGCAGAGGATAATTCAGTCATGTCGTCCTCACCGACTTCATAGGAAGATGCAAGGATGGTCTTCAGGGTGACGGGAAAAATGGTTCTCACCCAGTGGGGGTCAGCTCTATGCCTAGCCTTGTCCTCTTCCTTTATCCTATGAATCTCCTGGAAACACCGTTCCCTTAGAGTAGGAAAATCCTGTGATAGTGCATACAACTTCCTTAGTATCAAAGATGATGAGGCTACACTTATGCAATGGGGAGATAAAATACAATAACAACTTGAGAGTTGAGTGAGTTTGACTAAAGGATTGAAAAATGAATTTAAACAGTTTCAACAAGAACAACCAAGAACACTCCATGAATTTCATTGGATAAGAACATAGGAGACTCACTAAAGCTGACTGAAAAACCTAAAAAGGGTACGACAAAGCCAGAAACAAGTGGCCAGAATCCCTAACCAATTATCGAACTCAAAATCTCCCAAAACAGCCCTATAACAGCCTTAAAATTACCCAAAACCACTACCGAAAAACTTAATCAAGTCGCTGAGAAAAACAAAGACATGAAATGGTTGAAATGCAATGAAAAATGAATGAAAAGATGGGAAATTGGAATTCCTAGAAGAGTTTGAAGGCTGATAGCCTCAAGAAACTCGATTACACGCTGGAAATGACTTGAACAGATAGAGAGAGAGAGAGAAACTGGTTCTTGAGAGATAGAGAGAAGGTTGACGCACGAAGAAAGATAAATAAGAAGAATAAATGTTTAGGAGTGATCTTGGGCCATACGCTACTCCACATGATAACTGCCAAGTGCCAGTCCAGTCTTCATCAAACTCTGTAGATCTAACTCCTAAAAGGACACTTATTCAATTCATACTCGGAGGACACTTTACCCCTCAACCTTCACTTCACATTAAAGACTAAGGTCTAGGGGTGATTGATATGCCAAGTATAGGATTGTCCAAGATCACTCCGCCTCAGCCAAGGATGACCATCATCAAGCAGTCCAAAATTGAGAAATTAAGACTCAGCCAGGATTGACTCTACCGACATACAAGTGCAGTGTGCCTTACCACAACTCTATGTATTATACCCCTCGACCTTGGCCTTCCTAAGACTGATGAATATAGGTCGAGACTACTCAACATGGAAAGTGTCAGTTCCCTAGTGGTCCATATATGAACAATCCAACCTCGGCCATTATGGTTCATTGAGGTTTGATAGCTGGCAGGGCATGTGTATTGGGAGACGCGTGAGATTGTGCTCATGGGCTGCAAATCACACATAGACCAAAACCATTATAATAACATATCCCTCACACATGAGGGAATATTTGATCATCGTGACCTACGTGTGATAGAGATAGTTAGCTCCTCCTCATTGGCTAGGAACATTTTATACATGCTTGGGGGTACACTACGCGCCCTAAGAACTATAAACACTTGACTTCTACATCATTGTAAGGGATCACTTATTGTAAATCCTACTAAAACTCTATCAAAACCATTATTCGAGAGAGAAAGCTTGAGTGTTTGTATCCCAAGGCCATTCGAGCCCATATTTAGTTGATTTCGCACACTCACACAGTGGACGTAGGCCCTTCAAAGGCTGAACCACTCATATCTTGTGTTATTTTCTTCTTTGCCTCATCTCTTTCTATACGTTTACACCTATTCATACTCCATTGTTGTGCTGGTTTAAGCTTTCTTACCATATTGATTTGGTGATACCAATTCTGGTATCATCAGTTTTTGTGCCTCTTACTTGGGCCGGTTATTTTGGGTTTTCTTCCTCTAGCGGAATGTTTTTAAGCCTAAGTCTTGATATTTTCCAATTATTATCTAATTCTCAAATTGGGAGTCCCGTGATAATGTGGTCAGTTCCTACGAGTTATATTGCACCCATACGAGGTGGCTGTGTCTCTTATGGGGCGTGTTGGGGGTTATTTTTGGTTTCTACCCTCTAACGAAATATTTTTAAGCCTAAGCCAAAATATTTTCAAATTATTGTCATATTCTTAAATTGTGTGTCTGTGACTATGTTGTGAGGTGTTCGTGTCACTAACATGGCCGTTTAGGGGTTATTTTTGGTTTTTTTCCTTTAGCGGTATGTTTTAAAGAAAAAGTCTTGATATTTTCAAATTATCTTCATATTCTGAAATCGGGGTCCCATGACTATGCGATTAGTTCCTAGAAGTTGCATTGTTACCATGCGAGGTGTTCGTGCCTCTTAGAGGGTCGTTTGGGAGTTGTTTTTTATTTTTTCCCTCTAATAACATGTTTTCATGCCTAATTCTAGATATTTTCAAATTATCATAAGTTATGAATCCACAAAAAATAACTTTCTATTTATATAAAGTAGATTAGTTCTTGCATATCTGATCATCAACTGCATAACAAGAAAAAGGGGAATGCAGGGCCGACATCTCGTCTTGTTCAGGTTTTTGTATAATAATAAATAGTCTATTTAGTTGTTCTTTTTTTCTTCCCATCTCCAGCGAATCCAAGAAGAGACAACTCAAGCTTGGGCCTACCTTTCAATCAATTAAGGAAGTGCATCGACCAAACCCAAACCTTCCTCGAAAGAAACACCATGTCGAATAAAAAGAACCCTGCCACTTTCCTTCTAAACCATTGTAATGAAGCACTGCATAATATTCTCAAATCGGGTTCCCATGACTGTCCCGTGACTACCCGGTGAGTTCTCACTAGTTACATTTGTCCAATATGAGGATTTTGCAAATGTTAATGGGCTGTTTGGGGGTTCTTCTGGGTTTTCTCCCTCTAACAACATGTTTTTTAAGCCCACGTCTTGAGATTTTCAAATTATCATCATACTCTCAAATCGGGACTCCATTGACTATACTGCTTAATTTCCTACGACATACATTGGCCTCGTGCGAGGTGTTCCTTCCTCTTACGGGACCATTTGGGACTTTTTTGGGTTTTCACCCTCTAACGAAAAGTTTTTAAGCCTAAGCCTACAAATTTTCAAATTATCATCATATTCTCAAATTGGGGGTCCCGTGACTATGCGGTTAGTTCCTACTAGTTACATTGTTCCCATGCGAGGTGTTCGTGCCTCTTACAGGGCTACTTGGGGATTTTTTTTTATTTCTGCCCTCTAATGTCATGTTTTAAGCCTAAATCTAGATATTTCCAAATTATCATCATATTCTCAAATCGAGATTCGCGTGAATATGCGATCAATTCCTATGAGTTCATTAGTCCTGTGCGAAGTATACATGCCTCTTAAAGACCGTTTATGGGTTATTTTAGGATTTTTCCCTCTAAAGGCATGTTTGTAATCCTAAATCTTGATATTTATAAATTATCTTCATATTCTCAAACTAAGGGTCCCATGACTGCACGGTCAATTCGTACATGTTACATTGGTCCCGTACGAGGTGTTAAGGTCTCTCACGGGGCCATTTGGGGGCTATTTTGGTATTTCTCACTCTAACACCATGTTTTTATTCCTAAGTGTAGATATTTACAAATTGTCTTTATATACTAAAACTGGAAGTCTCGTGACTATGCAGTCACTCCCAACGAGTTACGATAGTCCCATGCGAGGTGTTTGTGTCTCTAACGGGGTCGTTTCAGGTTGTTTTTAGTTTTTGTCCTCTAGCGGCATGTTTTTGAGCCTAAGTATTGAGATTCATAAATTATCATCATATTCTCAAATCATGGGTCCCGTGACTACACAACCAGTTCCTACGAGTTATATTGGTCTAGTACGAGGTGTTCGTGTCTCTTACGGGGCTGTTTGGGGGTTGTTTTGTATTTTCTCCCTCTAGCGACATGTTTTTAAGCCTAAGTCTTAAGATTATCAAATTATCATAAGATTCTCAAACCATGATACCCGTGACTATGAGGTCAATTCATACGATTTATATTGATCATGTACGAGGCATTTGTGTCTTCTACATGACCATTTGGGGGATGTTTTAGGTTTGCACCCTATAGCGATGTGTTTTAAGCGACCCTTCAAACTATCTTTCAAACGACATCTAATGTCGTTAGATGAGTCATTTGAACGACTTGTGCTTGTCATTGTAACAACATACGTTTGTCGTTTGAACGACTAAAACGTCAAAAAAATAATTTTAAAACTCCGCCTACAGGTCTTGAAAAATTAATTTTTCCTTACAAAAAATGTCTCAGCTTGTTAAAAAGTATTTAAAAAATATCCCAACACTTAAAGTAAGTAATTTTCTGAAACTTAAACACATTTTATAAAATTTTACTTCATGTTATGTAAATGTTGAAGATACTTGAAATTCGGATCCGTCGTCTTGAGTGAATGAACTTGAACTTCTTCGACGGGTGTAGCGGTATACAACATACTCTATATAAGGTACGGACAATGGAAAATATGTCCTTACAAATCTCCACCTATGTCTATGCAGGTACCAAATTAAAATATCTGAATTATCAAAATAAAAAATCATGTACAAATCTAATACCCTCCCATGCAACCCAAAGGTGAAAAGGTACTAAAAATGCAAGTCTTCAAATTCTTCAAAAATCTTCAACTTTGAAATCTACAAATTTTCAACGTTTCTTTGTAATCATCAGGGTGATCAAAATAATGATCCTTAAATTTTTTACCTACAGACATGAGACAAGAAACAAATTTTGTGACGTATCGAGTTTGAAATGAGATAAACATAAATCAAATTAAAGATCAAATCTCAAATCTCCCCCATAATTCATAATTCTTTAAATCTCCCCTATGTCTATGCCTATACA
The DNA here is from genome assembly GCA_949130495.1 of Sambucus nigra. Taxonomy (NCBI): domain Eukaryota; kingdom Viridiplantae; phylum Streptophyta; class Magnoliopsida; order Dipsacales; family Adoxaceae; genus Sambucus; species Sambucus nigra. The sequence goes on along the minus strand of OX422212.1, from coordinate 474,086,009 downwards.
AAATAAAAAAAAATGAATTATCAAAACAAAAAAGTCCTATACAAATCTAATACCCTCCCGTGCAACCCAAAAGCGAAAAAGTACTAAAAATGAAAATCTTCAAATCTTCAAATTTGACATCTACAAATTTCCAACGTTTTTTTGTCATCGTCGGGGTGTGCAAAATAATGATCCTCAAAATTTGTACCTACACACATGAGATAAGAAATAAATACCTTTGTGATGTATCAAGTTTTAAATGGGATAAACATAAATCAAATCAAAGATCAAATCTCCCCCATAATTCATAATTCATTTTCCCCCTTTTTATTTGTCCAAAATAGACAAGGAAAAAAATAAACCAAATAAATACGGAGTGTCACGACAAGCATAGAAAATAAGCACGGATAAATCAACTACGGTCATGCAAGGATAAACTCAAAAGGATCCACCAATTATTTTGTATTTTTTAGATTTTTCAAGCAAAGAAAATTTACAAAAATATCACACACCATGAATTTACACTAAGATAACCAAATCATGGAAGTGGAATGAATGGGTGTGACCAAATTAGATTGGAAAATCAATGCAATCAAACATAACATATGTGCGCGATGAATATGGATACTCTTAACGAATGAACTCAAAATCGTCCTTAGGTGTCAAAATGCGAATTTAAACGACATCAACTCAATCTAATCAACAAATCAAAGTCTAAAATGAATTCCAAGCCAATAAAATCTAAACCTATGTAATGTTTTTTCAAGACTTTGTCAGGACGTGAAAACCCGTTGTTTTATTTCCAACCAAACACCCTCATAAATAATAAATCTTTTATTTTTCTATTGAGGTGATCTAAATCCTAATGGCCCCTTTTTGACATATTTATCCTTTTATGGCGTTAATTTTTTTCGGGCTCCTTTTAACCTTTTTGGAGCTTGGCTACTTTTTACAATGCCACAATTTTTTTGGTCCGATTTAAGTGGTGGGTTAATCGTAAAGGATATGTGTTCCTTTCATTACCCTTCCCTGTGTTCACATCATTTTTCACATTTAAACAAATTCCTCATGGCTAACGGTTCTTACATGCACTACTTTCATTGTCAAGTTTTATCGCATTTACTTCGTTTTGAAGATAGGATTGAGATGAAAACATATTGATTAATATGTGATAGACAATCACAGTAATCAAATAAATATGTGCACTGTGCAATAATGGATATCATGAGCCAAACTTGTAGGAAGTGACAACTAATCACATCTCAATGACTCTGAACATAGTAAAGCACACAGTGAAATGATGATGCATCATAAATCACTATCAAATAGTCACATGGATATGGAATGATGTTGTGACTTGGCCATCCTATACGTCCATTCATAAACGGTTGATACAAAAATCTTTTTGTCTTTTTCCAAAAAAATTATCAAAAATAAATCTTTTTGGCTTTTTCAAATTTTCTCGAAAAATAAAAAATCTTTTTGTATTTTTCCAAAAAATTTTAGAAATAAAAAATCTACTTGGTTTTTTGAAAAATATATCAAAAATGGAAAAAATAAATACAAAAGTGGTACATACTAGCAATAGGCATAAATATCATCATGAAAATCATCATATCCTAGCAAACAAGTCTAAACCTCAACCGTTAGGTGCGGTGGAGTTATCCAAATATGGTGACATCCTATGAAAAACATCCGTTAAATCTTGTGAAGTTTTGACTAAAAACTTAACTTTATTTCAAATATGTGCAAACTCTCTCACGTAATCTCCAGGAGCATTAAAAGTATCATGTGTGTGTGTGTGGGGGGGGGGGGGACACGTGGCAAAACTCTATGTGACACAGTACCAAACTTGAAACAAAATTCCCTAAGGTATCCTCTCTTCTTACAATGGGTGCAAACATACACGGGCCTATGAAAACCTCTCCTAAAATGATGAGGGCGCACTCTCCTATCGGGTAACGTATGCCTTGGTGGGTTGAGTTGAGAACTATATAGATCTATCACAAACTCGGGAACCGATTCAGGTGCAACAAGGGAAGTAGATGCATCGTCATAACCTATTCCTAGTCATTCAACATTACCCAAAGCGGGACCGAGGAGCATCTTAACAACCTTCTTAGATGTGCCCTCTATAGTGACCTTGACCTCCCGAGCATGTTCGATATCTCTCTCTAGTTGTAACACACGGGCTTCAAGTTCACTCTTTTCTCTACCTACGACAATCAACTTCTCACTCAGAGAAACCTTCACCTTCTCGAGTGGAATCGACGACACCTCAAATCCCCTCTAAACATCTCTCTCCCACCCACTCTCTCTCTCTCTCTCTCTCTCTCTCTCTCTCTAAATCTAACACCTTAAGATCTAACTCCTTATTTAACTTCTTCATTTTTAAGGTCTCGGCGTATAAATATCTGAACACTTTTTGGAGATCGCTTTCACCCTCACTATCACATTCACTCGAAACACTCACATCATCATCGGGGCTTTCACGTGCACAAGTACCCTCATCGACGTGGGATAAACTAGGTGTGCTCATATGACTTGCCATAAAGGTGACACACATACCATGTGATGACTCATCCACATAATCATTCACCTCTTCCTCACTATCGCTACGAGTGGCGGAATTAGCAATATTTTTGACCTTTCTATTTAGTATAATGGAACACTCAAACACTTTGTTCCCTTTGCCCTCGTACTCGAAACATCTCTCCACTTCCTCTTTCTCTTTCTTGTCACTCTCTTTCGCCTCTTCTTTATTTTTATTTTTCTCAAAAAAATTATTGAAAGAATTTTCTTTAGAAAATTTGAGAAACGTTTTAAAAAAATTCGCAAACATGGGCACATCATCAATAGTAAACTCTCCCTCTGACTCAGAATCATAAACTCTATCTTTCTTCTTCTTAGACACTTACTCACTCTTCCTAGATTGTGCCTTAAGTCCAATCCCGCTATCCTTAGTCTTAACAGTTTTGGGAAACATGTCAATCTCATAAGTTTGAAGGTCTCCTACGAGTTCTTCTAACCTAAGTGTATCTAGTTTCCCCAAAGAAATTAAAACGGCGACCTTAGGAATAAAACGATATGGAAGTGACCTTAAAATCTTTTTGACAACTTTCATCTGGTCAATTTTCTCACCCAAATTAAAACTCGTGCTAACTATCTCCGAAAACCTAGCATAAAACTCGTCAAAATATTCAGGTTCAAACATCGTGATTGTCTTAAATTGGGTGGTCAAATTTTGCAACTTAGATGCCCTAACCGCATTAGTACCCTCGTGTGTCAATTGGAGGATATCACATGCCTCTTTAAGCATATTGCATGTCATAATACAATGGAACTCGTCAGGGGTGATGGCTCCTGAGATAGCGCTAAGGCCACGGGAGTTAAAATAACTCAATTTAAGATCATCCTCAGTCAGTCTGACACAGGTTGAGGATAAGTGACATTATCAACAGTGACAATGGGAGGAGTCCGCCCTCTTTCACAAATAATCCAGACACGTTCAAGAATTGTTTTTAAAACAGATTTCTTGCGGGCTTTCTAATAGGAATAATTTATGCCATCAAAGACGGGCAACTGATTATATAAGTTATCCATCGAAAAAATTGCAAAATTTCAAAATCATATTTAAAAAAAATGATATCACAAAAATTTTGCGAAAAAGGATCTCACGTTAATTTGGGGAAACCTGCTCTGATACTAATTTGAGAATGCGTGATATCGAATACTTTTGGGAATTCACAAATTTCCAATTTATAACTTATTTAATTAGAGTCAGTATTAGATCCTAGTTAATTCCAATTTTTTTTACACCCTAACCATGCATCTATGTGAATACTTATACCATCACAAACAATCACAAATTATTGGGTAAATAAATTTTAGCAAAAATCCCTCAAAAGGGAAAAACCTTTATTTCAATAAATGTTTACAACACTTATAAAAATTTGCAATGAATCAATGAATATGCCACATAAAACTCACATAGACCGCAACCTAGATCAGTAATGGACTCTCTTAAGACCCCATAAGAGCCGCAACTCACTTCAGTAAGGAACACCCTCAAGTCTCCCTAAGTGACCACAGTCGTTAGTCAACAACTCCCTCAATAGCCACCAATCCAGTAGTAGAGATGGAACTCCACAAGAACAAACTTCAACATAAGTATTTTGGGTTCCACAAATTCATTCACAAAAGATTGGGATTGATTTTGGAGAAACAAAAACATAAAAAATCTTTAAAAGTGAAGACTTAAAGTTATACAGAAAAGAAGTCTCGTTTTGTAAAAAGTCATAATAAAAAGGACTCTAAAGTAGTTATTTATAAAAACCTTGAGTCGGAAGGTTGTTTGAACGACATCTCCAGGTCATTTGAATGATATCTTATGTCGTTAGATCTAGTAAGGAGCGTCCAAATAAAAACCAAAATAGTATGTTGTCGTTTAATTCAAGCTTCAAGTGATTCTTCAAACTATCTTTCAAATGACATCTAATGTCATTAGATGAGTCATTTAAACGACTTGTGCTTGTCGTTCTAACGACATACACTTGTCGTTTGAACAACTGAAACGTCAAAGAAATGATTTTAAAACTCCGCCTACAGGTCTTAAAAAATTAATTTTGCCCTACAAAAAATTTCTCAGCTTGTTAAAAACTATTTCAAAAATATCCCAACACTTAAAGTAAATCATTTTACAAAACTTAAACACATTCTATGAAATTGTACCTCATGTCATGTAAATGTTGAAAATACTTAAAATTTGGATACCTAGTCTTGAGTGTATGAACTTGAACTTCTTCGATGGGTGTAGAGGTATACTACATACTCTATGTAAGGTACGGACAATGGAATATATGTCCTTACAAGACTCAGTCTAAATATTTTCAAATTATCATCATACTCTAAAACTGGGCGTCTTGTGACTACGCAGTCAGTTCCTATGAGTTACAATGTTCCCCGCATGGTGTTCATAACTTTGATAGGGACGTTTGGAGTTGTTTTGTGTTTTCATCCTTTAACAGCATGTTTCCATGCCTAAGTCAAGATATTTAAGGATTTTCATAATATTCTAAAATCGAATGTCCCGTGACTACGTTGTCAATTCCTATCAGTTACGGTGGTCCCATGCGAGATTTCGTTTCTCTTACGGGGCCGTTTGGGCATTTTCGAGGTTTTCACCCTCTAGCACCATATTTTTTACCTTAGTCTTGATATTTTGTCATTATTTCCATATTCTCAAAGTAAAAGTCCAATGACTATGTGGTTATTCTCTACGAGTAACATTAGCCCCTTGCGAGGTGTTTATGCCTCTTATGGGGTCGTTTGGAGGTTGTTTTGGATTTTTGCCCTCTAACAGCAGGTTTTTAAGACTAATTATATACGTTTTCAAATTATTTCCATATTCTCAAACTATGGTTCTCGTGACTACATAATTGTTCCTACGAGTTACATTGGTCCCATGCGAGGTATTCATGCATCTTACAGGCCATTTGGGGTTTGTTTTGGATTTTTTATATCTAACGATATGTTTTAATCCTAAGTTAGATATTTCAAAATTAACGTCCTATTTTCAAAACTGGGGTCCCGTGACTACGTAGTCAGTTTTTATGAGTTACATTGGCATGTGCGAGGTGTTCGTGCCTCTTACGGGACTGTTTGGGGGTTATTTGGGTCTTTTGCCCTCTAATGACATGTTTTTAAGCCGTAGTCTAGATATTTTTAAATTATCTTCATATTCTCAAATTGGGAGTCCCGTGTCTACGTGGCTAGTTCCTACGAGTTATAATTGTCCAATGCGAGGTGTTTGTACCTCTTATGGGACCCTTTGGGGGTTATTTTGGGTTTTTGCCATCCAACGACATATTTTTAAGCCTAAGTCTAGATATCTCCAAATTATTATCATATTCTCAAATCTTGAGACTCGTGACAACTCGATCAATCCTTATGAGTTATATTGGTCCTATGCGAGGTGTTCGTGTCTTTAACGGGGCCATTCGAGAGGGCTATTTTGGGTTTTCACCCTCTAGCGTCATGTTTTCATATATAAGTCTTGAGATTTTCAAATTATCTTCATATTATCAAATCGGAGTCCCGTGACTACATAATCAGTTCCTACAATTTACATTGGTCCCATGCGGGGTGTCTGATAAGCACTCAAAAGTGTTTAAATAAAACTCTAAATATACAATTTTAATTACTAATTCTCATTAACATTGGTCTTATGTGGATTCATGTTTATCTTGTAGGTCAAATTCCATTTTGCGCTTTCAAATGCTTCAATTCAAGACAAATTCGCGTTAAAAAGAGCCAAAACTCAAATTTTCGTACCAATTATCTTGTCCCCTAATCGAGCCCAGACTCCCTAGCCTGTCTTAAAATTGTCCAGTGTGTGTGTTGTTTTGTTTTTATTATTTTCTATATTTTTTGAATCTTTTTTATTATTTTTCATTTTATTTTATTGAGTGTTATACTATTTTATGTAAATATAATAGTGCGTGTGAGTATGTGTGTCATTTTATATAATATTAAGTTCGTGTCTATATATATTAAGGTGTGCGTTTCATTAGATTTTTTTAATTATTTTATTTTATTTATTTTTAGTATTTTTATTTTATTAGTTTTGTTCTATTATTATTTTGTTCTATTTGAGTCTTTTTAGATTAATATTTCATTTTTAATTTTAATAGGTTTTAATTTTTAGTTTTATTAATTTTGTTAGTTTTATTTTTAATAGTATTATTTTATTTAGGTACGAATTGTACACACACACACACCCCACTATAATATACCCCACACTATGACAACTCGAATATAATTATGATATATCATTCTTACCTTATGTGACATGGATAGTGTGTTATTAGTGTATATAATGTTAAGTTATCATGTTTAGTCTAATCCTACTTACATAACTCATGAAATATCGAATTAGTTACAAACACAAAATTTTGAAGTTTTCGGTAAGAATGTTCATGTTAGAGACTAGTTTTGACTAACAATTGACTTGAGGTGAGAACTATATAGTTGTATATATGTGATTTAAGTTTGTAACACAACAAACGGTGTGTAAAACAGAGGTTCGAGTAAATAGGGACGAGTCAAATAGGTGTTTTGGTTGTGAGGGTTATGGCCATAGGGATTTTGAGTGCCCCATTAAACTAAGGAGAGAGGGTAAGCAACCAATGTCTTTTAATGCAACCCTTAGTGATAGTGATAATGAAGAGGGACCCGATTCCCCCACTAAGCCCAACTTTATGGATTTTATGGCTAGTCATGTGAGCACCGATAATGAATCTTCCCATGAAGATATTCAACTACATGACACTCCTGTGGTCAAAGTTTATGATTCCCTTATTTTTGATTTTAGTGAGAGTGAAGAAGAAAGAGAGAGTGAAAATGAAGAAGAGGTTAATGTGAGTGAACTTCAAAAATGCTTTTCAAGAATTATATGAAGAATCTGTTAAACTAAAAAGAGCTAATTTGAAGTTAGAAGTGAGTTTAAGAGAGTGTATCAAGGTCGTTGATGATAATGTATTGGTTGAAGACCTTAGGACACGTGAGATAACTCTTCAAAAGAAGCTTGAATATGTAGAAGGCGAGAGAGATAGCCTTAGAGGTTTAATGGAATCCTTGAAAAAGGAGCTTCTCGAGTTTGAAGAGAGAAATGTTTTATTAGAGTCTAATATTTTAGAATTAAAAAATAAATTAAAAGACTCTAGAAAAGTCAAATTTTATTTGGAGTGTAGGTCCAAAAAACTAGATAAAATCTTAGGCACGATCCAAATAAAAAATGACACTTATGGTTTAGGCTTCGATACTTGTAATGAGTCCACTCATAAAGCCAAAACCAATGTTTTAGGAGAATCGCCTAGGAAAACCGTTAGAGATCATTCCTTAGGTAAGTCTTTTCGCCGAGTCTTTAGGTGCTCACATTGTGGTCGAAAAGGTCATCTTAGGAAATTATGTTTTGATCTTAAGCATGGTCCTAGAAAAACCCAATGTAAGGCAACCAAGGTAGCCAAGATTCTTACCCCCCAGATAATCATTCGTCATTGGTTTGGGTTAGGAGAACCGACTTGGTGTCTTTACAAGGTAGATTATTTGATTCTCATTTACTTTCACATGCTTCCTCCCCTGAAAAATCTAAAGGTTGAATGTGTTAGTTTTATTTGCATACTTTAGCTTTCGGGCCTCATGCTATATCTTCATGCTAATTGTATGCTTGTTTTAGTCATTTTCTAATCTATGCTCCATGTTTAATCACATGCTAGAATTATGATTTTTATTTATCTTTTGTATTCTATTTCCTTCATTTTAGTTTGCATTAAATGAAAAATACAAAAAGATTTTTGTTTATCATTTGTGTTTTACCCGGTTAGTAATTTAAGCTTTATAATAAAAAAAAATACAAATGATTTTGTTTGTCTTTTGAGTAAATACTTTTATTTTTGGTTAAAATTTTCAAAAACTCACAAAGATTTTTATTTTGTGTGTATTTTAGTTCGACACACTTTATGTGGCATACACTTGTGTTTGATTCCCTTCTTTTTCGCTCCCATGTGGCTAGAACTTTTGGTTAAGATTGTCAATCCTTAAAATGTTCTTTACCATGCTTACATGGAGTAGTTGGATTTTTTGTTGCTTAAATGGATTATATTTTTTATATGCCTCTATTCACACATGCAAGAGCTCTTTTGAAATTTATTCGTCACATGTTATATTTGAGCTTTGTGAGGTGTTCTCCTACCAATCTTGTCATCTACATATTTATGACCTAGGAGGACTAGTGCATGTCAAAATTCGCTGCACGTGAGATTTGTGAGAATTAAAAATATTATATATAAATGTGCACGGGGAAGGGCTCTGAAAGGATTTATTATCCTTTGCAAATAGTAAGCCACCGTTTGTTCGGACCTAAAAGAAATACGTGGTCCAAAGGCCTAAAAATAGAATTATGGCATTAAAAAGAAAAATAATTGCCAAGGCTTATTTTTATTTGATATATTCATTCAAATATATATGCTTATTGAGGGAGATTGGATGGTATATCAATTATTTGCACAATGTCCTTTTATCATATTTTTAATTTCAATGTCATGACTCTATTGGTTTGTAGAATCATCAAAAGTCTAGGCTTATATGCATTGAGTATGTTTATTCATTGAGTTCAATTTATATTGTCACGTGAGGTTATATTCAAATGTGATGAAGTTTGCAATCAATTGAGAACTCCTTGAACATGTTTTAAGTGATTGGTTCTAAATTTAATTGTTGCTAGTTCACACCCCAACACTTCTATTTCCATATGACACATTTTTTCCATACGAGAGTGAAAAACTTATCTTATTTAGTGACATTTGTGTGTTTATATCTATATATATGTGCGTGTGCATCTTTAGTATATCTAGAGTATGTATATATATGATATTTTTATTTTTGGTCTTTGCCTTGCTTTCTAGTCCATCTATACTTTAATTCATAATTGATATCTATCTTGTTGCATTCTTTGTTGATATCACATGATTAATAGTTATGTATCATATTGGTATCATTTTCTTGCATCTTATTTAGTATCCGTTATTATTTGCATGGATTTGTTGTGCTTTTTTTGCCACATGCTTTCATGTTCTTATCACTCTAAGCTTCATCTTTAAATTAGTTTGTTAACCTTTGTCTATTCCAAAACAAAAAAGGGGGAGAATGATAGGGGGAGAAATGGTATCTAATCCTATTGAAATAGTATCTTAATTTGGGAGATTGAACTTAGGGGGAGTCGCTATCTTCTTAGGTTTATCATAGTTGATAAAGGGGAGAATTAATTTAGGGGGAGTATTTATTTTATGCATTTAATATTCTTGATATTCCCTATGTGTTTGATAATTTGTTTAAGTGTGCAGGAATATCTTCTAAGTGGAAACTTTCATCATCGGCAAAGATATTGATCCTTTGGGTTGTTTGAGTCAAGCATTGTAATTTTATTTTTGGTGGGACATTATTTCTATGTCTAGTAGATCTTAACGGCCCTTTAGGATTTTTGTTGGTTTTTGTCCCGGAATAGCCAAAGGGGGAGATTTATAAGGACACAAATTTCCAATTGAGTCCTTTGTAGTTTTGGCTCAATTCCGGACAAAAAAGTTTAAGTCATAGGATAGAATACTTGACCATCCTTCAAGCCTATGACGTACTAAAGTTGAAGACATAGCGGCCAAGTTTATAATGCTTCATCAAATGCCGGTTTAGTGTGCCTCGTTTCTACGTCATCAATATGGTTCCATTGCTCCTAAGGTATAAAAGCATTTTAATATATATATATATATATATATATATATATATATATATATATATATATATATAGGAGCTCGAAACAATAGTTTATTGGGTGTAATTTATAATTTTTATAAATTAATTTTAACGACTTTGTTTTACTCAGAAAAATATTTTTTTTGGAACTTTCCATAAAGTTTTGGGTTTAAACTTAATATTTCATTTTTCTGAGACGTCGTTCAAACGAACTGACATCTCATTCGAACAAGATGCCAGGTCGTTCGAAGGATATTTCTAACGATTTTCTTTTTTCCATTCTGGAACATCGTTAGTAAATCCGTTCGAACGAAAAGTCGTTCAAACGAGTTTTGGCGGGAATTTTTTTGGGCAGTTTTTGACGGTTTTCCCACTACTTTTCCCCACTATCTTTTGCCAGATTTTATAAGGTGCGGGAAGCAATTTTTATAACCAAAATTTTAATATCCTACAACCTCCTAGAGAGTGTTTTTGAGAGTTCAACTTTCCAAGAAAAAGTTCATTCTTTAGAGTGTTAATTTTTCAAGAAAATCTTTAAAACACTTTTGTTTTAAACCCAAAGTTTGTTTATCCAAGTTCCTTTAGATATATACTTTGCTTGGAGTTTGGCACCGGTTTTATCTCTACCGTTTGAAGAGAAATTTGGTTTTGCTTCTACATAAAACAAAGAAGAAGATTGTTCGCGTTGTCATAACCACTTGGAGAAAGGCTCTTAGTTCGGGTGACGATGACCAAAAAGGTCCGATTGGTGGATTCCGAAATCGCGGTGGAGCTCCGTGGTTTTTTGCTAGGCTGAGTTAGTTACAAGAAGACGCGTCGGGTCGTGAAGGAGTCGAGTCGAGTGTTGTAAGTCATCTTGCTTGTAATTGTGAATTCCGTACTTAGTCGATTTGAGGCTAGGGTAGTCCGAGTTTTTTTTCCATTGTGAGTTTTTCCTCGTACATCGCAGCGTAATGATTTATTGTTTATTTTATCTTTCGCAAAATTCACCTACAATGCATGCTTAGGTAAAAAGATAAAATTTGGTTTAATGACTACTTATGTTTAATTTGGTGCTACATAATTAATTGGATAAATGCTAATTTAATTCAAGTCATCATTTAATTTGTTAAAATTGGTTTGGCCTAATTTGGTAATATTGAAAATATGACTTAGGCAAATTTCTAGGACTTTTATTAAATTGTTTTTGGGGCTTAAAGTAAAAAATTCACAAATTTGATTTTTAGTATAATTTTAAGTTTGAGAAAATTAAAATTTGTCTTACTTTAGTTTTAATTTGTGAAGAAATTAATTTTGAGTTTATGTAGTTGTTTAATTTTAATTTGAGATAAATTTAAATTTTGTGTTTAGTTGAACCATCTCGCTTCCGCATCTCATAAAAGGTAATTACGTTTTGTAGTAAAGACTTTAAAATTGGGGGGGGGGGGGGCTCTCCTTTTCAGAAGCAATATGCACAATATAATAATCGATATTCTAAAGGGCTCTCAAAGTAACCACGGAAGGGAAGGCTTTCTTGCTACAAGAAATTAAGACTGCGGCCTCAATTCTCCCCCTTTGATGTTTTGAGGGAGTCAAGCCTACACGAACTGCAATAAAAAATAGAGATGGAAGTTATAAAAATAAGATCAAGTATAAAGTATACAGGGTGCGGCCAAATTAGAAACATGTTATTACATTCCAAATGGGGATGACCCCAGGACCATGAAAGCTTACAGGATCTCTCTCCCTCTAATTTTGTGAAGTTTACTTCCCAGTGTTCCTCGAAAATGAAAAATACTCGCCTTTCTAGTTTCTAGTTTCTAGTTCAATAAGGTTTGCCGGTCATGAGGTATCTATTGGCAAGCCACGTAGTAGTACCAAGGGTTATTCACCCTATCCTCATTCAACCTATAAAAATTGAAGAATTCAACGGTCATTATATCCCTATGGAATTTCTTCTTCCAAACAACGAAGGACGCCAAAATATCCCTCCACTTGTTCGGATCTACTTAGGATAAATATAGGTTCATCACTTGAAAAAAAATTATGAATGGGACTGATATCCTCAGTCCATGGAGGAAATCGTAAAGGGGAAATAAAATTCCATGATCAGGGACGGCGGAACATGCTCTTTGGTCTGCGAAAGGTACATAGCATATAGTCCCATCCAGAAATTCACAAACCTAGGCTAGAAGTTCCATCCACTCTTGAGTCTTAATTCATGGATAGTTCAAGTTTGCGGGATCTCTCTCTACCTTAGTGCCATGACGTGAAGGCCCGAATTCAGTATTCCTCATCTCCATGGTGGTTTGAACTTGATCACTAAGAACCGCGAACTCATCGTTGGTATTTCTCTACACTTTTGTTTGATTATTTTTAGAACCCGTGCCCTTTTCATCTTTATGGATTATTACAACAGTCTAAATAGGTTCCCTACAGTTAGGATTTATGTAATCAAAATTAACATGTATAGAGATTGGACACTCTTTCAATTTGTAAGATCCACTTATTTTTAAGGGTATGATGTTCAACACCGCGGGAGGACGAACCCCAAGATTTTTTATCCAAGAAGTTTCCAAGTACTCCTAATTATTCTAATGCATAAGGCCACGACATGTATTAGTAAAAGAAGAAAAAGCTCCACGGTTAGAGAACCACAACCATTATTGGAAAAATACAAGGAAAGTACTTAGAGTTTTTAAGGACCACGACCCCAAGCACAAAAGCCGCGACAGCAGGAAAAAGCATGGTAGGACTCAAAAACATCTAAGGCCACAGACTCATATGAGTTAATCATACAAGTTAGAAACATGTAATGTCGACATGAGACAACTTGAAAAGACGACAGTCTCATTCCAATATTTAAAGCAGTTCTAAGCGTGCAAGGTAATGATTATAAAAATTCGCAGCATCATATATCAAACCATGATCTTTGGACCAAGTCCACAACTAATAGTCCAGGGATGTAGAGATTATTCATACTTCACGTCCATAAGAGACAATCATTTAGACTCATTGTTAAATGGTTTGGTAAGATCAATATGAGGAAAATCTTGGTTTTGGACCAATAACACACCACAAACAACAATTTGTATCCTTTGCCTAAAATCGACCCTAAAATCTTCAAAACCAACCATCAAATTTCAATCCAAAATAGTCCTAATCTAACCTAACTAGACCATGCTTATAATTAGACCTGGCAAAGTGAGGCACGACACGATAACACGACACAAACTGACATGAAGTTATAAGTTAATGGGTGGACTCTTAATGGGTTCGAGTTATATCAGTGCCAACCCGATAAGACACGATAGTTAACGAGTCGGGTTAGTGTTGGCACCCTTCACCTGTGAATACCCGATAAGACCCATTATGACCCATTAATTTAAGTAAATAAGATATACTCTTGGAACTTATAAATAAATTATGTAGCATAATGTTAATTTAATCATAATGAATTTTACTAAATGAGAGATTTAGTAATGTCAATGAATTAATGGGTCTACTTGAGTTTAAAAATGAGATAATATGTCTATCTGTATATAATTGAAAATAATTCATTATCTTAATGGGTATTAATGGGTGAAAACGATATGACACGTTAACATAACGGGTCGGGTATGGATATGATTTTTTCACATGATAAAAAAGTCACCTGTTTAGACACGAACCCAATAAGACCCGAACACGATAAAAAACGACACGAACACGACTCGATACGATCCATTGATAGGACTACTTATAATAAACCATCAACAAATCAATATCAAACAATCTTAAAACTCGATAATCCCAAATATCATCAAGAACACAAACAAAAAAAAACTAGTTATACTTTTTAATGATTATAACATAATTCCAAGGATCATTATTAAAATTGAGGAAAAAGATTGAAAGAGAATACAAATAAAGGCAAAAATGAAAGAAATTTCCAGAAAAAGGGAGGAAACTAACCTGAAATATAAGAACAAATGTTGCCAGAAATTTGCCCTTACTATCATCGAAAATCATCCTTACTTTCGCTGAAAATTGCCAAAGCTTTTTGCTCTAAAGTTGGGAAGGTAAATGAGGCCTTCAACGTAAACATATTTATATAAGAGGTCATAAAATTTGAAATGTCACTAAACTTAAAATGCCTCAACAATAGGCTATAACACCAGCAATGCTGCATCCTCTCCACGGTAGGACACGAATTCAAGATAATGGTCCCCAAACAAGAACAAAGGCCCAATGCTAAATCACTTACCTCTTAGCATTGAGTCTTGAGGAGCTTATGTAATACCCAAAATATCTTAACCAGTGGACAAGAGACAAGTGGCATGGAAGCCCACATAACCACATGGAGATATGCTCAAGGACTAAAAGAATTCCTCGACCTATAACGAAGGCCATGACTTGGTAACTAACTAATTTGCGGACTACACTCCATTTGTACTTTAAAAACATAAGACCATGACATAATATCTCTAAGGTCATGGAACCTATGACAGACTACCTTAGAATTCAACAATTAGATGCCTTATAAGTTGCGACCCCTCAAACATAGAATGACTCTAGAAGGACAGATCGCAGACCCTAACACGTCAGTAATGGACCACCAAGTGCTCACCTTCAAGAAAGATTCCATCACATCATCCTTATCCACAATGCATGTGCATAGTACACTTGACATTTTAAACTAACTAGTATAAATAAAGGTACATACCCCCTCATTTGGAAAGCAACAACTGAATAGAGAGTCTTTACCTAACTCTCTCTAGCTTCTCTTTACACCAGAGTTCATACTCAGAAAATCCCAGGCAGACATAGCTGCGGCCTCTTACTTATTTTCACTACAAGGACACAACCTCTTCAACACCGCACATGCATGTTTATGTTTCTAACCCATTTCTCTAGTCTTATATGCCTAATAGGCCCCCAGTATTGTACTATAATAATAGACATAATGTAAAAAAGGTTTCATAGTGGATGTAGGCTCCTTTTATGGCCGAACCACTCTAAATCTCATTTTTGTCTCTCTTTATCTCTATTTTACTCTACTCTATATTTTGAATATTGTGTATAGCTTTGACGGCATGATTTACTCTACTAGATCCATTTTCACGCAATAATATTTTGGCGTCGTCTGTGGGAAATAAGATGTTCTACTAAGTTTTTCACAAATTTGAACGATTATGACTTATTTCATCATGAGGGATCTCCGAATCTATATCGTATGGGTGAGATTTTGGTTGCTAGGCCCATATTTTCACATAAAACCTAGTTAGGGTATCTTCATCATTTCAGATATGTTTCTCCCAAGCCTATTTAGGGTTTATGGTTAATTATATTTCTCCCGATGATATTGTCATGTCCAAATCTGCCTAAGTTGTTAAAATATCCACGACCCGATAAGGCATGGGAACTAGGGATGAGCATATTTGTTGTTTTCTCTACATTTTATGGTGATTTAGCCATATAATGACTATATAATAGGTATTTGCTTCTAAAACTATGTTTATTTGCTCAATGACTTTTTAGCCTAATTCGTGGGCTGGAAAATCATATTTGGGCAAAATTTGGGTTAGAATCTCCACTCTGCCACCAAAGATCTGCGTCCTTAAATGTAGTCGTGTTATAGGTTCATGACCTCGTAGTGATAGTTTAGACCAAAACATTTATTTTGGGCATGTTTATCTTTTTAGATTAAAGAATTGTATTCTTTTAGACCGAAGATGCCACAAAATGCTTGAAAACCCACAGAACGAGTTTTATGGCTTTAAGGTTGGGTTAACTTGCATAAGGCTAGGTTGTAGGATTGAAAACTGATGATTCTATGTCAAAATCAACTAGGGTTATTTCCTTAAGGATTGATAAATCACCCGAGAAAGGTTTAGATATTTTACTAACTTTTTAGCCATCACATTACGATTCCATCTAAGGGCATATATTTGGAAAGTGGTCCATCAGATAGAATCACCCCATGAGAAAACCATGTTCGATCTTATCCTTCGTGGTGGAAAACTTCTGAAAAGGACAATGGTCATGTCCTCATCCCTTTTTGGCTTGACAAACTGCTACGTCAATGGAACATGCCTCATCCCATTGTTAATATCTGCTCAATATATGGTTCTTCTTTGTCTCTGTCTCTCACTATGTTTAGTTCATCTCAATGATAAAAAAATATTTTCTAAAAAACTAATAATTTAAAGAGAATGCAACATGATAGGAAGCTTGAGTTCAGGGTACACGTAGGATGAAGATGTGGCATGCCTAATGAGGTGCATCGACCATCTTTACAAAGGTTAGGCCTCACTCAAAGGCCTAATAAATATCCTCGGCCAAAGGGTTCTAATCCTTGAGTATGTGGTCTTCACCAATATATTAAAGGCCGAAGACATTGAAATAAAGATAGAGGTCGCAACCTCTAGAAATAAGTGTGCGCCAGAAGTAGCAGATGTGAAGAAAAGAAAGCATCAAACTCATTCACATAGACTGTATGAAGAGTTTGCTCCTCTCAACTGTGAGTTGGAAATTATTTTTTCAGCATCAAGGAAGAAAAATTCTGCTACTGGACAGAGAAACTCACAACTCTCGTTGTAAGAGAGACAAAAGAAATTCGTATGAATTCCATAATGACTATGATCACACAACCAATAAGTTCCATAGCCGAAAGCATAAGGTGGAAAGACTCGTCGAGCAAGGGATGCCAAAAAGTTTCATTCAGGCTACGTCCTTCAATTGAGCACATAAATAGTTGAGAATAACTTACAGACAGTGGCTAAGATTTGAGAACCTAGAAGGTCGTGGCCTAGAAGACATTTTGAGGGATATTTTGTTAATTTTTTACTTTTTTAATTATTATAAGGCCATAGTTAGGCTAGAAATAAAATTATGTATTCCCTCAAATTCATATCAATGAAAAGTTAATAGTTTGCCTTAATTTCTTTGTAATACTTATTCAATTGGTTTACCGAAAAACCTAACAACAATCACACCTCAAGACAACTACAAAGGTTGTGGATCACCAGATCATAAGAGAAGGCCGCGACCATCTATGACCCATTCCCATTAAGGGTTGCGGAGGCAGAGGCTCCCATAAACCTAAGAGTTGAGAGACAAAGAAAGATTTATCTCCAATAACAAAAACCAAGTCATAAAAATGTCGACTCTAGTCAGAGAAATCAAAGCTTAGTCTAAGTCATAAATATACAGACTCTGATCTGAGTAATCAGACTTAGTCCAAAGAAACCTAAGTCGTAATAAACATAGACTCTAGCCAGAGCAATCAAACTTAGTCCAGATTGAGAATGACAAGAGCTTTGTGCTACTAAATATGCTCGAATCCTCTAAAAAAGCAGTACCATGATTGGAGTGAGTCTATGTTACTACATTCAGAGCAGACTCCATAATAGCACACCCTCACTCAACAACAAGTGGGACTGAGCCTTAGAGGGATACTTATACTCTATGTGACTTGGGGGCTGCTTATACCCTATAAGCCTAGGAGATATTAATGAAAAAAATATTTGGGCAAAAAATGATTAACAACGTTAACCAACTATGTTTTTTGTAAAGTGTAAGATTTTTCAAAAACCTTTAAATATGAAAATGGATTTAAAAGATAACACAAGATGTGTAACCTAATGTTTAAACAAATTTATTTGAAAATTTTCTTTGTACAAATTTTAATAATATCTATTAAACCAATTAGCTTGAGCAAGAACCATGCAAATAAGAAAAAAAAGAATCATCCACAACACAAATATTTTAATGTGGTTAAACCTCCCTAGAGGAAACGTCCACGAGGCCCACTACACCCAAAAAAAATATATTTCACTAATAATTAGAAAAGTTTACAAATACAATAAATATCATAAATAGCTAAAAAATTATACTTAATTGAGATTCCCCTCTCAAATGTGGGTAAAAGCCTCTAAATTTTGATTCAAACAACTCCAAGTTGAATGGAAAGACACGCCTCCAAAATAATAACAGATTATAGTGGAATTTGTGTGATTTGTAGTAAAGTGTATAAAATGAAGTTATGAGACACAAACACACACACACACACAAACACACACATAAGTGTTACAGACAGATCTTAGCAAAACTCACAAGGATATTTCCAAATACAACTATGTTGTTACACGATTTTCATATCAGATCTTTAGATTTATGAAAACAAATCAAATCTAAGTTTTAACAAACCGAATCTTAACAAAAATGTACTCAATTTTCAAAACTATTTACGAAAACAAAATATTTTCCTCAAAATAGTTATAAACAGACTATATACCAGTTTAGAACTAAAATCATTTTAGAAAATCAAGGGGTGTGATTTCATAGAGATGCAACAAATAAAATGTTTCAAGAGTTTCAAAATTAGTTTTCAAGAAGCTATTGGTTTTGAAAAACAGAAAAACTTTAGACCGAGACACCTAAACAAACGTAGATATAAATATAATGTGAAATATAATCTAGGCTTAATTATCTAATTCAATGGATTTGAATAGAGGATTTGAAAACCTAAAGAAACTCTTTTCTTTCTCTTTTTTCTCTCTTCTCTCTCTAAAATTGCTCGTTTCTCTCTAAAAACACTAATTTTTTTACCATAAGGCTCAAATGATTTCGAGGCAAGGGTTTAAATACTAGATGATTAGAGAAGGTTACCGCCGGTTGATATGAATGGCAAGGATTGAAAGTGTACGATCGAGAGTCAATCCAAAGGTTAATGTGAACGCGTATAAATAAAGCCAAATCGGTTGAATGGGTTATCGGTAATAAGTAACATTTCACAATTCAAGTCCTGAATCTTAACCTCAACCATTGATTAAAATGATCTAATGGGTGTAAAAAGAGATAGCAAATGCAGACATATAAGAAACACAACTTAAGTCCAAGAAACACACCAAACACACTCAAAGATTAAAAATGTTTTAAATGTAATTTCTAATGAATTAAAAATATTTATTAATTCAAGTAAAAATACCATAAATAATTTTTAATTCAGGAAAAAAATCATTTTTGCACATTATTATTTGAAAATATCATTTTCCCATAATTTTAGCATTAATAAACAGAGGATTAAAATATCTGATTAATTCTTAGGATAAATTCAATTAATTAAATCTTAATGCTTAAAATATAGATAAATGTTTTTGAAAAAATTTATATGAATGCATGTGTGTGAATAGTGTGTAGTGTAGTATGTTTCACTTTATTACATTGTGTCTTCTTTAGCAACTAAAATCTTATTGCAGATATGATTCCCTTTAGGATCTTCAATCTTGTATGAATCTTGAGTGATCTCAATTAAAATTATTTTGCACAACTATCCAAATTAGTTGAACACTTGATAGTCTAGACTTAGAAAAATCCTAAGAGATTCTTCTATCAAAGGGTGTTTCTATCTCCCCTTTTGGATATTTTTGGCAAATCTCCATCAAGTACATACATATTTCGGGGAATACTTTTGAACTCTTAGGATAAAAAACCTAACCCTATCAAAGAGCTAATTACCCCCACCTAGAAATAAAAATAAGAAGAAGGGTGTAAAACACAACTCGACCAATAATATTTGATTCTAGACTCAAAGAATAAAAAAAATCTCTGATAGAATTTGCACAAAAATATAACAATTGTGAAATATTAAAATAAGCATAAAGAAGATAATGTACAATATATATATCTACTATACTCCCCCATGTTGTCTCAAATAGATAAGGGTGTAAAGACATGAATAGTACACAGGTCTTGATAAGTGCGAATCCTAAATTAATATGATATGGGAGTTGTATCTTATTGTCCATAAGCATCCATTCCCCTTAACCTCATATGGCAAATTAAAAACATTACAGATACAGGAATGTAGGTTTATGTACAAAAGATATATCAATCAAGCATAACCATCACTATTGCTCTTCTTAAACTTTCAAAATGAATACTATCACGAGGTTTAGGTAAAAAAAATCAGCAAGTTGATTTTTAGTGTTAACATATTCAATTAAGAGTTCTTTATAGTCTACTAAGTATCTAATAAAATGATACAAATTTTTTGTGTTTGGTTCTAGAATGATAAACGGGATTCTTAGTTATATTTATAGCCCTCTCATTATCACAAAATAAAGTCGCTTGAGTTTTTATAATGCCATAGTCACTTAGCATCTATTTGATCCACATTAATTGGGCACAATAACTACCAGTTGCTATATATTCTACTTCAGCAGTGAATAAGGAAATACAATTTTGTTTCATGTATCCTCAATTAACCAAGTTGTTTTTAACATAATAATAATTACCAGAGGTAATCTTACTATCATCAAAACAACCTCCCCAGTTGGCATCACTGTAACTATAATGGGACTAGTTGTGACTTTTGTGTACCATAATCCCAAGTCTAAAGTGCATTTAACATATTTCAAAATATACTTAATGCCCTTAAGGAGCCTTTCTTTAGGAGCAGATTGATAACGGGAACGCACACAAACATATAACACGATATGAAGTTAAGAAATGGTTAAATACAATAAACTACCTATCATGCTTCTATATAACATTGGATCAATGCATTTACCACTTTCATCTTTCGTCAAATTAGTGGTTGTTCTCATAGGTGTACGGTCTATCTTGGCATCATATAATTTAAAATTATTTATTAAGTTTTAGTATATTTGTACTGACATAAAAATAAGCCATCATCAGATTGTTTCACTTGAAGTCCGAGGAAATATTGCAACTTCCCCATAAGCGACATTTTGAAATCTCTGCTCACAAAATATCAAAACATTTTGACTTCTTGAGGGGAAGTTGAGCCAAATATAATGTCATCCACATAAAATTGTGCTATTAAAACTTTATTTTTGATTTTTTAGATGAATAATGTATGTTCATTATTACTGGATTCGAACTCTTTAATGAGGAAAAAGGTTGAAAGGTGGTCGTACCAGACCCGAGGGCTTGATTTTAACCTTACATTGCCTTTTTTAGTCTAAAAAGATTTATAGGGTATTTAGGTTCAACAAAACCTTGAGAAGTCGGGTGATCCCTATACGTGTGTTTCAAATCAAACCAATTTTCAGCAAAAATTATCCAACTTTTAATTAGCACCAAACCAAGTAGTGAGAAAATAATTTTTACTTTAAACCATTTTTATCTTCATTAATCCTAAACATGCATCTAGTGATTAAAGCAAGTATAATAAAGTAAAGAATACTCACAACGCCAGATGTACAAGGAAAAAACCCAAGACGGGAAAACAACCTCGGACGACTCAAGCCAGCCAATCACTATGAATATGGAATTAAAAAGAACAGACAAAGACTCACTCAACGACTCGATCCTCATGGGTCTTGACGCTCCTCTGATCTTCAACCACTTCTCTCATAATGTCCATGCAGAAAGTCCTTCTTCCACGATACCTGTCCACAACACACGCGTCCACGTATGTCTCGGTGTCCACCGAATGGCTTTGATACGTCTAAGATGTCGAACAAGAAGTCCTTCTCTTTTCTTCACCGTAAAACCTTGATGTTCAAGTATAGAACAAACCTTCTTGGTGCAGCAAGATCACACAAACATATAGTAAGGATAACTCGAATCTTTGTAAACTCTAAGGATGTGTTTAAGTTTTGAAACCTTAGAAAAACATGTGCAAATAGGTTTCTAGATCGTAAATAATTTTTCCAGAATGCACACCTTTTAATTCTGATGAAACCACACTTTAAATAGGAATTAAGCGTCGCCTAAGAAACTGTGTTGCTCGAATGAGATTGACACGTCGTTCGCGCGACATGAGCATCTCGCTCGAACGAGCTCTTCTATCGTTTGAACGACGCGCGTGTCAGTTTGACTTTTTGACTTTTTCTTTAAAACATCTCTTCCAAAAGAGATTTAATTAAGTCAAACTCTATTTCGAACTTATCAGAATAAAACATACTTTAAAACATCTAAAACAATTTTAAAACCTTTTAAAACATTTTTCCTCCTAAAATTACATCCTTATCTTTTATAAAACGATTTCGGGCACCATTAATTATACGCATTCATACTTATGTGATCTCGGAATGCAGTTAACTTGAAGAGGAATAAACTTGCACCAATTAAACTTCGGCAGGATTAATTCTTTGAAACTTTTCCGCAACGTCTTCAATACCTCATAGACTATGTGGGATCGTGACAAAATAAAATCTCCCTATGACATATTACAAACATAGTTTTGTTCACGGAATTAAGTCAAAACAATACATGGACTCAATTTGAAATTTATGTCCTTATAAATCTCCCCCTTTGACTATTTCGGGACAAAACTAAACCAGCGAAATGCCTAATCCAGGTCGTCAAGCCGTATGATGCCTAAATCCCATCCCATTAACCCAAAATCAAAAAATGCAGGACATGGACTAGTATATGTAGCACCGGAAAGAACTGTCTGAATGTGATGTAGACTTGAAATCTCGAATCTTTGAAGCTTACCTACACATATGAAACAGACAAATAAATACTCAGTGAAGTATGGAGGAACAAATGAGACCAATATATATATATATATATATATATATATATATCCAAATGATACCAATTTGACCATAGATACCAATATGAATAAACTCTGAAAAATCATTTGTTAAAAAATTGAGCAATTAAATGATACCAATGTGGAATACCAATTTGTAAAATATGTAATCAAGAACATTATCAACAAATCAAAAATCTCCCCCTACATCACATACATCTCTCCCCCTTTTTGTCTCGAATAGACAATCCGATGAAAAGATAAACCAATCAATAAGTATCTAGCATGAAGATATACCAATTAAAAATCGCTAGATAATCGAGAAACAACCAGCTAAATATGATCAAGTAATGACAAATCAGTAGCTAGTAAACCAAGGAATCATAAAAAGAATATAGCAATCTAATTAGGTGTGATAAACGGAATCATATGCAAAATATGAATTTTGAAACAATATAACCTGCATATGAACCAGTTAGTCCAGAAAGCTTCCAGCAGTAAAAAAAATATACCAATTTTAACCAGAGGACTGCAAATAATAATGAAGCACAAAATCCCAGACTGTCGTTAAAATGCGCTAGGGACGTCGCTCAAACAAGATGAGGACGTCGCTCGAATCAGACTTCACGCGACATGGAGATGTCGCTCGAACGACTTCTCGCGACAGGCCAAAATTTCCCAGTTTCCCACAAATATCTTATATTTTTGCCCAGTGAAAAATTTCCAGAAAAATCACAGTGGAATCCTAACAGCAGCAAAACAGTGCTAAAACAGTAATATTTTAACACAAAATGCAAAAAAAGCATAAAAACTAACTATGCGAGTTACATGCAAACATAGTACCGATGTGCTTAAACATGGACATGGAATGTATGGTCGTGAAACTACAACAAATGAGTCACAATTCCAACACATCGAAAAGATCAAGAAGCTCTAATTGATAGTGATAAATAATCACACTTTATCATAGACATATGACAATTAAAGTGTGAGCTTAATGAACTAAACATACTACATGCGCACAAATCCAAAATTTTGGCGATTCTACAAATAATAGCATCAAATTGTAATGTTTCAACATTAGGATTAGTTGTTCAAACCCGTTTAAATTTTCAACAACCAAACTCCCTCATAAACATACTTTTTGAAGTTCTTTTGAGGTTTCTATCATTCTTAACTTAGAGAAAATCTTATTGGACCTTTTTCTTAGCATATTGCCTTTTCTTTTGGGCTCTTTTAAATGGTGGCTTTCATGACGAGTTAATTTTGAACTCTTGCAGCCCTTTCCTATGAATCACTCATCATTTTTTCAATTATGTACCAATTCAAATCCTCACGGTAAACGATTCTTACATGCACAATTCTCCTTAAGTCTACTTATGCATAGATGATAAGATTGAGATAAAAACACCTCACCAAATTCAAATATGCAAGAGAAGTCAAACATTCATATAAACTCATGCATGTGTGCATTGATGGCAAATATACAAAGTCGAATCAAAATGTATATCAGCTTCGAAACAACCCCATATAAATAATGGTTAAGATCATTCTAAGCATCGATAATTATGACCAAATGTCTTATCCACATGGATAATGAAATGATGGGGTGTACAAGCACACCAATATGCCACATCAAACATGTAAACTCAAAAACAAAAATCGACCAAATAAGAAAATAAAACTATTTTCGATTTTTCAAATTTTTTATCAAAATCTTTTTATATTTTTCAAATAAGACTCAATTAAATGAAAATTATAACAAAAAGAGATAAACATGTCATAACACTAGGAAGAATATATCATGAAGCAAAACTAGCATATGACAAACAAAATCATGCAAGCAACTATCCATAAGAAATAGCATGTGATGCATCGTGTGCAAGCATGTGAGAATCAACCAACCTATCATTTAGCATCTCCAAAACGGATTTCCTAACCCAAACCGGTGTTTACCTGAAAAAAGGGTTTTTGGAATCATCGGGACACTACGTTTAAACTTCCTAAGGTCCTTTTTAAGATCATAGCAAAAACTCCTAAGGTCATCCGTCCTACCACAATGCGAACATGTGTAAACACGATAAGGAAAGGGACCTTTAGGTTAACCTTTTCTAACACCCTTGGATGTGATTGATCCTCTAAAATCGGTAATGGTTTTGTCATTAGCAATGGAAGCATTAGAACAAGACGATCTATTACCATCACTATACAAACTATTCGAGTCATTTGAAATACTTTTAAACTTCAAAACTTTGGACTCACACAAAAAATTAAGTTCCTCAAACTTTAGGGACATTATCAATTACCCCTAAAAGGTTATCTCACTCCCCCTCAATGTGAGTGAAATTAAACCTAAGATATTTTTCTCGTGCCACAAAATCATTAATCGAATTATTTTCCTCAACGGCACAAACCCTAGAATTTCTCAAATCCTCTAACTCTTTTTCTAAAATGAGGACTCTATCATCACTCTCCTTTTTGCCCAATTTTAACATATTAAAATCATTAAACAAGGAACCAAACTTATAACGACAAATATCTCTTTGAATTTGAAATGTTTGTAAATATTCAATCATATTTTTCAAACAGGAGTTTTCTTTCTCCAAAACTTCAATACGTTTTGCAAACTTAAATTCAAACGATGTAAATCGTCAAAGATTAGAGACTCCATCGAGAGAAAACAAATAGATGGGATCACAAAACAAATAAATTATGTTTTCCAGCTCTGATACCAATTTGAGATGTGGGATGGTCCCTATGCGTGTGTTTCAAAACATACCAATTTTTAGCAAAAATTATCCAACTTTTAATTAGCACCAAACCAAGTTGTGAAAAACTAATCTTTACTTTAAACCATTTTCATCTTGATTAATCCTAAACATGCATATTGTGATTAAATCAAGTGTAATAAAGTAAAGAATACTCACAACACTAGATGTACGAGGAAAAAACCCATGACGGGAAAACAACCTCGGACGACCCAAGTCAAACAATCACTATAAATATGGAATTACAACGAACAGACAAAGACTCACTCAACGACTCGATCCCCGCGGGTCTTTACGCTCTTCTGATCTTTAACCATTCCTCTCATAGTGCCCACGCAGAATGTTCTTCTTCCATGATACATGTCCATAGCACATGCGTTCACGTATGTCTCGGTGTCCACCGAATGGCTTTGATACGTCTACGATGTCGAACAAGAATTCCTTCTCTTTTCTTCACCAAAAAACCCTGATGTTCAAGTACAGAACAAACCTTTTTTGTGCAGCAAGATCACATAAACATATAGTAATGATAACTCGAATCTTTGAAAACTCTAAAGATGGGCTTTGAAACCTTAGAAAAACATGTGCAAACAGGTTTCTAGATCGTAAACTATTTTTCCAAAATGCACACCTTTTAATTCTGACGAAACCATGCTTTAAATAAGAATTAAGCGCCGCCTCAAAAACTGTGTCGCTCGAACGAGATTGACACGCCGTTCGCACGACATGAGCATCTCCCTCGAATGAGCTTTTCTGTCGTTTGAAAGACGTGCATGTCGGTTTGAGTTTTTGTCTTTTTCTTTAAAACGTATCTTCCAAAAGAGATTTAATTAAGTCAAACTCTATTTTGAGCTTACCAGAATAAGACGTAGTTTAAAACATCTAAAACACTTTTAAAACATTTTAAAACATTTTTTCTCATAAAATTATATCCTTATCTTTTATAAAACAATTCTGAGCATCGTTAATTATACGCATTCATACCTGTGTGATCTTGGATTGCAATTAACTTGAAGACGAATAAACTTGCACCAATTAAACTTTGGCATGATTAATTCTTTGAAGCTTTGCCGCAACTTCTTCAATACGTCATAGACTAAGTGGAATCGTGATAAAATAAAATCTCCCTATGACATATTACAAACACAGTTTTGTTCACGGAATTAAGTCAAACAATATAGGGACTCAATTGGAAATTTATGTCCTTACAAACCTTTTAGTCACTCTACATAAATTTCTTCTAATAGAATAAAATTTAAAAATGCGTATTTAACATCCATTTGAAAAGGTTTAAATTGTAAATGACAAGCAAGATCCAAGAGAGGATGGACAGACTCCATCCGTTTAATCAGGGCGAATGCCTCATCTACATCAATCCCTTTTATTGGATTGTAAACTTGAGCTAGTAGCCTATTTTTATTTCAATTATTTCACCTATTTTATTGATTTTGTTTTTAAAATCCATTTAGTATCGATTAATTTAGTATTAGAATGCCTGGGAATGAGATACCAAGCATCGCGTGTTTTAAATTTTGTTAACTCATCTGAATAGCATCTATCCAAAAAGAATCTTACAAATCATCATTAATATTTTTATGTCCCACGGGAAATAAAACAGGGAAATTTTGCAAAATTTCGAAGTTGTGATCTCATTCGAACCAACTCTAATACTTCACTAATAACGTTAGTGGTGGGATGATCTTTAAAAACCCAGTTAGGAATAAGAGGGGTTTTAACTGGTAAAGTATTAGTGTCTATAGGTGAGTCTGTGTTTTTAAAAGTTTTAGACTCATTATCAGAAATTAGTATTTTACTGACATAATAGGTTGTAGTGCCCTCGAAAATTGTAAACCCTATCGACATGACTGTTTTGAGAATAGCCAAGAAAATGCCTTTATCACCTCGGTATTAAAATTTAAAAGATTTTCTCTATCACTATATATGTAGCAAATGCTCCTAAAGGTTCTAAAGTATTTAACATTATGCCTTATATTATAAAAAAATTCGTATGGAGTATATTTGGTATATGTACGGTGGTAAATTTTATTTATGGTATGGCAAGACATTTGGACAACTTCAACCCAAAAATATTTCGGAAGGTCCTTAGTATGAATTAATACCCTAGCCATTTCTTGTAGCATTCTATTTTTACGTTCAACTATTCCATTCTGCTGGGAGGTCTTATGAGCACTAAACTCATGAAAATACCCATTTCCCGAACAATATTCAACAATTTCAGTGTCTTTATTTTCACTTCCTTTATCACTTCATATACGTAATACTTGGGTATCCTTTACATTTTTCATTTTAAAAAAGAAGCTCTTTAACAGTATCTGATTTATTTTTCATAAAATCCACCCATGTAGAATATGAGAAGTGATCCATAATAACTAAAATATAACTATTACCACAAAGGCTAATAGTACGAAGAGGATACAATAAGTCCATATGGATGATGTCAAGGGGTTTTAAAGTTAAAACATCAGGAACTATCATGTGAGGGACCTTAATTATTTTTCCCACTCAACAAGGTCCATAAAACATGTTTCGATGCTTTTTAATTTTGGCTAATCCCTTAACAATATCTTGGGTTCTCAATCTTTTCAGGTTTTTAAAATTAGTGTGGTCGAGCATATTATGCCAAAGGTCAGTTTCATAAAGTCTATTCAAAAGATAAGAATCAAAAATAGGAGGAACTATGTAACAATTCTCCTTGTTGCTATTTCCATCTATGATGCAATTACCAGTTTTGTCAATCACTTTGCACTCATTTTTTGAAAGTTAACAGAGTAATTTGCATCAAAAATTTGATTTATACTCAAAAAATTGGCCTTTAACTCTTTAACTAAGAGAACATCATCAAGAAAATGTAACACTTCCTTAAAGAGTGCTCATTTGCCTATTATTTTAGACAAAAGTACGTCTCCAAACATGACTTTGCCACCAAGGTAGTTAATCAGGTTTTTCAACTTTATTTGCCACTCGTCATATGCCTAGAACACGCTGAATCTAAATACTAACCAGTTGGGTTACTCTCAGTTTTGAGTGTAAAAATCACAACGTTGCATCTCAATTTTGGTAATAGATAATCTTTTCTTACCCAAATAGCTATAGTTTCAAAACTCTTTTTTTTAGCATTTGGAAAGTTGAGGATATCTGCGAGGTTCTTTTTTCTAGTCTGAAATTTAGTTTTTTACCCTTAAAATGATTTTTATTTTGTCTAGGGAGAATATAACTATTGCGCTTCACATGAAAGTAATTAAAATTTTGATAAACAAACATGTAAATTATTTTCTGAAGACAGTTATCTAAATTGTGTCTATAAACATCATCGTAGGAAAAATATCTAGTTGACGCTAGTTTAACCCTAGTATTTAGTCCTTGAAAGATAGGTTTGGAATTAGTTTTATTTTTTGGACTGACTGGAATAAAACAAGTGTTTTTCTTACTTCTAACAGGAGGATAGACATACTTAGGTTTAGGTTCAGCCTTTCGCTAGGGATTACATGAGTTTTCTAGAACTTTTGAGACTGAATTAGTTTTAATAGAACTTTCCTTGACAAAAGAAGTTTCTTTAATTTTTAAGGAATTTTTTTTAATAAAACCAATTCCACTTTTGTCATTCTCTTAACTCATTTAACTTAACATAAGTTTTTATTACGTTGTTGAGATTTCAAAATCTTGCCACTTTTTAAAAACTTTTGAACATTTTGCCTTGGATTCATCTAATTCAACTATAGTGGCCTTGTATTTTTATTCTAAAACAAAATTGTTTTCAAAAAGTTAAGTTATTATAGATTTGAATTATTTAATCTCAGTCTCATAAAAAAGCATTAAATCGTATAGTCTTTAGCATTTTGCTAAACAATATTAGTCAGACGTTTAACTTGACCATATAACCTTTTCACCAATTTTCAGACTTAGGAAATTTATTTTAACATCAGAGCATTTAGGTCTTGAAAATTTGGCAACAAGACATAGTCATCACTATCACTGATTAAATTGTGTGTTGTGACTTCTAATGATTCATTTCTATTAACAAAACTCACACACACATTCAATTCATCAGCATTGACGTTACTTTAAGTATTAGATTTATTAGCAACATCATTAATATGAGTAATACAAGCAAGAGTATCAACGATATTATCAGCACGACTATTACTAGTAGAAGTGTCAATAAAGTTATTAGTAGGAGTAGTAACATCATCACAAGTAGATTTAGAATCATCATTAGAAAAACAAGCATCACCATAATTTTCAATAATTTTGACATAAAAGGTCATGCAAGATTCATCTATATTTGATGGACCTGACTTATCATCATCAAAATCACTTGAGTCATCCTAAGTCTTGGTAATGTGAGACCTAGGTGTTGTTTGTGGTTTACTATAGCACCTATTAGTATAATATCCCATTTTACCATATTTATGACATTTTACATGGGAATGAACTGAACTTAGGTCTATTGTTGTGTGAGTTTGTGGGAATATTGTGATTTAACTCTATGGGTCTTTGAAACCTTCTATCATATGGTTTAAAAACTTAAAGTCCCTGATGCCTAGGTTGTCCTTTATGAGGAGCAACAGTATTTCTATATTTTAAAATTTTCTTAAACTGTTTGCTCAATGTGGAAATCTGGGTATTAAGGGTTTCAAGGTGGTTCTTGGTTTGAGTCACTGTTTAAGTCAATGTCACACCCTGTTTTTGGTATGAATGTACAAGAGAGTAATAAAGCAATGGAACTAAAGTTAAGGCAAAAATTATAGAACTTTATTAATTATATCAATAACTACCATCATGTTGCATATCTTGTATCACCAAACATTAGGGTGAATTATAAGTACTACATTTTTATCCAAAATAGAAAATGATGACGATCATTGAGCAATGCCATTGTCCACTTCCATCTTCTTTAACTTCCTTCCATATAGTTATAATAGCATAAAAGCGGTCCACATTTATCACAAAAAGGAAGGGAGTGCTGCTTCTCTATTCTGGTACATCTGGAGGTAAACATAAATTAACAAAAGTATGCTAAGTAGATTTTAATTAATTCTATAATAAATGTACTTATATAGAGGTTTGAGGAGTGTATGAATTTATTGTTTAATGGAGAAAATTATGAATTAAGCATAATAAAAAATTCTTATAGATAGAGAAGAAAATCAAGGAGGTTTAAACAAATAATCCCGTAATTATCAGGTTTTTAGCAGGTATAGAAGAACTAAGCATATCAGTATAACCAAACAATAATCCAAAACCTTTGGATTTTTAATAACCAACCTACACTTGTTTTGCAGGAACGGAATTCATATATATGTTGCACAACTAGGCTCTCAAAAAATCTTGAGGCCTATAGGCAAAGTAGAAAAGTTTCGTGAGATAAAACGATAGTCTACTTCCCTAGTTATAGGTATGATTTTAACAAAGACATTTATTAGCATATAAATACTTGGGTGAACTGATTCAATCATTTGCAGTAATCTCATGAAATCAATTATTATAGATAAGGGTAAAATTTGATCTAAATGATCCATAGTTTGATACCAATGATATTCAACAAGTATATCTAGTATGGCAGTATCATAACATGCACATACTACAAAAAAATTATGGCTATCACGGTGTGATGTCAATAGCAATTATGTCAAATAGGCTGATGTTATTATTAAAAGGGCAAAACCTACTTATCGATTGTTGAGAACATTATTTAAAACTAAT
Source organism: Sambucus nigra (assembly GCA_949130495.1). NCBI lineage: Eukaryota > Viridiplantae > Streptophyta > Magnoliopsida > Dipsacales > Adoxaceae > Sambucus > Sambucus nigra. The sequence goes on along the minus strand of OX422212.1, from coordinate 474,054,761 downwards.
TTGAAGAGTGATCGGGAGGGTCGAGTGCTTGATTTTCTATCAGTCATCATCCTTGAAAACGTATATTGTCAGGACAAGATTTGATATGAAAGAAAAAATTAGAAGAACTATAATTTTAAAGTTTAGGGGTTGTTTTGTAATTATTTTTAGAAGTTTAAAATGAAGCTCTTAAAGTCATAATTGAAAAAGGGTTTAGAATTTTTTTACTTAACTTTTATCAAAGAAAAAGGGGTAAAAAGTTGGGGTAAAAATTCAAAATATAAAAAGTATGAGGGGACAGTTTGTAATTTTTTGGAAATACTTTTTAAACCAAACCTTTGTTTTCCTGTAATTTGGGCTAGGTTTCATTGAACACTGGCTTACCATACACCATTTCGAACAGAAAATTTTAATAAAAATTTGGAAGAAAAATAAGAAATTTATGATCGGTCACATGCCCTCACCCACACGGTCAATGAATCTGGTTTAAAAAAAGCATCTTCTTCCTCTCGACAGTTGATTAGGTTGGGTCTGAACATTGACGTCAAATTAATATTAATATACTATACCATTTGAGATGATTCCTGAACCAATCTAACCTAATTTTTCACAAGGAATACAAATATATAAATTTCACGGATTGGGATTCATAAATGATCAAGTTATGACAACTGTGTTTTTTTCAGAAAATTTGACCGAACTATTTGTGAAGTTTTAGAGTATGCCAATGGATTCTAAGATTATGTTTAGCTTTATGTTGTCCTAAGGAAGAGTTTATCTTTAGTTTGAGGGATTGAGGTGTAGTAGTTTGGAAGAATTTTGAATTTGAAATTTCTGAACTCCAAAAACACTTTTGAGAAATTAGGGGTCAACTCTCAATTATTTTTTAAAAGGGGCATTGCAGTTGAGCTCTTGGGCTCCTAACAAAATCAACCCTCACTTTGAAATAAGTTCAAAGTGAAAGAATGGAGTTTCACCATTAAAGTTCTGGCTTTAATAGAGTTTTTCAGGGGGGGGGGGGGTGTTCCTATACAAGCTATGATACATGTAAGAACTTGGTTCTTTAGATTGGTTTCAGGTTGTGATGGTGCAGAAATGATTTTTGATAAACAAAACTGAAAATGATACATAAAATAATGGGTTACCAGATTTGAGAGAAAAAAACAAGTTTTTTACCACGAAAATGGTGGATTTTACTGCTGGTATTCGTGGGATTTTTATAGGGTGGTTCAAGGAGAGTTGATTGGAGGTGAAATGAAATAGATTCGAACATTGTTTAAGAAGATAAACATAGTGTCATAAGAGTTTCAAATGTGTGGGGGGTGGTTCCTATGTGATTTTTGGCCTTATGTGTGAATTTGGATGCATTGTTGACAAGGGGAAAGTCTAATTACTTTTATATCTATTTTGGTCCTTAAGGAATGTGTTTAGTATTTATTTTTTATTTTATTTGATTAATTTCCATAATTATGTGGAATTCTTGTAATTTCATGAAAGTTCACGGTTGGGGTTGTAAAATTAAATTAGTGGAGTTCTAAAGGTTCAATTTGATATAAAGTTTTGGGGTGAAATTTAGGTCAAGATATGCTTCTTCAATGATTTATAGGGAATTTTTGTCATTTTATAACCTTAGGGTGTAGTTATGTAAGCAAATTTTTAGGGTTTCATGAGTAGTTTCAACTTTGTTGGGGTGGTTTTGAATTTGACTAAGGTATAAGGGGGATATAGGGCAATATATTGTTAAACTTAACCTTGTTTAATCCTTCTAGAGTTGCATTGCTACGCGGGTATTACAGTCAGGCATGGATAATTTAGGTTTGATCATCTTATAAGTGAAGCCTATGTTTGACTCACTATGCCTTCAAGTAGTTGAGGACATTAATTTTTTGTAATCAATTTCCATTTCCATAGTCCTCAATTTTCTACTCAAAAGCTCGGAAGTTAAATTAGGGCCATTAATTTCTTCAATTGCATACCTTTTATGGTTAAACTTAGGAGGGTGATATCTCAAAATTTTCACCACAATGCCCCTATTATGATAATCTATACCATTACCAAGAAGTTTGGTGATTATGCCAGATAGTTTAATATAGATCTCATCAAAGAATTTTGTGTCCGACATCATTATAGAATTATACTATTGGACTATCATTTGAGTCTCAACAGCTTTGACACGAACATCACCTGCCTGGTCGGTGGTCATAGTGTCCCAAACTTCGTTAGCAGTGGTACAAAGAGATATGCATTTAAATTCATGTTCACTAATAACCATGAAAATATGATTATTTCCTTTGTTATTATACTGAGATAGGAGTTTTTCATCTTTAGTATATTCACTCAGTATTTTTCTTATTCTCAAGTTACTTTTTTCAGCTGCTGGTCTAGTAGGAGTTTGATGACCAGCTTGAATGACATCCCAAACATCATCACCTAGATATCCTTGAATGAAGGATATCATCCAAACTTTATAGTATGGAAAATTTCCTCCATCAAAGACAGGGGGTCTTGAAAGATTTCCAAGTTTTCCCAAAACATTTTTATCATCCACTTTATGAAAATATTTCAAAAACATCAGTATCTTGAAATTTTTTTATATGAGGCTCTGATACTAAATAAAAAAAATACTTTTAAAATATAACACAAGATGTGTAACCTAATGTCTAAACAATTTTTTATTTAATAAATTTCTTTATACAAATTTTAACAAAATCTATTAAATTAACCAAGAAGAGCAAGAACCATGCAAATAAGTAAAACAAGGATCATCCACAACACAAAGATTTTAACTTTGTAAAACCTCCCAAGAAGAAACATCCACAAGGACCTAAACACATCTACGTCACTAATTATCATGAAAAGTTTACAAATACAACAAATATAAAAAATAGTTGAAAAACTTTGTGAGAGCAAAATTTACTATTGCTCACTTTATGATTTATTTTGGTTTGGCATATACCATTACACAAACATAACACCTACACATCTACATCACTACTTCTCGGTACTTGAAGACTTTATTTAATACCATCGAATAATTGAAGACTTGATCGTCTCAACAATCCTAAAACAAATATGCATTTGGTGTGGTAAAAGGATTCTGAGCATTTTTTGGAGTTTACTTATTTTTATGAGGAAATAATTTTCTTAAAAGAACTCTTTTTCATAAAAAAAAAATTCCTTTTGAGTTCTCTTATAGTGATCAAACACCTCATATCATATTCCTCACCGCTGGGAATTAATCAAGATCACTTTTATTTACATCAATAAGGTTTCTTGTGATACACTCTTGTAGATACTTTTCTCTAGAACTAATTTTTTTGGACAAGGTTCCACTGTTAAAGAAGGGAGAAGGATGAATCGGTGGATACCGAGGGTAGATAGCTACCTGTGGACGACTCTGGAGCTGGGTCATATCTATTGGTATTTTGAAAACTCTACGCGTCTAACTTAGTGTAAGTCGATTGTATTCAAAACTATCAATAGTGTTGAATAAAAGGTTTTGCCATGCAACATGATTTTTTCCTCTCGATTGTATTTTTGCATGTTTGGATTAAAAATTGCAAATCTATATTTGAACAGAATTGGCATGCACGCCATAATTAATTGAAGATTAAATTTGATTAAAATTTGGATTTATGTCTTGGGGAATTTAATTAAATAAATTGATCCATAGTTCGTGTGCGCTTTCAAATTGGTATCACAACCATTTGCACTAATTTATTATGTAATCCTTTTCGGCAAAAAAAATAGATATCAATTTTTTGAAAAAAAAATTATCTTTAAAAAGTCAAAATTCAATGGATAATTTGTATAGTCGAATGCTCATTTTTTATGGTTCCAATTGTCCTTACTAGAAAGCTAGGATGAGGTCAACATTAAAATCAATTTAAGAACGTGTCTAGTTGATTTGTGAAAGAGGGTGGACACCACCCACCGTAACAGTTGATAATGTCGTTGGCCCTAAACCTGTCTCTCAGTGGACAGAGGAAGACTTTAAATGGAGCAACTTCAACTTACGTGGCCTGAGTGCCATCTCGGGAGACGTCACCCCTGACGAGTTTCGTTACATTATGACAGGCACCACGTCTAAAGAAGCTTGGGATACCCTCCAGCTCACTCACGAGGTAATAAAGGCTATTGAAGCTTCTAAGCTGCAAAATCTCATCACATAATATGAAACTAGCACTATGCTTGAATTTGAATCATTTGACGAGTTTTACACATGACTGTCCAATAGAGTAAACTCGAGCATCAATTTAGGTGAGATAATACCTGAGATGGATATCTTTAAGAAAATTTTAAGATCGCTCCCTGCCCATTTTATTCTTAAGGTTACCATGCAAAATTCGTTAGGAACCTATATACTCTTAGGTTAGAAGAACTTGTAGGAGATCTTCAAAAGTATGAGATATGTTTACTAAAACTGTTAAGCGTAAGGAAAATGGAATTGCACTAAAAGAACAATTTAAAAAGAAAGACGAAGTGTCGTCAAATTCTGATTATGATTTACATGACTCAGCTCTTTTTTCTAAAAAAAATTTAAAAATTTTCTCAAACTTAAAAAGAAAAATGCTTCCAATGTAAAGAAACGTTTTGAGAATGATAAAAAAATATAAATCGGGTAAGAAAAATTTTGAAAAAATAAAGAAAGATTTCCCAAAGAAAGATGAGGAGAGATGTTATGAGTGTGAGGGAAAGGGTCACAAATCTCATGAGTGTCCGACTAGGTTAAAAAGACAAGGGAATGGCAAAGTTGCCTTAAATGTCATGCTTAGTAATAGCGAGGGTCGAGTCGATGAGTTCGAGGGATGAATCAACGCATGAATGTAACTTCACCACATCCATAGCTAGTCATGTTATTACACTGAGTGCACTCACACCGATAAGGAAGCTACTAAACATTAACACCTCAATAGTGACTCTAGTCATTCCGACCAGAGTGAGGGAGAAAATATTTTAAGTGAGAGCGAGAGTGACCTACAATGCGCCTATGCTTATCTTTGTGCCAAGTCCTATTAAATTAGGAAACAAAATAATGGTTTAGCTATGATAATTTTAGCACTAGAGAAGGAGTTAAGAGAGACGAGAGAGAGTGAGTCCTTGGTGAGAGATTGTTTGGGAGATAGAGTTTATTTAGTTGACGGGGATATGACCAACAAGGTGGCTAGTCTTATAAGAAATCTCCAAGAATCCATGGAGACTAGTGAGAAACTTGAAGCCCTTGTATCCAAACTCGAGAAAGATCTCTAACGTGTCTAGGAGGTCAAGTTAACTACCGAGGATACATCAAAGAAGGTAGGTAAGATGCTCCTCAGACCTACTTTAGGTTTTTGTGAGAGGCATGGAATAGGTCATGACAGTGTAATCATTTCCCATAGCGCACTGAAATCGGTTCTTAAATTTGTGGTTAACCCTTATGGCCCATGCTCTAAAGCACAAAAGATAGTTCAACTTAGAAAAGCGAACCAATGTAGACCCAAACCTGTATATGTCTGCACTTTTTCCAAATGAAAACATCACCTTAGAGAGTTTTGCTATAAATTAGGTAGAACTAGACATACACATACTTACTTGCACCGCTCTAGAGACTTTATAGTCTTAGAGAGCAAGTTGAGTTCTTAATCGCAACTTCTAATATCTTGATAGAAGAATTTAAACGGATGTCTTTACTGTTTGAAATGCTTCCAATGCTCTAACTAGAGCCAATAAGGACAAGGGTAAATGAAAGGTTACCTCCACTTAGGTACCTAAGCAAGACATCAAATCCCTTGTTGTGTACGTTGCTCTCAAGGTTTAAAATACTTCCCAATGGTATTTTGATAGTGGGTGCTCTAGGCACATAACTGGTGATATTTTACTTTTTACCCACCTTAAGGATCACGAGGAAGTTAAAGTCACTTTTGGAGATGGGAGGAGGTATAGTATTTTAGGATGTGGATGTGTTGAAATACCCGGTTTTCCCAAACTAGACAATGTGTTGGTTGAAAGAAACCCAATTAGCATAAGCCAACTGTGAGACGCAAACTTTGTAAGATAGTTTGACCGGTTTGAATTCAATGTTTATGGATAATTCAATGAACTTTTACTACGAGGTATGAGGATCGAAGATAATTTTTATGGGATTGTACCCAAGTCCTCCTTTATGTGCAAAAGTGCCACGGTCTCCACTATTGACCTTTGGCAATAATGACTAGATCACGTAAAGTTTAGAGATCTTGAGAGATTAGTTAAAAAAAGGACCTAGTTCGTGGATTACCATCAGTTGGGAAATCAACTTCCTCGCTTTATGGACCTTAATAACAAGGAAAAAAAATATGAAGTCCTTATAGGAAGTTTAATAGCAATACCACCTCCCATGTTTTGGAGTTAATTCACATGGATCTTGTGGGTCCAACTCACTTGGAGAGCTTAGGTGGTAATAAATACATTCTCTTTATGGTCGATGACTTTTCTAGATATTCTATCGTAGGATTCCTTAGAGAAATGTCCAATGCATATGAGTTCCTTATAACCAAGTGTCGTGTCCTAAAAAATCAACATGGAGTCACTATTAATTGGATGCTTGGTGAAAATTTCACTAAATTTAAAGAAGCTAAAATGGATAGCTATTGTGATGGAGTGGGCATAAAATATGAATTTTTGATCGTTCATACTCCTCAGCAAAATGGGATTGTTGTGAGGAAATACTGAACGATACAAGGAATGGTTAGATCCATACTTTTTGAGAGAAACGTGTCTAAAAGTTTTAGGGAAGAGTCGGTGAGAACCGCATGCCATACGGTGAATAGGGTATATCTTCATCCACACACACTTCACATGCCTTATGAGTTACGGACAGGGAAGAAGCCCAGCCTATTTTATTTTCATATCTTTTGGAGTACCTGTTACATCTTGTGAAATAGAGAGCACTTAGGAAAGTTCAACTCTCGAAGCGACGAGGTATTTTTTAGGCTATTCATCGACGAGAAAAACTTATAGGGTTTTTAACTTGCTAGCTCTAAGGTTATGCAGTCAATAAACGTCACGATTAGAGATGACGAGCCACTGGAATTTGTTGTTCCTAGCCCCAGTGTGAGGATGATGCACCCAAATAATAATCCCATCTGTAAGGACACAAAGTTACAATTGAGTCCTTTGTTGTTTTGGCTCAATTCCGGACAAAAATATTTCAGTCATAGGATATAGTTCTTGACCATCCTTCAAGCCTATGACATCCTAATGTTGAAGATGTAGCGGCCAAGTTTATAAAGTTTCATCAAATGCCGAGTTTGTTGTGCCTCGTTTTTACGTCAATAACATTGGTTCCCTTGCTCATAAGGTATGAATGCATGTTAAATATATATATAGGAGCTTAGAACAATATCTATATGGGTATTTTTTGTTTAAACTGTTGTTTCTTTTCAAAAAGTTACTTTAAAACTTTAAAATAAAGTTTTTGGACTAAAATCAAATTTTTAAGCTTTCTGGATCTTCATTCGATATTATCATTCAAACGAGTTTTTTGTTCGAACGAGAATATCGTTCGAACGAGGTTTACCAACGAATTGCCTGTGGAACTTCATTCGATATTGTCATTCGAACGAGTTGGTTTGTTTAAACGAGAATGTCGTTCGAACGAGTTTGGCAACGATATTTTCCCATTGGTCACTGGAACTTTGTTAGAAGGGTCGTTCAAACGAGACTTCGTTCGAACGAGATTTCAGGCGGGAAATTTCTTTGGCAGTTTTGAACAGTTTTTCTCACTTTTTCCACTACTTTTCCCCACTAACTTTTGATAGACTTATCAAGTGCGGGAACCAACTTTGAAAAACTAACTTTTTCATATTATACCATCTCCTAGAGAGAGTTTTGAGAGTTCAATTTTCAAGAAAAAGTTCATGTTTTGAGTGTCTATTTTTCAAGAAAAAATTAATTAAACACTCTTGTTTTACCCATATTGTTTATTCCAAGTATCAATATATATATCTTTGCTTGGAGTGTTTGGCACCGGGTTTTACTCTACCGTTTGAAGAGTTCATTTGGGTTTCCTTCTAAATTCCATAAAGGAGAAGTTTGGGTTTTGCTACGGCATTCTCACATGGTGAAAGGCACCATGTGTGGTTGACGGTGGTTCCTACAGCCTCATTGGTGGTTTACAAGGTTCCAGTGGAGTTCGGGATTGTCGATTAGGAAGAGGTAGTTACAAGAAGATGCGTTGGGGCTTGAAGGAATCGAGTCGAGTGTTGTAAGTCATCTTCCTTGTAATTGTAATTCTATACTTAGTGGACTTAAGGCTAGGGCCGTCCGAGGTTTTTTCCCGTTGTGAGTTTTTCCTCGTACATCGCGGCGTAGCAGTTCTTTGGTGCAAAATCAGCTAGAACTACTTATATTTTGCAAAATCAGCTAGAACGCATGCTTAGGCTAAAAGATACAATTTGGTTTAAATCACTACTTACTTAATTTGGTGCTAAATTAATTTGGGTAATGTCTATGTTAATTTAATTCAAGTCATCGCATAATTTGATAAAATTGGTTTGGCCTAATTTGGTTATATTGAAGATATGTTTTAGGCAAATTTCTAGGACTTGAGTTGAGTTAATATGTTAAAGTGAAAAATTCATTTGTTAATTAATTTAACTTCACTTCGAGTTGTGTTTAACTTTAATTTGGAAAGAAATTCAAATTAGTTAATTTTTTTAATTAAACCATCTCACTTCCGCATCTCTAAAAGGAAAGGGTCCTCGTGTTCCAACAAATTGGTATCAGAGCATTGAGTTAGAAAAGCTCGCGTTTTCAAATTGGTATCAAAGCATTGAGTTAGAAAATCTCGCATTTTCAACAAGTGGTATCAGAGCGGGATCGCTAAATTATTGCGTTTAAGATCCTTTAAATATTTTCGACAAAAATAGAATTTTTACCATTTTCAAAATTTCCTATTTTGATGGTTCTAATTACGCGTATTGGAAAGCGCGGATGAAATCGACACTAAAATCTATCGAAGAAAGAGTTTGAATGTCTGTCGTTAACGGGTGGTCCCCACCTACACATTTAGTAAATAATGAGTGTGTACCCGAACCCATCGATAGATGGAGTGAGAGTGAATTTAAACTTGCAAACTTTAATTCCCGTGGTTTAAATGACTTGTTTAGCGTGGTCACTCCGAATGAATTCCAATGCATTATGGCGTGTGAAACCGCTAAAGAAGCTTTGAATATTTTACAACTCACTCATGAAGGAACTAGTGTCATTAAGGCTTCGAAACTCCAAAACCTCACCACTCAATTTAAAACCATCAAAATGAACGAAAAAGAAACATTTGATGAATTTTATGCTAGACTTTTTGATATAGTTAATTCATCTTTTAATTTGGGAGAGAAAATATCCGACAACCGAGTAGTAAAGAAAATTTTAAGGTCCCTACCCAATAGATTTATTCCAAAGGTGACCGTTTTAAATTTTTTACCAACTTTATCCTCTATGAAATTAGCAGAGCTCCTAGGTGATTTACACTAGACATGTTTCCCTCCAAAACTAAAAAGAAAATAGAAAAGGGCGTTGCTTTGAAAGCCCGAAAGGAGGAAAAGCAAGTGGTAGAGAGTGGAAGTGATAGTGACTTGGAAAATATGGCTATGTTTGCTAGAAAGTTTTGGAAATTTCTTAAATTTAACAAAGATAAATTTAAAACTGATTTTAAGAAATTTGAAAAATCTAGGCATGACAAAGCCGAGAAGATCCTTAAAACTTCTAATGAAAATGTAAATATGGACAAGCCGGAAAAGTGTTTTGGTTGTGAAGGGTATGTCTATAGGTCTTTTGAGTGCCCCGCTAAACTAAGGAGAGAGGGTACGAAACCAATTTCTTTTAATGCAACCCTGAGTGATAGTGACAATGAAGAGGGACCCGATTCCACCACTAAGCCCAACTTTGTGGCTTTTATGTCTAGTCATGTGAGCATCGATAATGAATCTTCCCATGAATATATACAAACACATGACACTTCCGAGGTCAAAGTTTATGATTCCCTTGTTTTGGATGGTAGTGAGAGTGGAGAAGAAAGAGAGAGTGAAAAGGAAGAAGAGGTTGATGTGAGTGAACTTCAAAATGCTTTTCAAGAACTTTATGAAGAATCTATTAAATTAAAAAGAGTTAATTTGAAGTTAGAATCTAGTTTAAGAGAGCATGTCAGGGTCGTTGATAATAGTGTGTTGGTTGAAGACCTTAGGACACGTGAGAGAGATCTTCGTGAGAAGATTGAATATTTAGCAGGCGAGAGAGATAGCCTTAAAGGTTTAATGGAATCCTTGAAAAAGGAGCTTCTCGCATTTTAAGAGCGCAATATTTTATTAGAGTCTAACATTTTAGAATTACAAAATAAATTAAAAGACTCTAGCAAAGTCAAATTTGATTTGGAGTGTCGTTCGGAGAAATTAGATAAAATATTAGGAATGGTCCAAATTAAAAATGACACTTGTGGTTTAGGCTTCGATACATGTAATGAATCATCTCATAAAGTCAAAACCAATGTTTTAGGACAATCATATAAGAAAGCCTTTGGAGATCAATCCTTAGGTACCAATTTTTGACCTGTTTTTACTTCTGCACATTGTGGTCGAAAATCTCATATTAGGAAATTTTGTTTTGATCTTAAACGAGGTCCTAGAAAATCCCAATGCAAGGCAACCAAGGTAGCCAAGATTCCTACACCCTGAGATTGTCATTCGTCATTATTTTGTGTTAGGAGATACAACTTGGTCTCTTTACAAGATAGGATATTTGATTCTCATTTAGTTTCACATGCTTCCTCCCTTGCAAAATCTAAAGGTTGAATGTGTTAGTTTTGTTTGCATACTTTAGCTTTTGTGCTTCATGCTATATCTCCCATGCTAATTATATGCTTGTTTAGTCATTTTCTATTCTATGCTTTATGCTCAATCACATGCTAGAATAATGAGTTTTGTTTATCTTTTATATTATACTTCCTTCATTTTAGTTTGCATCAAATGAAAAATACAAAAAGATTTTTGTTTATCATTTTTATTTTACCCTTTTCGTAATTTATGCTTACTGAAAAATACAAATGATTTTTTTGTGTCTTTTGAGTAAATATTTTTGTTCTTTGGTTTAAAAATTTCAAAAACTCAAAAAGATTTTTGTTTATGTGCTATTTTAGTTTGACACAATCTATGTGGCATACACTTGTGTTAGAATCCCATCTTTTTCACTCCCATGTGGCTAGAAATTTTGGTTTAGATTGACAATCCTTATTATGTTCTTTACCTTGCTTACATGGAGTAGTTGGATTTTGTGTTGATATGATGGATTCTATTTTTGTATGCCTCAATTCACACATGCACGAGCTCACTTAAATTTTAACTTCATATGTATATTTGAGCGTTGTGAGGTGTTCTCCTACCAATTTAGTCATCTACATATTATGTTACCTAGGAGGACTAGTGCATGTTAAAATCCGTTGCACGTGAGATTTGTGTGAGATATAAAAATGTTGTATATAAATATGCACGGGGAAGGGCTCCGAAAGGAATAATCATCCTTTGCGAGTAAGCCACCGTTTGTTTGGACCTACAAGAAATATGTGGTCCAAAGGCCTAAAAGTATAATGGCATTGAAAGAAAATATTTGCCAAGGCCTATGTTTAATTGATATATTCATTCAAAAATATATATGCTTATTGATGGAGTTTGGATGGTATATCAACGGATTGCACGATGTCTGTTTATCCTAGTTGTACTTTTAATGTCATGACTCTATTGGTTTGTAGAATCATCAAAAGTCTAGGCTTGTATGCATTGTGTATATTTATTCATTGAGTTCAATCTATATTATCACATGAGGTTATATTCAAATATGATAAAGTTTGCAATCAATTGAGAACTCCATGAACATGTTTTAAGTGATTGGGTCTAAATTTAATTGTTGCTAGTTCACACCCCCACACTTTTGTTTCCAAATGACACATTTTTGCCATACAAGTGTGAAAAGCTTATCTTATTTTGTTTCATTTGTGTATATATATATATATATATATATATATATATATATATATATATGTGTGTGTGTGTGTGTGTGTGTGTGTGTGCATGTGCATCTTTGGTATACCTAGAGTATGTATATATATGATATTTTTTTTATCTTTGCCTTGCTTTCTAGTCCATTTATGCTTCTACTTCAAAATTGGTATCTATCTTGTTGCATTCTTTGTTGATATCACATGCTTAATACTTATGTATCATATTGGTATCAGTTTCTTGCATCTTAGTTAGTATCCATTATTATTAGTTGGATTAGTTATGGTTTTGTTGCCTATATGCTTTCATGTTCTATGCTGTTGTATGCATTTTTGTTAATTCTACCACCTTTATCTACCTCAACAACAAGGGGGAGAATGATAAATGGTATCTATTCCTATTATAATCGTATCTTAGTTTGGGGGAGATTTAACTTAGGGGGAGACGTCTTTCTAAGTTGGTCATTTGTTTGATAAAGGGAAGAATTAATTTAGGGGGAGTATTTATTTTATGCATTTAATATTCTTGATATTCCCTATGCATTTGATAGTTTGCTTAAGTGTGCAGGAATTCATCTAAGTGACAACTTTCATTGTCGGAAAAAATATTGATCCTTGGGTTATTTGAGTCAAGCTATTGTATTTTTATTTTGGGTGAAACATTTTATAAGTCTAGTAGAGTTTGATGGCCCTTTAGGATTTTTGTTGCTTTTTATCCCGGAATAACCAAAGGGGGAGATTTGTAAGGACACAAATTTCCAATTGAGTCCTTTGTTGTTTTGGCTCAATTTCGGACAAAAACGTTTGAGTCATTGGATAGAGTTCTTGACCATCCTTCAAGCCTATGGCATACTAAAGTTGAAGACGTTACGGCCAAGTTTATAAAGCTTCATTAAATGCCTAGTTTTTTGTGCCTCGTTTCTATGTCAACAACAATGGTTCCATTGCTCCTAAGGTATGAATGCATGTTAAATATATATAGGAGCTTGGAACAATATCTATATGTGTGTTTTTTGTTTAAATTGTTGTTTATTTTGATAAAGTTACTTTAAAACTTTCAAATAAACTTTTTGGTCTAAAATCGAATTTTTAACCTTTCTGGATTTTCGTTCGATATTGTCGTTCGAACGAGGTTTGCCAACGAATTGCCTCTGGAACTTCGTTCGATACTGTCGTCCGAACGAGTTGGTTTGTTCAAATGAGAATTTCGTTCGAACGAGTTTGGCAACAAGATTTTTCTAATGGCCACTGGAACTTCATTAGAAGGGTCGTTCGAATGAGACTTCGTTCGAACGAAAATCTCGTTCGAACGTGATTTCAGGTGGGAAATTTCTTGGGCAGTTTTGAGCAATTTTTCCCACTTTTCCCACTACTCTTCCCCACTAACTTTTGACAGACTTATCAGGTGCGGGAACCAACTTTGAAAAAGTAACTTTTTCATATTATTCCAACTCCTAGAGAGAGTTTTGAGAGTTCAATTTTTAAGAAAAAGTTCATGTTTTGAGTGTCTATTTTTCAAGAAAAAAATCATTAAACACTCTTGTTTTCACCCATATTGTTTATTCCAAGTTTCAATATATATATCATTGCTTGGAGTGTTTGGAACCGGGTTTTACTGGGTTTCCTTCTACATCCCATAAATAAGAAGTTTGGGTTTTTGCCGCTGCATTCTCACATGGTGAAAGGCACCATGTCTGGTTGACGGTGGTTCCTACAACCTCATTGGTGGTTTCCAACATTCCGGTGGAGTCCATGATTATCGACTAGACAGAGGTAGTTACAAGAAGACGCGTCGGGGCTTGAAGGAGTCGATTCGAGTGTTGTAAGTCATCTTGCTTGTAATTCTAATTCCGTACTTAGTGGACTTAAGGCTAGGGTTATCCGAGATTTTTTTTCTGTTGTGGGTTTTTCCTCGTACATTTCGGCGTAGTGGTTCTTTGTTTATTTTATCTTTTGCAAAATCACCTAAAACGCATGCTTAGGTAAAAAGATAAAATTTGGTTTAAATCACTACTTACTTAATTTGGTGCTAAATTAATTTGGGTAATGTCTATGTTAATTTAATTCAAGTTATCACTTAATTTGATAAAATTAGTTTGGCCTAATTTGGTTATAGATATGTTTTAGGCAAATTTCTAGGACTTGAGTTGAGTAAATATGTTAAAGTGAAAAAATTCATTTGTTAATTAATTTAACTTCACTTTGAGTTGTGTTTAACTTTAATTTGGAAAGAAATTCAAATTAATTAATTTGTTTAATTGAATCATCTCACTTTCGCATCTCTAAAAGGAAAGGGGCCTCGTGTTCCAACACCATCCTTCATCATTCTACCATGGTAGACCCCATTCCTATCTTAGGGGAGACACAATCTTGGGTTTGAAAAGGTCATGACCCTTACGCTATACTTGGTGATTCTATACTAGGTGTCAAGATTTGCGCTCAGCTCAAAAATGTTGTTAGCTATTTGTCTTAGACATCTTTAGTCGAGCCCAATAATATGAAAGAAGCACTCGAGGATGAGCATTGTATCCTTCATGCAAGATGAGTTGCTTTGGTTTCATAAGAATGGTGTCTGGGAGTTAGTCCCCCGACCTAGCGAGTATAGTGTGATAGGTACTAGGTGGGTTTAAAAGAATAAGATGGATGATAATGGTACCATAATTAGTAATAAGGCTAGGTTGGCCGCTCAAGTCTACACACAGATCGATGGTTTAGACTTTGATGAGACATTCACTCTTATTGTTATGCTTGAGTCTCCATTTAATACTCGCCATAACATGTCATCTGCACTTCAAGTTATAAGAGATATGTCAAGAGTGATTTTCTTAATGGCATTCTACAGGGGGAGGTTTATATGGAACAACCAAAAGGGTTTAGAGACTCTAAGCACCCTAGATACGTTTATTATCTTAAGAAGGCCTTGTATGGTTTAAAGTAATCACCCCGTTCTTGGTATGAGAGCCTCACTTCCTATCTCTTAGCTCGTAGCTTCAAGAGAAGGGGAGTGTATAAGATTTTTTTGTGAGGAGAGAGAGTAGTGTTATTTTGGTTGACCAAGTCTATGTAAATGATACAGTCTTTGGATTTATGTGCTCACACCTTTGAGGAGGAGATGAAGAGTGAGTTTGAGATGAGCATGGTAGGTGAGCTTACATTCTTCCTAGGTCTCTAGGTTCGTCAGTTTGAGGATGGAATATTCATATCTCAGTCAAAATGTTCAAGAGACCTTGTAAAATATGACTGTGTGATAATTGATTAAATTCGTAAATTTCTACTTTGGCACACTTATTTAATTAGAGTCTATTTTTAAGCCAAATTAATTCAGCCCCTTAAACATGCAACTACGTGTGTGCATGTGTTAAACCGTAAATAAAACATGCGACACAAAATTTCAGGAAAAATCACGAAGGGCAAAACCTTTTATTTCTAGAACTTTGACAAGTTTACAAGACCATTGACTTACATACCATCTTGCTTTCGCCCACAAGAGTAACGCACGGTGCTTTCGTCAAACCTTCAAAGTAACGACAATCAACAGTGGTTTACATGCAGCTATACCATAAGGACGTGTAGTCCAGACACGCAGTCTTCACGGTGTAGGTTATCCTCCCAACAGGAGTAATTTCATAGATACTCCCTCCACAATAGCACGCAGCTCTCTAATTGTAGAGTTCTCCCCACAAAGAATCAAAAGTAAAGTGTGTTCTTGAACACCAAAAACAATTTACCAAAGCATATGGGATTTTTGTGAATTGAAAAAAAAGGGAGGAAAACCCTAAAAGAAGAAGTCAAAAAGAATTCTGCATATTTGCAGTTTTCTGTCTTTCAAAACACTGGGACTTCTTAATGAAAACGAAACCATTTAATGAGTATTTATAAAAAAATCACGCTGCCTCGATCGTTAGAAAGAAAAGGGATCTCGCTCGAACGAAGGACACGTGTCATTTGAACGATATCGCGCGACATCTCAATGTCGCTAGAACGAGATGAGAACTTGCTTGAATGACCTGGGCATCAAAATCAAGTAACGCTATAGGACTTAGAAAAATTACTCATTCTCAAATTTTGACGAAAAAAGTTCGCTCCAATACTTAGAAAATATTTTATAAAAATATCCCAAAACTCTAAGTCCAAAGTTAAGGTATTTAAAATATAACCTTACCAAAGTAAACTTTGCGGAGGCTTTTTTATGAAGAACCTTGATATATTTGGATCCGTCTTGATGTAGATTGCTCTTGAACTTCTTCGACGGTTGTAACGGTATACGACATAAGTAATTGTGATGGACATTTATAAAAATATGTCCTTACAGACCTTGTGAAGAATTTTGGTCTAGACTCCACTAAACACTCACGTACCCTCATGAGTACATCGAAAAATATTAGCAAAGACAATTTAGGCAAGGATGTATAGCAAACCCTTTATCGTAGTATGATAGGTATCTCATTAAGTTTACCACTAGTAGTCTCGATATTGCCTTTAGTATTGGAGTCTGTGCACGATACCAGGCGTCCCTAAAAAAGTTACACTTACACGCTCTTGTGATAATATGAATGCAATCCATATTGCCCGTAATCCGGTCCAAAATTCGTGCACAAAGCAAATTAGGATACGCGAGCACTTTATATGTCACCTAGTTAAGGAGAACTTCGTGTCCTTGAGCATTCTGAGCACCGATCGTCAGTTAGCTAATATATTCACGAAACTTTTAGATGCACTTCGATTTGAGGATCTTTAGGTATTTGCACTGTTGACTGAGTTCAAATATTTTATCTAGTGTAGGATGATTTTCATGTTTATATCGCTTATTCCTATTGCGAGATTGTATTATCATTGTGATATCATTGTATCTATATTTTTCATTTTGATGTTTTTAGAAAATCCATAAAGAGTTTCGTTTTTCTGAAAATTTTTTAAAAATACAAAAAGATTTTTGGTTTTTACAAAAAGGGTGAAAAGGGCAAAAAGATTTTACTTTTTATAAGATTTTAAAAATTCCAAAAAAGAGTTTTATATTTTTTTATCACCATACATGGATGAATATTTAAGATGTCCGGATCACCCATTCATTCCATATTTCCGTGTGACTTTTTCATAGTGTTTTGAGACATGATGTCGTTTCTATAGTGTGCTTAATAATGTGTGGAGTAATTACGTCGATATTTGATGATTAATTTCTACATGTTTGACTCCTAGTAACCTTTAATGCATACATGCACGAACTTATTTGAGCATTGGAGTTACTTGTCACTTGTCAAATATGATGTTCTCATCTGAATTTTGCTTTATAACTAACCAAATGTAAAAAGAGATAAAGTTGTGTATGTAAGAACCATTGGCCGGATTTAAATCATTTTTTTGAGAAATATTTGTGACACCCCGCCTAATAAAATACCGGGTGATCAGTCCTATACCAAATTAAAACAGGAATCCCAGTTGGATCATCCTTAACATCACTGTCGAAAACTTTTTAAAATTTACTAACCACTTAGTATTCCAAAAACAGGTGCCAATTTTAACTTTTTAATTAAACCAAAACTGTACATGCGGAAATAACATATAAACCATTCACACAACTGAATGAAAATAAACTGAATCATAATTACAAAACATGCCGAATAAATCACCGGCCACCAAAGAAATAATCCAAATACAAATATACAACACCTGAAAACTTTACCGAGAAGTCTGGGCTACAAGCCCTAAATAAAACTGAGACTGATACAAGATTCCTACTCTAGGAATGAACGAATGATGCGTCTAATCCAAACTCCTGCTAGCATCCACATATGCCGCAGCTCCGTGTCCCTGGAATAGAATATCAATCATGGTGTCCCTGTGGCTGGACACCTAAAAGATTTTGAAAATAGTTTTATAGCAAGGGTTAGAACCCAAAACATTTTGAAAATATTTAGCAAGTGAATTAACTGCAGTAATTTAAAATGCATGAATGCGCTTCATATTTAAGTTAGTGTCGCACTCCCTTGTGGACATTCTCACCCCTCCACTATTGTGCACACCTACCGATTACCTTAACCCCACCTAGTTGTACTACCCCGTCCAACTAGTCCTGGTATAACCTTCCCTTGCCATACTACTCTAACCCGAGTATAATGATCCTTGAATTATAAGTTATTTCACAATTAACTTAATTAATTCCTCTTAAATAGTAGCATATAACCGTCTCACAAGTTATATAAAGTAAATACATCACACACTGTATTATCCCCACAAATGATTAACTTAATTAATTTCTCATTAATTAACAGCATATAACTGTAACCCGAGTTATATAAAGTAAAAACATCACACACTGTATTATCTCCTACATATAATATCTGCTACCATATTATACGTCCCTTTACTAACAACCACACATATATCATACGTGTATCCATCCTTCCGAGTATACCCTCACCGGATGATTCCCTCTAAAATGCTATCTCACTAGGTGTGCTCACAAAACCTAGTTCCCCAAGTTTGAATCGCTTACCAACTTGGCCCAAAATTATAAACGTAGTGGAGGCGGTCATATTCCTTCCCTGAAAGTGAGATAAGTCCCTCACCCATATATACCGGACGCTATGACCTGGGGATATACTCGCCCTACTCCTCAAGCTAGGGGATTCACCCACATCGCGCAACCTCCCTTGATAGTATTAGAGTATATAATTTTAATAAATATCTAATCACTGATATTTAGTATCACGCACAATAAATACACACACACATATATATATATATATATATATATATATATATATATACTATCACGACACCGTATATATATATAATATAAACCCGGCTTTACCGTGTACTCAAAATCCCGTACACTGCCTGTAATTTCCTTAGTCTGTGGCCCGACTCAATGTAATTAATTTTCTCACTTAATAACTTTTCCTCTTCTCGAGTCTATGGTCCGACTCTAATATAATTAATTCACACCTTAATTAATATAATACTTTCCCCGAGTCTATGGTCCGACTCTCCTTAAATTAATTAACACACATATTAATTTAATTCTACCCGAGTCTACAAACCGACTCTAATTAAATTAATTAACACCCATATTAATTTAATCCTACCCGAGTCTACAAACCGACTCTAATTAAATTAATTAACACACATATTAATTTAATCCTACCCGAGTCTACCAACCGACTCTAATTGAATTAATTAATACCCATATTAATTTAATCCTACCCGAGTCTACAAACTGACTCTAATTAAATTAATTAATACACTTATTAATTTAATAACTTGGTGTCACCCAACCATTATCCCCGGACTCTCTCACTTGGCCCTTACCTCCACATTTCCGAGTCAATGTTCCGACTCCAAACTAATTACTTCCTCTCTATAATTATTTAACACCTTGATATCACTTAACCAATATACCCGGACTCACTCACTTGGTCCAATTTACATCTCATAATATAATACCCACATTTTTACCTACAATGTGACACACCTTTTATTTCTAGAATTTTTCCCAATTATATTTGCTTATAATTAATAACATACCCGGACTCGATTCACTTGGCCCGAAATTAAATATTTCCCGAGTCTATACCCCGACTCTAAATTACTTAGTTTATCTCCAAACTTAATTCACTACCATGGGTTACTTTACCAATATACACGGATTCACACACTTGATCCGTACCTCACTATTTTGGAATAAAATCTCTCAAATTCATCCGTTAAATGCCCCACATAAATTCATCCTAGTCCCAATTACTTTCCCCCATAATTGCTAGGAATAATTGTTTCATATTTATTTATCACTAAATAAATGTTTGGGAGTTAAATTTAATTAACTTTCCCCTTATACTTCACCCAAGGCCGAACTGCCCAGAATTTTCCATCGTCGATCGATCGATGCCCCCGATCGATCGATCGACCCCTTCGTTACAGCTCCTCTTCTCCCTGTTTTCCACCATTAACGAATTTAAAGCTTTTTAAACCATAATTTAAACCTCTGTTTACATCATCCCATCATCTACACATGGTTAATCCACATCCTATTCATCATAGAAATCATTAAGATAATCAACTTCTCTAATTATCTCACAAATTTTCGAAATGGGTCTTTCTCCACAAAATTCAATTATCTGTTTTAAATCCAAATTTCCAGATTCGATTTCCACTCTCTTATGTTCTGGATTTCTCGTTCAAATCATAAATACATATTCAGATTTCAATTACCCATCTAAATCTTACTTTGAATCTCATTCAAGTATTTCAAAAACAAAAACCCCATTTTGTACCCATTTACACCCAAAAACGGATTTTCATACCCACATCACTATAATATAAATTGATTATCATGCTTTAAGAATCAAAACAGTTAACCACTTGCCTCAAAGTGTTTGTAGTGTCTGATCCGTTGTTGCCGTCCCTCAATTTGGCTCCAAAAACCTCCAATTTGTTCTTGATTTGCTTTCCCCCAAATCCACTCTCAAACCCTAGGTTTAGAGTTGTGTTGGCTGCTGATTTACTAATCTCCCCATTAGGTTAAAAACCCTTAATCCCGTTTTTCACCTAATGGGCTTAATTAAAGTGGCCCAACTCACCCCGTGTGGGCCCGGCTATGCCCAAAAATATCCCGAGACCCAATTACTACACTCGGGTACTCTTTTCTGACTATCTCGACCCATCCGGACTCAACCGCGCAGTCAGAATTGACATCCTAATTAATTTATAAAAATTCTTATCTCACACCCCCTTTAGTCTATACCGACTCCCGACTGGGATAAGTGTATACCTCGTCATTAATACTCGAAATGACGTAATTAAATTATTACTATTCACTTAGTAAATAAATTTTCCTAAACATTAACCATTCACTCCCCGATTAATATTTAAATAAATATATTGTCATAATTAATTCAATTAAAATTACAACACACAAGTAATTTAAAATCCCCGAATTAATTAAATATTAAATGCACAAAAATACGGGGTGTTACAATATTGTAATATGTTAAGCGATGGAAAGGGGTTACAAAAGATTAAAAAAGTATATTTTTGCTTAAAAAGCCACCATAGTGTGTTGTCTTTATTCCTTTTATACTATTTATATAAAAAAATTGAAAAATTTTAAAAATAGTTTATTGATACACGCCTTTGAAATTATCGTCACTTATGATTACTTGACTATACTTGTGTTGATATCTTACTTCTTCGTGTAATGATTTTATATTTCACGCTTAGTTTCAACTCCTTTATCTATTACGGACAAAAGGGGAAGAACAAATTAAAGGGTAGTTTTTATTTTCTAGTTTAAAACTCTATGCATCATGGTATCTTTGTTTCTCTCATATGTGTAGGATGTTCTCTTGGATGTTGGTCAATTAGACCCACACAGGATGAAGACAATGTTTGCCAAAGGAAAGATCTTGTTTCTTGATTGAAGATTTGCACATATTCTACGTTCCATTTTTATTTATATTTTGGGTGGGTAGATTATTGCATTAAGTCATAGGATTCAATTTGGCCTAGGATGGCGTTTGTGCTGGAATAGCCAATGGAGAGATTTGTAAGAGCAAAATTTATAATTTCTCACTTTTTTATTTATTTTGATTTGGCGTATCCCATTACACAAACACGACACCTAAACACATTTATGTCATTACTTCTCGATACTTGAAGACTTCATTGAAGACCATCAGAGAATTGAAGACTTGGTTATCTCAACATTTCTAAAATAAGTATATGTTTGGTGTGGTAAAAAGGTTCTGAGTATTTAGGGGGTTTACTTGATTTTAGAGGCAATACTTTTCTTAAATGAACTTTTTTTCATAAAGAAAAGCACCTTTTGATTTCTCTTTTTGTGATCAAACACCTCATATCATATTCCTCACCCCCGGGAATTAATCAAGATCACTTTTACCTACAATAAGAAGGTTTTATGTTATACACTCCTTTAGAGAATTGTCTTTACGACTAATTTTATGGGATGAGGTTTCACTGCTAAAGAAGGAAGAAGGATGAATCGGAGGATACCGAGGGTAGATAGCTACCAGTAGATGGCTTTGGAGTTGGGTCATATCTATTGACATTTTGAAGACTCTGCGCGTCCAACTTAGTGTATATAAGAATTTTGTAAGTCGATTGTATTCAAAACTATCAACAATGATGAATAAAAGGTTTTGTCCTGCAAAGGGAATTTTTCCTCATCTTGATTGTGTTTTTTCATGTTCAGATTAAAATTGCAAATCTATATTTGAACACAATTAGAATGCACATCATAATTAAAATTTGGATTTGTGTGTTAGGGAATTTAATTAAATAAATTGATTCATTAGTTCGTGCGCATTCTCAAATTATACTTGACGAGATTCTCCTCTCAAACATAAGTACATGCCTCTAAATCTTGATTCAAATAACTCCAAGTTAAATGGAAAGCCTCGCCTCCAAATATAAACAGATTATAGTGAAATTTGTGTGATCTGTAGTGAAGTGTATACAATGCACACACACACACACACACACACACACACACACACTTAAGTGTTACATATATATCTTAGCACAAATCACAAGGATATTTTATTGATGCAACTACGCTATTACACAATTTTCAAATCAGATCTGCAAATTTTTTAAAACAAAGTTAAGGTCTAAGTTTTAACAAATTATATCTTAACGAAAACGAACTCAATTTTCAAAACTGTTTCGAAAAATAAAATGTTTTCCTCAAAACAGTTATAAACAGACTATATACGAATTTATAACTAAAATCATTTAAAAAAAGAAATGGTCTGATTTCAAATAGATGAAACAAACAAAATGTTTTAATATTTTCAAAAATGGTTTTGAAGAAGCTTTTGGTTTTAAAAAAATAGAAAAAGCTTTAGATCGAAATAACAAAAGAAACCTAGATATGAATCTGATGTGAAATCTAGCATAGGTTTAATTTTCTTATTCAATGGATTTCAATAAAGTATTTAAAAACCTAAACGGACACTTTTCTTTCTCTTTTATCTCTCTAAACCATCTCTCTTTTCTTTAAAAGAGACCCTAATTCTTTACCAAAAGGCTCAAATTATTTCAAGTTTAGGGTTTATATACTATATGATTAGAGCGAGTTACCATCGGTTGTTATGAATGGCTAGGATTTAAAGTATATGATCGATAGTCAATCTAAAGGTTGATATGAAGGCATCCAAAGAAAGCTAAATCGGTCGAATAGGTTATAGGTAATAGGCAATGTTTCACAATCCAAGTGAAAACCCTGAATCTCAACCTCAGCAATTGATTAAAACGATAGAACATGTGTAAAAAGAGATAACAAATGAAGAGACATAAGTAACACAACTTAAAACGAACAAACACATCAAACACGCCTTGAGATTAAAAAAATGTTTAAAATGTAATTTCTAATGAATTTAATTTTTTTTATAAATTTAATTAAAAATACCATAAAATAATTAATACTTCAGGAAATATTTTCACACATTATTATCTCAAATTATCATTTTTCTGGAATTTTAGCGTTAATAAACATATGATTATAATATCTGATTAATTCCTAGGTTAAATTAAGTTAAATCAATTTTAATAGTTAAAAATTGTTAAATGATTTTGAAAATTTTTATATGAATGCATGTGTGTGAATAGTGTGTGGTGTAGTGTGTTCCCCTATATTCTGTTATGTTTTCTTTACCCAATGGAATCTTGATACATATATGATTCCCTTTAGGATCTTCAATCTTTGATGAATCTTGAGAGGGATCTCAACTAAAAGTGTTTTGCACAACTATCCAAACTAGTTGAACTCCTAATAGTCTAAACTCAGAAAAATCCTAAGAGAGTTCTATTAAAGGGTGTTTCTATTAAATATACCTCAAAAGCTCGAGGAGGCTCCTAAATAATACCTTAGCATATATTTGAATATTTTAAGAACTAAAAGGTCGAAATGATAATGGAAGATCGTGGAATAGGAGGGCAAAATATTAATGTCTACAACCAACAAAGGTAAAGAGGCCATGCCTAAAGCCTTGGGGGCCACTAGTACCTTAGAGGTTGTGGAGTATTATTCAAAGCATTTGGGGTTGAAACTTTACAAAGGTTGTGGCCACAATTGAGTTCAACACCAAGATCATGTTTAAAACATTAGATCTCTTCGATCGCAAGGTGTGGACGTAGTTAAGAAAATATTTATTATAGAAACTAAGAAGATAAACATATACAACTTTGGCCCCAGAAGGTATTAGTATCCCACAGATTGTGGAGTTTAATCTAAAGTCTCTCACAAGTTTCAAAGGTTATGTCCACAAGTAAGTCTAGCCGTAAAGTAAAGTGAAGAAGCCAACAACAGACTACGACTATAAGCAATCAAACTACATTTTGAATAATGATACAAAGTGAAGACATTAAAGACCAAAAGATTCATTACAAACTAGTGCATGAAAGACAAAGGCAAAACAAAAAACATATGGTTGTGAAAGCTAAAAGTACATTTCATTCATCAGAATAATGTTCATTAAAATAATTCCAAAAATTATGAGTGTAATATAAACAAAGAGAACTATCCACAAGGTTTAAGACTTTGCATTCCCTTTTTCATCACCTTCCTCTTCCTACAAGCCTGTCTTAGTCTCCTTGGCATCTTAATCAGTAGTTGTGGCCTCTTGCTTCTCCTTTAGTTATTTCTCCTCACCTTCCCTCAACTCAGTCTCACAAAAAGTGGGCTCAGCATTAGAGAACCTCTAAGAAAAGATGGTATCCTTGGATTTAGGGAAATTTTTGGCAATTATATATATCATTTCTTTGTATTCATGAATATAGGTCGTATTCTGCCCAAACCGGAAGTTATTTGAAGTCTTGAATGATGCCACAATATCTTCAATACCCCTTTTCAAGGCTACAATGTATTCATCCACCTTTTTTGCATAGTCGTGTCATGGCTTTGTAGTAGTGAGGTACTTTGGGATTTTGTAACACCCCGTAATTTTATGCATTTAAAATTTTATGCATTTAATAGTTAATTAATTCGGGAAAATTTAAATTACTAGTGTGTCGTAATTTAATGGAATTAATTATAGAATTGTTATATAAATATTAATCAGGAAAATATTTGGTTAATATTTATGGGAAATTAATTTACTAGGTAAACAGTAATATTTAATTACATCTTAAGAGTATTAATGACGTGTGATTTACTTATCTCAACCGGGACTCGGTTCTAGACTAAGTTAGGTGGGAGATAAGAAATTTTATAAACTTATTCGGATGCCAATTCTGAGTGCACGGTTGAGTCCGAAAGGGCCAAGATAGTTGGGATAAAGTACCCGAGGGTAGTAAATAGGTCTCGGGGCATTTTTAAGCATAGCCTGGCCCACACGGGAGTATTCGGGTCACTTGGGCTTGGCCCATTAGGCTAAAAATGGGATTAAGTCTAATTACTTAATTAAAAGGAAAAGGGAAACGACTAATTTGATTATGGAAAACCTATAGTGGGAGAGAATACCCTAAGGAGCAGTTAAAGGCACTGGGAACCAATTTGGGAGACAAAGGAAAGAGCCAAAGGGGATTTCACCATCAACCTTGAGAATCACAACTCCGGATCAGACCCTATAAAACCATAAGGCAAGTGGTTAACTTGATGTAGCATTTAATTGTATTACGATTCATATTTGTGTGATGTGGGAATTAAAATTCGTTTTGGGGTAAAGAGGGTACAAAAATGGGGGGTTTTGTAAATCAACCTCGTGATTAGAAATTCTTGTAGAGATTCATGATATAATCTGAGATTTATGTGTACTGGTTAGATGTGAAAACCCAAACGAATTATGAACGAATTTGAGATAGTAATTTGGTGTTGAGACTGATTAACAAATAACACGAGTTTTTCCCCGATTCAGAAAATAGGAAGAGGACGGAAATTAAACGGGGTTTGGGGACTTGATGGGGGTTCCTTATGATGTTCTTAGTGTATTATGTTAATGAGAGGACTTGGGTTAGACTGTAGAAGGAGTTAGAAATTTAAGGTTTTCGTCCATGGCAGAAATAGGCTTTCGGAGGAGACAAAGACCTATTCGATCGACCGATCGATGGCTGATCGATCGATCGATGGTCGAGGATTTTTGGCAGTTTGACCAGTTTTAGTATATAAGGGAAATTTACTTAAAATTCTTTTTCCACATCTTATTTAGTGAGAAATAAATATAGGATAAAAATTCTTAACAATTATGATGGAAAGTAATTGGAATTTGGAGGGAATTTATGGGTGACACATTGTGGTTAATTTTAGAGAAATATATTCCAAAATATTAAAATTCGGATCAAGTGGGCGAGTCTGGGTATAGTGGTTGAACGATACCAAAGTAATTAAATTAATTAATGTGCAATTTAATTAATGAGTGGGACCATAAACTCAAGTTATGATGTATATGCCAGTGTTACAGGTTTAGTACATGGTAAAGCTAAGATTATTTTATATATATATGGTGTGTGCATTAATATCAGTGGCTAAATATTATTATTATTATATATACTCTAGTGATATCAGGGGAGGTTACGCATAGAGGGTGAATCCCCTAGCTTGAGGAGTATGGCGAGTATATCCCCGGATCATAGTGTCCATTATATGGTCGAGGGGCATCTCACTTTCAGGGAAGGAATATGACCTCCAATATTTATGTTACTAACCAAGTTAGTGAGCGATTCTGACTGGGGGTAACGAGGTTATGTGAATACACCTAGTGAGATAGCACTTTAGAGAATATACATTCGGTGAGTTATTACTCGGGAGGATGGTGATTATCATTTATTATTTATTATTCCAACATATGTGTGAATGTTGTAATGTGGTTATACGTATATAATGAGATAAATAATTATATACGGGTAAATTAATACAGGCCGTGAATTATATTATATGTATAATGGGTGTGAAAGTTATATGAATTTGAAAAGGGGAATGATTAATTAAGTTAATGTTGATAATAACTTAGAAATCATAATTATTGCATACTCGGTTAGAGTAGGGTGGTTGCAAGGGGTTATATCGGTTATCTAGTGATGGGATAAATAACTAGGGAAATTAATTAATGCGTTAGTCGTGCACATTAGAGGAGGGGTGAGGATGGCCTCAAGGGAGTGCGACACTAACTAAAATATGAAGAGCGTGCATACATATTTATTACTCCAAGTTAATCATTTGCTAAATATTTTTTCAAATGTTTTGGGTTCTAACCCTTGCTATAAATATTTTTAAAAACCTTTTAGGTGTCCAGCCACAGGGATGCTAGACTTGACTCATTCCAGGGATTCATTGTTGCAGCATATGTGGATGTGGGGGGAGTTTGATAGGTGCCTCATTCTTTTCATTTCTAGTATTGAAATTTCGTATCAGTTACTCAAGCATGTTGCTCACAACTTTATTTAGTATTTATGTTAGACTTGTTGAGATTCATCATTATCTATCTTTACTTTTGTTGGATTTGAGCCGATGATTTATTCGGTCAGTTTATTTAGATGTGAATGGTTGATTTCAGTTAATTGTGATTGTTTAAACTATTTCATTTTCGCATGATTATTTCATTAAATTAATGAAAATATAAAACTTGGCACCAGTCTTATTTTCTCACTTAGGTGGTTAGTAATTAAAAAGGTGACAGTGATGCTAAGAATGAACCAACTGAGAAACATGTTCTAATTTAATTTAGGACTGATCACTCGGGGTTAATTAGGTTGGGTGTCACAGATGGTATCAGAGCATCAGGTTCTAGTGTCCTTAGGATATGTGCGGCTTATTATGTTTCAGCGTGGCGTTCGGTTGTTGTAGAGCCCTATTATTAAGATTGTTGATTCATTTTCTACTTTTGAGATATCGTTTTTCTGCTATTAGATTTTTGTATAAATTGTGTACTTATACGATTCGATCTATTTTCAGATGCCATCGAAGAGACATAGAGAAGAGATGGTTGAGACTAGGGATGAGTTAAGGGAGGCTAATCAGGAGCCACAGGTACCGCCACCACCACCCCCACCCGAATTGATCTCCACTACTTAGGTGGTAGTGATAGTGGCCCAGGCAGTTGAGATAGCGATGCGAGCTATGGCAGCCCATTTTCCACATCCCCATGCACCGCCTCCATTGGCACCAGCAATTTAGGCTCCAGTGGGACCAGCTTCTTGGCAGCGAGTTAGGGAGACCTTTTAGAAGGGTCACCAACCAGAGTTCCGAGGTAGCACCGATGTAGTAGAGGCCTGTGATTGGAAGAAGAATATTCAGCGACACATGCGCATGCTGGAGTGTACCGATGTGCAGAAATGGATGCTTGCTACCTTTCGTCTGTCGGGGGCAGCCTTACAGTGGTGGGAGTCAGTTACCACTACTGAGGGGAGAGATTTGATGACGATATCCGAGTTTTGGGTGCGATTTGACCGCAAATACTTCCCACCGGTGGTAGAGGCAGAAATGAGGAAGAAGTTTAGTGAGTTAGTGAAGGGTGACCGTTCAGTGGTGAATTATAAGGAGGAGTTCACCCATTTGGCAAACTTTTTGCCAAATGAAGTGAGCGACGAGGAGCGAAAGAAGTCGAGGTTCATGGATGTCCTGTCCTATAGGATCGGGCAGCATTTGATTGGTAATTCGATGTTGGTTCTCTTGTACATTGCCAGAATCATCGCTTCCATGCGAAGGGGAGTAAGAGGGTAGGGGAGCCAAGCCAGCAGGGCAAGACATTTGGTGGTGGTGACACAAGTGGTACTCAACAGCAGACTAGCAGTCAGCAAGGGAATCAGGCTAAGAAATTTAATCCTAGTGGGTTCCGGCATGGAGGACAGGGATTTAGGCAGGGTCAACTGGGCCCAAATCAGTAGCAGTAGGTTCCTCTGGGCCGTTAGGGCCAAGGGAACAATGAGGGAGGCCATCAGGGCCAGCCACGTCAGGGTCAACAGGCCCAATGACAGTGAGACAATCAGAGATGCTATTTTGTTTGCGTCCAGACAGGACACTTTAAGAGGGAGTGCCTACAAAGAGGTAGAGGCCAGCTGCAGGGTGCCCAATAGGGGCAGTAGGGGTTGATGTCGCCAGCAGCACCAGCTCCACCAACCCCATAACAGTAGGGGCAAATGCACTACGAGCGTGTGTATAACGTCCGGGATGTTCCCAATCCTTCAGCATAGCATGCACCTCCAGCGGTTGAGGGTATGTTTCTCATCCACGGTCATGAGGGTAGGATATTTTTTTATACGGGAGCATCTCATTCATTTGTTAAATCTAAATTTGATAAACTGATCGGTTTACTAGAGATCGCGAGTAGTCTCCGTATGTGTGTATAGTCGCTAGTAGGCAGCGGGTCATTGATTCACTCGATTTGTCAGGGAGTGGACATTTTGATTGGGAGACTGAGTTTAAAGATGGACCTCTTAGTGTTAGATATGTAGGGGTACGATGTCATCCTAGGTATGGATTGGTTGGTCGGTTATCGGGCGACAGTAGATTGCTACTAGAGGACAATCGTGTTCTCCATTCCAGGATAGGAGATGTTCCTAATAGAGATGCCTCTACCTGAGGGAGGGTCATGCACACACTTGTATAATATGGAGGAGGAGACCTCACAGGAGGTGGTAGTTTCGTTGGATTAGATTTCAGTAGTGAGGGACTTTGAGGATGTGTTCCAGGAAATACCGAGGTTTCCACCCAACAGGGAAGTCGAGTTTGTAATCGATTTAGCACCGGGGATGAGGTCAATTACTCGATCACCTTACCGCATGTCCATTTAAGAGATGCGTGAACTGAGAAACAAGATTCAGCAGCTCCTGGGTCAGGGTTTCATTTAGCGAAGTACATCGCCGTGGGGTGCACCAGTGTTGTTTGTAAAGAAAGGGGATGGCTCACTTCGGTTGTGCGTGGACTACAAGGAGATGAACAAGGTGACGATATGAAATAAGTATCCATTGCCTAGGATTGATGATTTATTTGAGCAATTGAGAGGGGTGTATTACTTCTCCAAGATCAATTTGTGGTTAGGGTATCATCAGTATGGATCTTACGAGTTCAGGGTGATGCCCTTTGGTCTCACCAATGCGCCAACAGCGTTCATGGATCTCATGAACAGGGTTTTCAGAGAGTATCTTGACAAGTTTGTTATCGTGTTCATTGATAACATCCTGATCTACACACGCACTGAGGGGGAGCATGCAAAGCATCTGCATATGATTCTATAGGCGCTGCGGGATCACCAGCTTTATGCCAAGTTCGGGAAGTGTGGATTTTGGTTGTGGGTGGTACAATTTCTTGGTCATGTGGTGTCAGACCGGGGTATTATTGTGGATCTAAGTAAGGTGTCGGCAGTGAGGGAGTGGGGGCAGCCCACGACATGGACTGAGGTGCGCAACTTTTTAGGATTGGCAGGTTATTACAGGCGGTTCATTAAGGGTATCTAAAAAATTAAGAGCCCTTTTGATTAATCTGACTCGGAAGGGGGTGACTTTTATGTGGAGTGATCATTTTCAATTAGCTTTCGATGAGCCAAAGGACAAGTTGACATCTGTACCCGTACTTTCTTTGTCGAGGGGAGGACTGGAGTATCGAGTTTACGCTGACGCATCCTTATAGGGACTTGGGGGGGGGGTAATTCAGCAGGAGGAGAGGACTATAGGTCATGCATCCAAAAATCTAAAGTCCCACGAGAGGAATTACCCCACTTATGACCTAGAGCTTGCAGCGGTTATTTTTGCTTTGAGGATATGGAGACATTATCTGTTGGGAGAGCAGTTTACCTTATTCACGGATCACAAGTCACTTTAGTTTCTCTTCACACAGAAGGATCTGAATATGAGACAGAGGCGGTGGATAGAATTCATGAAAGAATAGTAGTTTGATATTCAGTATCATCCTGGTAAGGCTAATGTGGTGGTAGACTCATTAAGCCGAAGACCGACTGGGGAAATATCAGAGGTCTGGAGAGCGAAGTGGAGAGATCTTCGATACGTGGATGATATAGCCAATGCCTGCATGTCAGCATTATCTATCACACCAGAGATCATTATGTGAGTTGTGAGGGCTCAAACGGAGGACCAGATCTGCTAGGATAGGGTACGCCAGTTATTAGCTGAGGGAGCAGAGGGTTACTCGATCAACTCAGATGGAGGCCTACGCCTAAATAGGAGGTTAATTATGACAGACGATGAGGATTTGAGGCACGCTATTATGACAGAGTCCCATGGTTCGAGGTTTGCGGTACATCCCGATGGGGATAAAATGTACCAGGATATGAGGAGACAATATTGGTGAGCAGGAATGAAACGGAACATAGCAGAGTTTGTCTCTAAATATACCACGTGTCAGCTCGTGAAAGTGGATCATCAGAGACCTCCAGGGATGCTACAACCACTAGAGATTCCTGTGCAGAAGTGGGAGAGAATCTCTATAGACTTCATTACAGGGTTACCTACATCACAGAGGGGTCACGACTCCATATGGGTCATTGTGGATCGGTTGACCACGGTGTCCCACTTCCTTCCGGTTCGTACAGACTTTGTGATGATGCGTTATGCATAGCTATTCATAGTAGAGATCGTTAAGCTGCACG
This sequence comes from Sambucus nigra, assembly GCA_949130495.1. Taxonomy (NCBI): domain Eukaryota; kingdom Viridiplantae; phylum Streptophyta; class Magnoliopsida; order Dipsacales; family Adoxaceae; genus Sambucus; species Sambucus nigra. The sequence goes on along the minus strand of OX422212.1, from coordinate 474,023,225 downwards.
GGGTGCGATAAATATTATGTCTGACTGAGACAAAGTTTTTATGGACCATTTTTGTCAGAGCTTTCAGGAAGCCATGGGAACAAAGTTACGTTAGAGTACAGCCTATCATCCATAAACTGACGGACAGACTGAGAGGGTCAATCAGATGCTAGAGGACATGCTCAGGATGTGCATTTTAGATTTTGGTGGAGGATGGGAGAGATATGTTCCTTTGGTAGAGTTTGCTTATAATAACTCCTTTCAATTCACGATTGGCATAGCACTGTTTAAGGCACTGTACAGGAGACCTTGTCGTTCACCCGCCTATTGGTTAGAGGTGGGCAAAAAAAGTTATTGGGGCTGGAGATTATCCAGGAGACATCTGCTAAGATAGAGATTATTCGAGGGAGGATTCAGATAGCTCAGGATAGGCAGAAGAGTTATGTTGATGCTTCACGAAGACATGTGGAGTTAGCAGTTGGGGATCAGGTATTAGTCCGGGTGTCCCCTATAAAAGGGGTGATGAGGTTCGGCAAGAAGGGTAAACTAGCACCAAGGTACGTGAGACCCTTTCCTATTATTGAGAGGGTGGGACCGGTAGCATATAGACTAGGATTTCCATAGCACCTTCAGTGGATATACGACGTGTTCCATGTGGCATCGCTGAAGAAATATCGAAGGAGTGAGAGGGCCTTCTGGCAGATTCCACACAAGAAAATTGATTTACAGCCAAATATCTCGTATGAGGAGAGACCGGTTGCTATTCTGGACCGTAGTGAGCGCAAGTTAGGATCCAAGGTTATTCCACTAGTTAGAGTACAGTGGGGTCATCACAACGTTGACGAGTCTACCTGGGTGCTAGAGGAGGATATGCGTGAACAATATCCAGAGCTATTCACCACAAGTACAACCTAATTTCGGGGACGAAATTCCTTTGTAAGGGGGGAGTATGTAACACCCTGTAATTTTATGCATTTCATAGTTAATTTTATGCATTTAATATTTTATGCATTTAATAGTTAATTGATTCGGGAAAAATTTAAAGTACTAGTGTGTCGTAATTTAATGGAATTAATTATGGAATTGTATATAAATATTAATCGAGAGAATATTTGGTTAATATTTATGGGAAATTAATTTACTAGGTAAATAGTAACCTTTAATTACGTCTTAAGAGTATTAATGACGTGGGGTTTACTTATCTCAATCGGGAGTCGATTCCAGAATAAGTTAGGTGGGAGATAAGAAATTTTGTAAACTTATCCGGATGCCAATTCTGAGTGTACAGTTGATTCCGAAAGGGCGAAGATAGTCGCAATAGAGTACCCGGGGGTAGTAAATAGGTCTCGGGAAGTTTTTAGGCATAGTCGGGACCACACGGGGGTATTTGGGTCACTTGGACTTGGCCCATTAGGCTAAAAATGGGATTAAGCATAATTACTTAATTAAAGGGAAAAGGGGAACAACTGATTTGATTGTGGAAAACCTATAGTGGGAGAGAATACCCTAAGGAGAAGTTAAAGGCACTGGGAACCAATTTGGGAGACAAAGGAAAGAAACAAAGGGGATTTCACCATCAACCTTGAGAATCACAACTACGGATCAGACCCTACGAAACCATAAGGCAAGTGGTTAACTTGATGTAGCATTTAATTGTATTACGATTCATATTTGTGTGATGTGGGAATCAAAATTCGTTTTGGGGTAAAGAGGGTACAAAAATGGGGTTTTTGTAAATCAACCTCCTGATTAGAAATTCTTGTAGAGATTCATGATATAATATGAGATTTATGTGCACTGGTCAAATGTGAAAACCCAGACGAATTATGAATGAATTTGAGATAGTAATTTGGTGTTGAGACTGACTAACGAAGAACCCGAGTTTTTCCCCTAATTCAGAAAATAGGAAGAGGACGGAAATTAAACTAGGTTTGGGGACTTGATGGGGGTTCCTTATGATGTTCTTAGTGTATTATATTGATGAGAGGACTTGGGTTAGACTGTAGAAGGAGTTATAAATTTAAGGTTTTCGTCCATGGCATAAACAGGCTTTCACAGAAGACAAAAACATGTTCGATCGATCGATCGGTGGATGGGATCGATCGATCGATGGTCGAGGATTTTTGGCAGTTAATCCAGTTTTAGTATATAAGGGAAATTTACTTAAAATTACGTTCCCACACCTTATTTAGTGAGCAATAAATATAGGACATAAATTCTTAACAATTCTAAGGGAAAGTAATTGGGATTTGGAGGAAATTTATGGGTGACGCATTGTGGTTATTTTTGGAGAAATATATTCCAAAATTTTAAAATTCAGATCAAGTGGGCAAGTCCTTGTATAGTGGTTGAACGATACCAAAGTAATTAAATTAATTAATGTGCAAGTTAACTAATAATCTGAGTGGGACCATAAACTCAAGTTATGATGTATAGGCTAGTGTTACAGGTTTAGTACATGGTAAAACCAATATTGTTTTATATATATATAGTGTGCGATAGTATATATATATATATATATATATATATATATATATATATATATATATATATATATATATGGCGTGTGCATTAATATCAGTGGCTAGATATTATTATTATATATACTCTAGTGCTATTAGGGGAGGTTGCGCATAGAGGGTGAATCCCCTATCTTGAGGAGTAGGGAGAGTATATCCCCAGGTCATGGCCCCCTTTATATGGGTGAGGGGCATCTCACTTTCAAGGAAGGAATATGACTGCCTCCAATATTTATGTTATTAACCAAGTTAGTGAGAGATTCCGACTTAGGGTAACTAGGTTATGCGAATACACCTAGTGGGATAACACTTTAGAGAATATACACTCGGTTCGTTATTAGTAGGGTGGATGGTGAATATCATTTATTATTTATTATTCCAACATATGTGTGAATGTTGTAATGTGGTTATACGTATATAATGAGATAAATAATTATATACGGGTAAATTAATACAGGCCATGAATTTTATTATATGTGTAACGGGTGTGAAAGTTATATGAATTTAAAAAGGGGAATGATTAATTAAGTTAATGTCGATAATAACTTAGAAATCATAATTATTGCATACTCAGTTAGAGTAGGGTGGTTGCAAGGGTTATATCGGTTATCTAGTTATGGGATAAATAACTAAGGGAATTAATTAAGGCATTAGTAATGCACATTAGAGGAGGGGTGAGGATGTCCTCAAGGGAGTGCGACACTAACTAAAATATGAAGAGTATGCATACATATTTGTTAGTGCAAGTTAATCATTTGCTAAATATTTTTCCAAATGTTTTGGGTTCTATCCCTTGCTATAAATATTTTTGAAAACCTTTTAGGTGTCCAGACACAGGGACTCCAGACTTGACTCATTCCAGGGATCCGTTGCTGCAGCATATGTGGATGTTGAGGGAGTTTGATAGGCGCCTCATTCTTTTAATTTCTAGTATAGAAATTTCCTATCAGTTAATCGAGCATGTTGCTCGCAGCTTTATTTAGTATTTATGTCACACTTGTTGAGATTCATCATTATCTGTATTTACTTTTGTTGGATTTGAGCCAATGGTTTATTCGGTCAGTTTATTTAGATGTGAATGATTGGTTTCAGTTAATTGTGATTGTTTAAATTATTTTGTTTTCGCATGAGTATTTCATTAAATTAATGAAAAGATAAAACTTGGCACCAGTCTAATTTTCTCACTTAGGTGGTTAGTAATTAAAAAGGCGACAGTGATGCTAAGAATGAACCAATTGAGAAACCTGTTCTAATTTAATTTAGGACTGATCACCCTGGGTTAATTATGCGGGGTGTCACAACTCTAAGTGGTAACTTTCTCACCACTAGTTGCATTATGTTTTGAAGCTTCTAGATATTTGACTTCTGATACATTGAGAAGATCGTGCGGCCTACTTGTAGTTATATTCGACCTGAGTCTTGGCTTATACAACAACCTCCACTTTGGTATCAGCTCCAAGTTAGGCAGCTTTTAATTATGCGTCCGTGGACATCTTTCTTACTTCAAAAGAGGAAGACTTGGTTATGTCCATCTCAGCCTAGAACGTAGCCTCAACATCTTTTTCCTGGGCACATAATTCTTCATACTTTGCCTTATGTCTCATTGTAGCCTCAGTAGCTTGAAAAAAGAAAGAAAAAGAAGTTAGAAAAAATAGGCAAACATAAAAAGTCTCAAATGTATATGCTTACCCAAAAAAAGGCACTATAGTTGGTAACTTTCCAAATTCTCGGGATCTTCCTCAAATAAGCATTTGAGGTCATTGTAGTTCGTAACATTCCTTATTACTGAGATCCTGGGGCCTTCAGTGTCCAAGGGGGACTCTTTGTCAGTTGTCCTAACATGAGGATTCAATCGCGAAAGCAACACCCTACTAGTGGGAGTAGTAACTGTGGCATCAGATGGAAGAGTGGTACGTGGAGGGGTCTTACTCAACGTGATGTGATCGAAAGTTATGGCTTAATATTTTTCTCCCCTGCATTAGGAAAATCTAAGCCCGCACTATCTATATTACCCTTAACAAGTAGTGGGTTTGAACCACCGGCCGCGACATTAAGGGGTACATTAGCTAGAGTAGCATCCTTTTTCGTAACTCTCTTTCTCTTTTTACCACTGGTCTTTTTTGGGGCCTATTTCATGTAATGGATTTTTTCCTCTAGACCATCATGCAGGGAAAGAAGAACTTATTTTCAATTTCCTTTATGGTCTCACCTTTCATGGATTTACTTGCAGAAGAAAAGAATATCATCATAACAATTAAAGAAATCCACACAATAAAAGACTTATTTGAAGACAATATAGTCCACGACCTAAAAAATAATTTTACATCCTTCAGTTGGTATAGAAGGTGAAATATACATTGAATAATAACCAATAATGTACAAGGATCTCAAGGTAACTATGAAAGGAAGGTCCTTTTTTCCATAAGAAATTGAGATTGTGACCTCAATTCTCTCCCTTTAATGTTTTAATGGAGTCAAGCTTACACGAACTACAAGAAAACAAAACAAATATGCAAGTTAGAAAAATAAGTTTAAGTATAAAGTATATAGGTCACGTACAAATTAGAAATATGTTATTACCTTCCAAAGGGTGATGACCCCGGACCGCGAAAGCTTATGACATCTCTCTCACTCTGAGTTCGCGACGTTTATTTCCCAGTCTTCCCCAAAGATGAAAGGATACTTTCCTTTACAGTTTTTGGTGCTATAAGTCTTTTGGTCATGAGGTATCTACAGGAATGTCGTGTAGGCATGTAGTAGTATTACGAGTTATTCACCCTACCCTTCTTCGGCCTATAAAAATCTAAGAATTATGTGATCATTATGCCCCTCTGAAATTTCTTCTTCCACACAACCAAGGACATAAGGATAACCCTCCACATGTTCGGATAAACTTAGGTTGGGTGTAGTTTCATCACTTTAAAAAAATTCATAATTAGGACTGTGACCGGTGGCCTTAGTCCGAGAAGGAAATCTTAAAGGGGAAAATAAACTCCGTCAAAAGGTACAGTGGAAAATGCACTTTTGTCCGCGAAGGGTAAAGATCATATAGTCACCTCATGAGATCAACAGACCTCAAACAGATGTTCCAACCACTCTTGAATCACAATGCAATAATAATTCAAGGCCACAAGATCCCTCCATTGCTTAGTGTTGTGTCTTTCAAGCCCAACTTCAGTGTTCCTCATCTTTGCAGTTGTTTGACATTGTTCACTAGGAGTCGTGGCCCCATCCCCAAAATTTCTCTCCATTGGTGTTTGATTTTGTAGGGACCCGTGTCCTCCTCAATTATATGGATTGTCCTAGCAGCCTCCATAGGATCCTTAAAGTTGGAATTTGCGGAATTAGATTTAACACATATGGATATTATACTATATTTTAGTTTTAAATCTCCACAAATTTTTAAGGGTTTGATGCTCAACATCGTAGGTGGAGGAACCCCAAGGTTATTTATCCAGAAACTTTCCAAGTACTAGTTGTGGCATGTATCTGTAAAAGAAGAAAAATATCTACAATTCAAGGACCAAGGCCATTGTGGAAAAAATACAAGGAAACTACTGAGAAGTTTTAAGGACCCCGACCTCATACACAAAGGCCGCAACAATAGGAAAAGGCACGATAGGACTCAGAAACACCTATGGTCATAAAGTCATATGAGTTAATCATACAGGTTCGTGACATATACAGTCGACGTGGGAGAACATGGAAAGACCACAACCTTATTCAAATATCTACAGTAGTTCTAAGATTGACAATTTAAGTGTGCAAGGAAATAATTACAAAAAATTATAGCATTATATGTCAAAACATGATCTTTGGACCAAGGACATAACCAACAAGAAAAGGCCATATATATTACTCAGAGGCCACGACCATAATAGACAAACACCTAGATTCATTATTCAATGGTTTGGTGAGATCAAAATGAGGAAAATCTTGGGTTAGCACTAAAAACACATCACGAATAGCAGTCTGTGTCCTTCGCCAAAAACTGACCCTAAAATCTTCAAAACCAAAACCAACCATCCAATTTCGTTCCAAAATAGTGCTAACCTAACATGACTAGACCTCTCCTATAATTAACCAATAACAAATCAACATCAAATCATCTCAAAATATTTCAATCCAAAAAAAATTCAAGAACACGAATGAAGAAAAACCCTAGTTATACTTTTTGACAATTACAATGTAAATCCAAGGGTCATTATTTTAATTAATGAAAAATATTGAAAGCAGTTACAAACAAAGGGAAAACATGAAAGAAATTATAAGAAAATATGGAGGAAACTGACCTGAAATCGAAGAATAAATGTTTCCAGAAAATCTCCCTTACTACCACCTAAGATCACCCTTATTGTCGTCGAAAATTGCCAAAGATTTTTCTCTCGAGATATTAAATTTAAATGAGGCCTCGCACCTCAACCCATATATATAAGGGGTCGAGGAATTTGAAACATTGTAAAATTTAAAATGCCTTAGCAATAGGTCGCGACATCAATAAGATTTATCCTCTTCATAGTAAGCCTCGACTTTAAGATAATGGTCTGTGGATGAGAACAAATACCCAACTCTAAATCATTTACCTCTTAGGAATGAGGTTTAGGGGGCTTCTGTTATACCCAGAATCGATTAACCAATAGATTAGGGACATGTGGCATAGAAGACCATGCAAACACATGTCGATATGATCAAGGACCATCAAAAGGTTTGGACATGTAGAGAAGGCCAGGAGTTGGTACCTTACTAAGCCATAGACAACAGTCTACTTTTAGTTTAAACACATAAGAACACGACCTATAATCTCAATGGTCATGGAACCTAGGCACACACTACCTCAGAAGGCCACAACCAGGTGCCTTACAGGCCGTGACGCCTCAACCAGATCACGACTCTAGAAGGACACGCCACAAACCCTTATAAGTCAGTAATAGCCCGCTAGTTGCACACCTTCTATAAATATTCCTTCACTACATCCTTATCCATAAGTCGCATGCACAATGCACATGACGTCCTAAACCAACTACTATAAATAAAGGTGCATACCCCCATTTGGCAAGCAATAACTGAGTAGCAAAGCTCTGCCCAACTCTCTGTATCTTCTCTCTACACCAGAGTTTATTATCTAGTCACCTGATCTGATAATGCTAGACAGATATAGTCATGACCTCCTACCTATTTTCACTACAAGGCCATCACCTTTAAACACACCACATGTATGTTTGTGTATCTAGCCCATTTCTCTACTCTTATATGCCTACTACATGAATAGATCTAATAAAAATAAGGCTAAAAGGTGGACGTAGGCTCATTTCCATGGACGAACCACTATAAATCTCGTGTTTGTCTCTCCTTATCCATCTTTTACTCTATTCTATACTTTTGAATGTTGTGTATAGCTTTGAAGGCATGGTTTACTCTAGTAGATCCATTTTCACGCAACAATAATTATCTTCTTCAAATTTGTACCTGACACGCAAGCCTTGTAATTTGAATACCTTAATAGGTTGCATTTAATGTAGAACTGGAACAATTTCCCAATGCAAGTGTAAATCCATCGATAGTACAGAAAATGCATCATAGCATATGGATGAATTATAGGATAGTGATGACAAGAATAAAAATTTGATAATTTTTTAATAATAGTTAGTTAATCCATGACCATTTGTGAGTACTAATCATTGTACCTCTTTGTTATAATCGATGAATATTGTAAATGAACAGACTATAAAAGATTCGGCCTCATTCAAAAGTGTAGTTATTTTGTGTTGATCGTGGACTACCAGTTGAAGTAAGTACTTTAGGTCTTGTTGAGATATAAGTGATAGTTAACATATATCATAGCAATCTTAGAGACAAATGTGGAATATGTGTGAGTTTACCATTGGGTGTATTTTTCATCCGAACATGCGTATTTCATGCATGTGGCAATGCCATTATTAGTGGTGACCTTGTTAATGCATACATTGGTTTTTAGCCCCCCGTGATGCGCAGGTACTTTGCAGTTCTTACTATACAATGCAATGCAAACATACTTACAAAAATAGAGGTAAAATGTATAACGTTAAAAAACCTATTTTACAATTGTGTGATACATGTTGTTAATACAGAAAAACTTAAAAAATGATAAAAAATATATGTATTTCATTAATAGGATATTTGATATCAAACAAATACTTGCATGTAAAATTGAAATGCAAAAAAAGAACGTTTAATAATGAAGTAAGGGGAATTAAAAAAAACAAAAAAGAATAGAACAACACACACACACACACACACACACACACACACACACACACACACACACACACACATATATATATATATATATATATATAGCAAATTACCATCGTATTCTCAAACCGGGAGACCCGCGGCTGCGTGGTCAGTTCCTTCGAGTTACTTTGGTCCCGTGGGAGGTGTTTGTACCACCCACGGGGACGTTCGGGGGCTGTTTCGAGTTTTCACCCTCTAACGCCATGTTGTTCAGCCTAAGTCTAGAAATATGAAAATTATCGTCATATTCTCAAATCGTGAGTCCCGCGACTGCGTGGTCAGTTCCTACGAGTTACATTGGTCCCGTGGGAGGTATTTGTGCCACCCACGGGGACGTTCGGGGGCTGTTTTGAGTTCTCATCCTCTAACGCCATGTTGTTAAGCCTAAGTCTAGAAATATGAAAATTACCATCGTATTCTCAAATCGTGAGTCCCGCAGCTGCGTGGTTAGTTTCTACGAGTTACATTGGTCTCGTGGGAGGTGTTGGTCCCACCCACGGGGATGTTCGGGGGCTGTTTCGAGTTTTCACCCTCTAACGCATTCTTTTGCTTAAGTTTAGAAATATGAAAATTACTACCGTATTCTCAAACCGGGAGTGCCGCAGCTGGATGGCCAGTTCCTACGAGTTACATTGTTCCCATGGGAGGTGTTAGTGCCACCCACGGGGACGTTCGGGGGCTGTTTCGAGTTTTCACCCTCTAACGCCTTGTTTCTAAGCCTAAGTCCAAAAATATGAAAATTATCGTCGTATTCTCAAACCGGGAGACCCGCGGCTGCGGGGTCAGTTCCTACGAGTTACATTGGTCCCGTGGGAGGTGTTGGAGCCATCCACGGGGACGTTCGGGGGTTGATTCGAGTTTTCACCCTATATCGCCATATTTTTAAGCCTAAGTTTAGAAATATGCAAATTATCATTGTATTCTCAAACCGGGAGTCCCTCGGCTGCGTGGCCAGTTCCTACGAGTTACATTGGTCCCGTGGGAGGTATTTGTGCCACCCACGGGACGTTCGGGGGCTGTTTTGAGTTTCCACCCTCTAACGCCATGTTGTTAAGCCAAAGTCTAGAAATATGCAAATTACCATCGTATTCTCAAATCGTGAGTCCCGCAGCTGCGTGGTCAGTTCCTACGAGTTACATTGGTCTCGTGGGAGGTGTTGGTCCCACCCACGGGGACGTTCGGGGGCTGTTTCGAGTTTTCACCCTTTAACGCCATGTTTTGCTTAAGTTTAGAAATTTGAAAATTACCACCGTATTCTCAAACAGGGAGTGCCGCGGCTGCATTGCCACTTCCTACATGTTACATTGGTCCCGTGCGAGGTGTTGGTGCCACCCACAGGCACGTTCGGGGGCTGTTTTGAGTTCTCAACCTCTATCGCCATGTTGTTAAGCCTAAGTCTATAAATATGAAAATTACCATCGTATTCTCAAATCGTGAGTCCCACATCTACGTGGTCAGTTTCTACGAGTTACATTGGTCTCGTGGGAGTTGTTGGTCCCACCCACGGGGATGTTCGGGGGCTGTTTCGAGTTTTTACCCTCTAACGCATTGTTTTGCTTATGTTTAAAAATATGAAAATTACCACCGTATTCTCAAACTGGGAGTGCAACGGCTGCATGGCCAGTTCCTACGAGTTATATTGGTCCCGTGGGAGGTGTTAGTTCCACCCACGGGGACGTTCGGGGGCTGTTTTGAGTTTTCACCCTCTAACGCCATGTTTCTAAGCCTAAGTCCAAAAATATGAAAATTACCGTCGTATTCTCAAACCGAGAGACCCGCGGTTGTGGGGTCAGTTCCTACGAGTTACTTTGGTCCCGTGGGAGGTGTTGGTGTCACCCACGGGGACGTTCGGGGGCTATTTCGATATTTCACCCTCTAACGCCATGTTTTTAAAACTAAGTCTAAAAATATGAAAATTACCGTCGTATTCTCAAATCGGGAGATCCGCGGCTGCGGGGTCAGTTTCTACGAGTTACATTGGTCCCGTGGGAGGTGTTGGAGCCATCCACGAGGATGTTCGGGGGTTGGTTCGAGTTTTCACCCTCTATCGGCACGTTTTTAAGACTAAGTCTAGAAATATGCAAATTATCGTTGTATTCTCAAATCGGGAGTCCCTCGGATGTTTGGTCAGTTCCTACGAGTTACATTATTCCCGTGGGAGGTGTCGGTGCCACCCACGGGGTCGTTCGGAGACACTTTTGAGTTTTCACCCTTTAACGCCATGTTTTTAATCCTAAGTCTACAAATATGGAAATTACTGTCGTGTTCTCAAACCGGGAGACCCGCGGCTGCGGGGTCAATTCCTACGAGTTACATTGGTCCCATGGGAGGTATTTGTTCCACCCACGGGGACATTCAGGGGATGTTTTGAGTTCTCACCCTCTAACACCATGTTAAGCCTAAGTCTAGAAATATGCAAATTACCATCGTATTCTCAAATCGTGAGTCCCGCAGCTGCGTGGTCAGTTCCTACGAGTTACATTGGTCTCGTGGTAGGTGTTGGTCCCACTCACGGGGACGTTCGGGCACTGTTTCGAGTTTTCACCCTCTAACGCCATATTTTGCTTAAGTTTAGAAATATAAAATTACCACCGTATTCTCAAACCGGGAGTGTCGTGGGTCCATTGCCAGTTCCTACGAGTTATATTGGTCCCGTGGGAGGTGTTGGTACCATCCGCAAGGACGTTCGGGGGCTGTTTTGATTTTTCACCCTCTAAAGCTATGTTTTTAGGCCTAAGTCTACAAATATGCAAATTACCATCGTATTCTCAAATCGAGAGTCCCACGACTGCGTTTTCAGTTTCTACGAGTTACATTGGAACCGTGGGAGGTGTTAGTCCCACCCACGGGGACGTTCGGGGGCTGTTTCGAGTTTTCACCCTCTAACGCCATCTTTTGCTTAAGTCTAGAAATATGAAAATTATCATCGTATTCACAAACTGGAAGTCCCGCGGCTGCGTGGTCAGTTCTTACGAGTTACATTGGTCCCCTGGAGGTGTAGGTGCCACCCAGGGGTACGTTCGAGGGCTGTTTTGAGTTTTCACCCTCTAACACCATGTTTTAAAGCCTAAGTCTAGAAATATGCAAATTGCCGTCGTATTCTCAAACCAGGAGACCCGCGACTGCGGGGTATGTTCTTACGAGTTACTTTGGTTCCTTGGGAGGTGTTGGTGTAACCCACGGGGACATTCGGGGGTTGTTTAGAGTTTTCACCCTCTAATGCCATGTTTTTAAGCCTAAGTCTAGAAATATTCAAATTACCCTCGTATTCTCAAATCGGGAGTACCGCGGCTTTGTGGTCAGTTCTTACGAGTTTACATTGGTCCCGTGGGAGGTGTTTGTGCCACCCACGGGGACGTTCAGGGGCTGTTTCGAGTTTTCACCCTCTAACGCCATCTTTTGCTTAAGTCTAGAAATAAGAAAATTATCATCGTATTCACAAACTGGGAGTCCCGCGGCTGCGTGGTCAGTTCTTACGAGTTACATTAGTCCCGTGGGAGGTATTTGTGGCACCCACGGGGACGTTCGGGGGATGTTTTGAGTTCTCACCCTCTAACGCCATGTTGTTAAACCTAAGTCTAGAACTATGCAAATTACCATCGTATTCTCAAATCGTGAGTCCCGCAGCTGCATGGTAAGTTTCGACGAGTTACATTGGTCCTGTGGGAGGTGTTTGTGCCACCCACGGGGACGTTCGGGGGCTGTTTCGAGTTTTCACCCTCTAACGCCATCTTTTTCTTAAGTCTAAAAATATGAAAATTATCATCGTATTCACAAACTGGGAGTCCCGCGGCTGCGTGGTCAGTTCCTACGAGTTACAATGGTCCCGTGGGAGGTGTTGGTGCCACTCACGGGTACGTTTGGGCGCTGTTTTGAGTTTTCACCCTCTATCACCATGTTTTAAGGCCTAAGTCTAGAAATATTCAAATTATCGTCGTATTCTCAAACTGGGAGACCCGTGGCTGCGGGGTCAGTTCCTACGAGTTACTTTGGTCCTATGGGAGGTGTTAGTGTAACCCACGGGACGTTCGGGGGTTGTTTCGAGTTTTCACCCTCTAATGCCATTTTTAAGCCTAAGTATAGAAATATTCAAATTACCATTGTATTCTCAAATCGGGAGTACCGCGGCTGCGTGGTCAGTTCCTACGAGTTTACATTAGCCCCGTGGGTGGTGTTTGTGCCACCCACGAGGATGTTCGGGGGCTGTTTCGAGTTATCAGCCTCTAACTCCATGTTTAAAGTGTCTGTCTAGAAATATGAAAATTACCATCGTATTCTCAAATCGAGAGACCCGCGGCTGCGGGGTCAGTTCCTACGAGTTACATTGGTCCCGGGGGAGGTGTTGGAGCCATCCACGGGGATGTTCGGGGGTTGTTTTGAGTTTTCACCCTCTATCGCCATGTTTTTTAACTTAAGTCTAGAAATATACAAATTTTCATCGTATTCTCAAATCGGGAGTCCCTCGGCTGCGTGGTCAGTCTCTACGAGTTACATTTGTCCCGCGGGAGGTGTCGGTGCCACCCCCGGGGTCTTTCAGGGGCAGTTTTGAGTTTTCACTCTCTAACGCCATGTTTTTAAGCCCAAGTCTACAAATATCAAAATTACCATCATATTAGCAAATCGAGAGACCTTCGGCTGCGGGGTCAGTTCCTACGAGTTACATTGGTCCCGTGGAAGGTGTTAATGCCGTCCACAAGGACGTTCGGGGACCATTTCAAGTTCTCACCCTCTCACACCATGTTTTTAAGCCTAAGTCTAAAAATATGGAAATTACCATCAAATTTTTAAATCGGAAGTCCCGCGGCTGCGTGGTCAATTCCTACGAGTTACATTGGTCCGATGGGAGGTATTTGTGCCACCCACGGGGACGTTCGGGGGCTATTTTGAGTTTTCACCCTCTAACGCCACGTTGTTAAGCCTAAGTCTAGAAATATGCAAATTACCGTCGTATTCTCAAATGGGGAGTCCCGCAGCTGCGTGGTAGGTTCCTACGAGTTACATTGGTTTCATGGGAGGTGTTGGTCGCACCCATGGGGACAATCGGGGGCTGTTTTGAGTTTTCACCGTCTAACGCCATATTTTGCTTAAGTTTAGAAATACGAAAATTACCACCGTATTCTCAAACCGGGAGTTCCGCGGCTACATGGCCAGTTCTTACGAGTTACATTAGTCCCGTGGGAGGTGTTAGTGCCACCCACGGGGACGTTCGGGGGCTGTTTCGAGTTTTCACCCTCTAACGCCATGTTTTTAAGCCTAAGTCTACACATATGCAAATTACCATCGTATTCTCAAACCGGGAGACTCACGGCTATGTGGTGAGTTCCTACGAGTTACATTGGTCCCGTGGGAGGTGTCGGTCCCACCCACGGGGTCGTTCGGGGGCAGTTTTGAGTTTTCACCCTTTAACGCCATGTTTTTAATCCTAAGTCTACAAATATGCAAATTACCGTCGTATTCTCAAACCGGGAGACCCGCGACTACGGGGTCAGTTACTATGAGTTATATTGGTCCCATGGGAGGTATTTGTGCCACCCACGGGGACGTTCGGGGGCTGTTTTCAGTTCTCACCCTCTAACGCCATGTTGTTGAGCCTAAGTCTAGAAATATGCAAATTATCATTGTATTCTCAAATCGTGAGTCCCACAGCTGCGTGGTCAGTTTCTACGAGTTACATTAGTCTCGTGGGAGGTGTTGGTCCCACCCACGGGGATGTTCGGGGGCTGTTTCGAGTTTTCACCCTCTAACGCCATGTTTTGCTTAAGTTTAGAAATATGAAAATTACCACCGTATTCTCAAACCGGGAGTGCCGCGACTGCATGGCCAGTTCCTACGAGTTACATTGGTCCCGTCGGAGGTGTTTGTGCCACAGACGGGGACGTTCAGGGGTTGTTTCGAGTTTTCAACCTCTAATGCCATGTTTTTAAGCCTAAGTCTAGAAATATGCAAGTTACCATTGTATTCTCAAACTGAGAGACCCGCGGATGTGGGGTCAGTTCCTACGAGTTACTTTGGTCCCGTGGGAGGTGTTGGTGTCACCCACGGGGACGTTCGGGGGTTGTTTTGAGTTTTCACCCTTTAACAGCATGTTTCTAAAACTAAGTCTAAAAATATGAAAATTACCATTGTATTCTAAAACCGGGAGTCCCGCGGTTGCAGGGTCAGTACCTACGAGTTACATTGGTCCTGTGGGAGGTGTTCGAGCCATCCACGAGGACGTTCGGGGGTTGGTTCAAGTTTTCACCCTCTAACGCCACATTTTTAAGCCTAAGTCTAGAAATATCCAAATTATCGTCGTATTCTCAAACCGAGAGTCCCTCGGCTGTGTGGTCAGTTCCTACGAGTTACATTGGTCCCGTGGGAGGTGTCGGTGCCACCCACGGGGTCGTTTGGGGGAAGTTTTTAGTTTTCACCCTTTAACGCCATGTTTTTAATCCTAAGTCTACATATATGCAAATTACCGTCGTATTCTCAAACTGGGAGACCCGCGACTGCGGGGTCAGTTACTACGAGTTACATTGGTCCCGTGGAAGGTATTTGTTCCACCCACGGGGACGTTCGGGGAATGTTTTGAGTTTTCACCCTCTAACGCTATGTTGTTAAGCCTAAGTCTAGAAATATGCAAATTACCATCGTATTCTCAAATTGTGAGTCCCGCAGCTGGGTGGTCAGTTCCTACGAGTTACATTAGTCTTGTGGGAGGTGTTGGTCCCACCCACGGGGACGTTCGAGGGATTTTTTAAGTTTTCACCCTCTAACGCCATGTTTTTAAGACTAAGTCTACAAATATGCAAATAACCATCGTATTCTCAAACCAGGAGACCCGCGGCTGCAGGGTCAGTTCCTACGAGTTACTTTGGTCCTTTGGGAGGTGTTGGTGTCACCCACGGGGACGTTCGGGGGATTTTTCGAGTTTTCACCCTCTAACGCAATGTTTCTAAGCCTAAGTGTAGAAATATGCAAATTACTGTCCTATTCTGAAACCGGGAGTCCCGTGGCTGCGTGGTCGGTTTCTACGAGTTACATTCGTCCCGTGGGAGGTGTTTGTGCCACCCACGGGGGCGTTCGGGGGCTATTTCGATTTTTCACCCTCTAATGCCATGTTTTTAGGCCTAAGTCAACAAATATGAAAATTACCATCGTATTCTCAAGCCGAGAGTTCCGCGACTGTACGGACAGTTCCTACGAGTTACATTGGTCCTGTGGGAGGTGTTGGTGCCTCCCACGGGGCCATTCGGGGGCTGTTTCGAGTTTTCATCCTCTAACGCCATGTTTTTAAGCCTAATTCTAGAAATATGCAAGTTACCATTGTATTCTCAAACCGAGAGACCCGCGGTTGTGGGGTCAGTTCCTACGAGTTACTTTGGTCCCGTGGGAGGAGTTGGTTTCACCCACGGGGACGTTCGGGGGTTGTTTCGAGTTTTCACCCTCTAACGGCATGTTTTCAAGCCTAAGTCTAGAAATTTGCAAATTCCTGTCGTATTCTCAAATCGGGAGTCCCGTGGCTGCGTGGTCAGTTCCTACGAGTTTACATTGGTCCCGTGGGAGGTGTTTGTGCCTCCAACGGGGACGTTCGGGGGTTGTTTCAAGTTTTCCCCCTCTAACGCCATGTCTCTTAAACTAACTCTAAAAATATGAAAATTACCGTCGTATTCTCAAACCTGGAGACCCGCGGCGACGGGGTCAGTTCCTAAGAGTTACATTGGTCCCGTGGGAGGTCTTGGAGCCATCTACGAGGACATTCGGGGGTTGGTTCGAGTTTTCACCCTCTATCGCCACGTTTTTAATCCTAAGTCTAGAAATATGCAAATTATCATCATATTCTCAAACCGAGAGTCCCTCGGCTACGTGGTCAGTTCCTACGAGTTACATTGGTCCCGTGGGAGGTGTCGGTGCCACCCACGGGGTCGTTCGGGGGCAGTTTCGAGTTTTCACCCTTTAATGCCATGTATTTAATCCTAAGTCTACAAATTTGCAAATTATCGTCTTATTCTCAAACCGGGAGACCCGCGACTGCGGGGTCAGTTCCTACGAATTACATTGGTCCCGTGGTAGGTATTTGTTCCACCCACGGGGACGTTCGGGGGATGTTTTGAGTTTTCACCCTCTAACGCCATGTTGTTAAGCCTAAGTCTAGAAATATGAAAACTACCGTCGTATTCTCAAATCGTGAGTCCCGCAGCTGCGTGGTCAGTTCCTACGAGTTACATTGGTCTTGTGGGAGGTGTTGGTCCCGCCTACGGGGACGTTCGGGGGCTTTTTTGAGTTTTCACCCTCTAACGCCATATTTTTCTTAAGTTTAGAAATATGAAAATTACCACCGTATTTTCAAACCGGGAGTGCCGCAGCTCCATTGCCAGTTCCTACGAGTTACATTGGTCCCGTGAGAGGTGTCAGTGCCACCCACGGGGACGTTCTGGGGATGTTTCGAGTTTTCACCCTCTAACGCCATGTTTTAAAGCCTAAGTCTATAAATATGCAAATTACCATCGTATTCTCAAACTGGGAGACCCGCGACTGTAGGGACAATTCCTACGAGTTACTTTGGTCCCGTGGGAGGTGTTGGTGTCACCCACGGGGACGTTCGGGGGTTGTTTCGATTTTTCACCCTCTAACGCCATGTTTTTAAGCCTAACTCTAGAAATATTCAAATTACAGTCGTATTCTCAAATCGGGAGTCCCGTGGATGCATGGTCAGTTCTTACGAGTTACATCGGTCCCGTGGGAGGTGTTGGTGCCTACCACGGGGACGTTCTGGGGCCGTTTCGAGTTTTCACCCTCTAATGCCATGTTTTTAAGCCTAAGTCTAGAAATATGCAAATTACCGTCGTATTCTCCAACCGGGAGTCCCGTGGCTGCGTGGTCAGTTCCTATGAGTTACATTGGTCCCGTGGGAGGTGTTTGTGCCACCCACGGGGACGTTCGGGGGCTGTTTCGATTTTTCACCCTCTAATGCCATGTTTTTAAGCCTAAGCCTACAAATATGCAAATTACCATCATATTCTCAAGCCGAGAGTCCCGCGGCTGCGTTGTCAGTTCCTACGAGTTACATTAGTCCCGTGGGAGGTGTTGGTGCCTCCCACGAGGCCGTTCGGGGGCTGTTTCGAGTTTTCACCATCTAATGCCATGTTTTTAAGCCTAAGTCTAAAAATATGCAAATTACCGTCGTATTCTCAAACTGGGAGACCCGCGGCTGCGAGGTTAATTTCTACGACTTACTTTGGTCCCGTGGGAGGTGTTGGTGTCACCCACGGGGACGTTCGGGGGCTATTTCGAGTTTTCATCCTCTAACGGCATGTTTTCAAGCCTAAGTCTAGAAACATGGAAATTACCGTCGTATTCTCAAACTGGGACTCCCGCGGTTGCGTGGTCCGTTACTACGAGTTACATGGGTCCCGTGGGAGGTGTTTGTGGCACCCACGGGGACGTTCCGGGGCTATTTCAATTTTTCACCCTCTAACGCCATGTTTTTAGGCCTAAGTCTGGAAATATGCAAATTACCGTCGTATTCTCAAATCGGGAGACCCGCGGCTGCGGAGTCAGTTCCTACGAGTTACATTGGTCTCGTGAGAGGTGTTGGTGCCATCGACGGGGATGTTCGGGGGCAGTCTCGAGTTTTCACCCTCTATCGCCATGTCTTTAAGCCTAAGTCTAGAAATATGCAAATTACCATCATATTCTAAAACCGGGAGTCCCGCGGTTGGGTGGTCAGTTTCTACAAGTTACATTGAAATCGTGGGAGGTGTTGGTCTCACCCACGGGGACGTTCGGGGGCTGTTTTGAGTTTTCACCCTCTAACGCCATCTTTAGCTTAAGTCTACAAATATGAACATTATCATCGTATTCATAAATCGGGAGTCCCGCGACTGCGTGGTAAGTTCCTACGAGTTACAATGGTCCCGTGGGAGGTGTTGGTGCCACCTACGGGTACGTTCGGGGGCTATTTCGAGTTTTCACCCTCTAATGCCATGTTTTTAAGCCTAAGTCTAGAATTATGGAAATTACCGTCGTATTCTCAAACTGGGAGACCCGCGACTGCGGGGTCAGTTCCTACGACTTACTTTGGTCCCGAGGGAGGTGTTGGTGTCACCCACGGGTACGTTCGGTGGATGTTTCGAGTTTTCACCCTCTAACGGCATGTTTTTAAGCCTAAGTCTAGAAATATGCAAATTACCGTCGTATTCTCAAACCGGGAGTCCCGCGGCTGCGTGGTCAGTTCCTACGAGTTTACATTGGTCCTGTGGGAGGTGTTTGTGCCACCCACGGGTACGTTCGGTGCTGTTTCGAGTATTCATCCTTTAACGCAATGTTTTTAAGCCTAAGTTTAAGAATATGTAAATTACCATCGTATTCTCAAACTGGGAGACCCGCGGCTGCGGGGTAAATTCCTACGAGTTACATTGGTCTCGTGGGAGGTGTTGGAGCCATCCACGGGGACGTTCATGGGTTGTTTCGAGTTTTCACCCTCTAACGCCATGTTTTTAGGCCTAACTCTAGAAATATGAAAATTATCGTCATATTCTCACACCGGGAGTACTGCGACTGCGTGGCCAGGTCATACGACATACATTGGTCTCGTGGGAAGTGTTTGTGCCACCCATTGGGACGTTCGGGGGCTGTTTCGAGTTTTTACCCTCTAACGCCATGCTGTTAAGTCTAAGTCTAGAAATATGCAAATTACCATTGTATTCTCAAATTGTGAGTCCCGCGACTGCGTGGTCAGTTACTACGAGTTACATTGGTCCCGTGGGAGGTATTTGTTCCACCCACGGGGACGTTCGGGGGATGTTTAGAGTTTTCACCCTCTAACGCCATGTTGTTAAGCCTAAGTCTAGAAATATGAAAACTACCGTCGTATTCTCAAATCGTGAGTCCCGCAGCTGCGTGGTCAGTTCCTACGAGTTACATTGGTCTTGTGGGAGGTGTTGGTCCCGCCCACGGGGACGTTCGGGGGCTTTTTTGAGTTTTCACCCTCTAACGCCATATTTTTCTTAAGTTTAGAAATATGAAAATTACCACCGTATTTTCAAACCGGGAGTGCCGCAGCTCCATTGCCAGTTCCAACGAGTTACATTGGTCCCGTGAGAGGTGTCAGTGCCACCCACGGGGACGTTCTGGGGATGTTTCGAGTTTTCACCCTCTAACGCCATGTTTTAAAGCCTAAGTCTATAAATATGCAAATTACCATCGTATTCTCAAACTGGGAGACCCGCGACTGTAGGGACAATTCCTACGAGTTACTTTGGTCCCGTGGGAGGTGTTGGTGTCACCCACGGGGACGTTCGGGGGTTGTTTCGATTTTTCACCCTCTAACGCCATGTTTTTAAGCCTAACTCTAGAAATATTCAAATTACAGTCGTATTCTCAAATCGGCAGTCCCGTGGATGCATGGTCGGTTCTTACGAGTTACATCGGTCCCGTGGGAGGTGTTGGTGCCTACCACGGGGACGTTCTGGGGCCGTTTCGAGTTTTCACCCTTAATGCCATGTTTTTAAGCCTAAGTCTAGAAATATGCAAATTACCGTCGTATTCTCCAACCGGGAGTCCCGTGGCTGCGTGGTCAGTTCCTACGAGTTACATTGGTCCCGTGGGAGGTGTTTGTGCCACCCACGGGGACGTTCGGGGGCTGTTTCGATTTTTCACCCTCTAATGCCATGTTTTTAAGCCTAAGTTTACAAATATGCAAATTACCATCATATTCTCAAGCCGGGAGTCCCGCGGCTGCGTTGTCAGTTCCTACGAGTTACATTAGTCCCGTGGGAGGTGTTGGTGCCTCCCACGAGGCCGTTCGGGGGCTGTTTCGAGTTTTCACCATCTAATGCCATGTTTTTAAGCCTAAGTCTAGAAATATGCAAATTACCGTCGTATTCTCCAACTGGGAGACCCGCGGCTGCGAGGTTAATTTCTACGACTTACTTTGGTCCCGTGGGAGGTGTTGGTGTCACCCACGGGGACGTTCGGGGGCTATTTCGAGTTTTCACCCTCTAACGGCATGTTTTCAAGCCTAAGTCTAGAAACATGGAAATTACCGTCGTATTCTCAAACCGGGACTCCCGCGGTTACGTGGTCCGTTACTACGAGTTACATGGGTCCCGTGGGAGGTGTTTGTGGCACCCACGGGGACGTTCCGGGGCTATTTCAATTTTTCACCCTCTAACGCCATGTTTTTAGGCCTAAGTCTGGAAATATGCAAATTACCGTCGTATTCTCAAACCGGGAGACCCGCGGCTGCGGGGTCAGTTCCTACGAGTTACATTGGTCTCGTGGGAGGTGTTGGTGCCATCCACGGGGATGTTCGGGGGCAGTCTCGAGTTTTCACCCTCTATCGCCATGTCTTTAAGCCTAAGTCTAGAAATATGCAAATTACCATCGTATTCTAAAATCGGGAGTCCCGCGGTTGGGTGGTCAGTTTCTACAAGTTACATTGGAACCGTGGGAGGTGTTGGTCTCACCCACGGGGACGTTCGGGGGCTGTTTTGAGTTTTCACCCTCTAACGCCATCTTTAGCTTAAGTCTACAAATATGAACATTATCATCGTATTCACAAATCGGGAGTCCCGCGACTGCGTGGTAAGTTCCTACGAGTTACAATGGTCCCGTGGGAGGTGTTGGTGCCACCCACGGGTACGTTCGGGGGCTATTTCGAGTTTTCACCCTCTAATGCCATGTTTTTAAGCCTAAGTCTAGAATTATGGAAATTACCGTCGTATTCTCAAACCGGGAGACCCGCGACTGCGGGGTCAGTTCCTACGACTTACTTTGGTCCCGAGGGAGGTGTTGGTGTCACCCACGGGTACGTTCGGTGGATGTTTCGAGTTTTCACCCTCTAACGGCATGTTTTTAAGCCTAAGTCTAGAAATATGCAAATTACTGTCGTATTCTCAAACCGGGAGTCCCGCGGCTGCGTGGTCAGTTCCTACGAGTTTACATTGGTCCTGTGGGAGGTGTTTGTGCCACCCACGGGTACGTTCGGTGCTGTTTCGAGTATTCACCCTTTAACACAATGTTTTTAAGCCTAAGTCTAAGAATATGTAAATTACCATCGTATTCTCAAACTGGGAGACCCGCGGCTGCGGGGTCAATTCCTACGAGTTACATTGGTCTCGTGGGAGGTGTTGGAGCCATCCACAGGGACGTTCATGGGTTGTTTCGAGTTTTCACCCTCTAACGCCATGTTTTTAGGCCTAACTCTAGAAATATGAAAATTATCGTCATATTCTCACACCGGGAGTACTGCGACTGCATGGCCAGGTCATACGACATACATTGGTCCCGTGGGAAGTGTTTGTGCCACCCATGGGGACGTTCGGGGGCTGTTTCGAGTTTTTACCCTCTAACGCCATGCTGTTAAGTCTAAGTCTAGAAATATGCAAATTACCATTGTATTCTCAAATTGTGAGTCCCGCGACTGCGTGGTCAGTTACTACGAGTTACATTGATCCCGTGGGAGGTGTTGGTGTCATCCACGAGTACGTTCGGGGGCCGTTTCGAGTGTTCACCCTCTAATGGCAGGTTTTTAAGCCTAAGTCAAGAAATATAAAATTACCATCTTATTCTCAAACCGGGAGTCCCACGGCTACGGGGTCTGCTCCTACGAGTTACTTTTGTCCCGTGGGAGTTGTTGGTGTCACCCACGGGGACGTTCGGGGGTTGTTTTGAGTTTTCACCCTCCAATGCCATGTTGTTAAGCCTAAGTCTAGAAATATGGAAATTACCATCGTATTCTCAAATCGTGAGTCCCGCGGCTGCATGGTGAGTTCCTACGAGTTACATTGGTCTCGTGGGAGGTGTTGGTCCCACCCACGGGGACACCCGGGGGCTGTTTTGAGTTTTCACCCTCAAATGCCATGTTTTGCTTAAGTTTCGAAATATGAAAATTACCACCGTATTTTCAAATCGGGAGTGCCGCGGCTGCATGGCCAGTTCCTAAGAGTTACATTAGTGCCGTGGGAGGTGTTAGTGCAACCCACGGGGATGTTGGGGGCTGTTTCGAGTTTTCTCCGTCTAATGCCATATTTTTAAGCCTAAGTCTACAAATATGAAAATTACCATCGTAAAGTCAAATCAGGAGACCCGCGGCTATGGGGTCAGTTCCTACGAGTTACTTTGGTCCCGTGGGAGGTGTTGGTGTCACCCACGAGGACGTTCGAGGGTTGTTTCGAGTTTTCACCCTCTAACGGCATGTTTTTAAGCCTAAGTCTAGAAATATGCAAATTACCATCGTATTCTCAAACCATGAGTCACACGGCGGCGTGGTCAGTTCCTACGAGTTACATTGGTCCCGTGGGAGGTGTTTGTGCCACCCACATCGAGAATCGGGGGCTGTTTCGAGTTTTCACCCTCTAATGCCATGTTTCTAAGCCTAAGATAAGAAATATGCAAATTACCATCGTATTTTCAAACCAGGAGACCCGCGGCAGCGGGATCAGTTCCTACGAGTTACATTGGTCCCGTGGGAGGCATTGCTGCCATCCATGGGGACATTCGGGGGCCATTTTGAGTTTTCACCCTCTAACGCCATATTTTAAGCCTAAGTCTAGAAATATGCAAATTACCGTCATATTTTCAAACCGGGGAGGTGTTTGTTCCACCCACGGGGACGTTCGGAGGCTGTTTCGAGTTTTCACACTCTAACGCAATGTAGTTAAGCCTAAGTATAGAAATAAATAAATTACCCTCGTATTCTCTAATCGAGAGTCCCACGGCTG
Organism: Sambucus nigra; assembly: GCA_949130495.1. NCBI lineage: Eukaryota > Viridiplantae > Streptophyta > Magnoliopsida > Dipsacales > Adoxaceae > Sambucus > Sambucus nigra. Next base: position 473,999,749 of record OX422212.1, on the reverse strand, counting down.
CGTGGTCAGTTCCTATGAGTTACATTGGTCCCGTGGGAGGTGTCGGTGCCACCCACGGGGTCGTTCAGGGGCAGTTTTGATTTTTCACCCTTTAACGCCATGTTTTTAATCCTAAGTCTACAAATATGCAAATTATCGTAGATTTCTCAAACCAGTAGACCCACGACTGCGGGGTCAGTTACTACGAGTTACATTGGTCCCGTGGGAGGTATTTGTGCCACCCACAGGGACGTTCGGGGGCTATTTTGAGTTCTCACCCTCTAACGCCATGTTGTTAAGCCTAAGTCTAGAAATATGCAAATTATCATCGTATTCTCAAATCGTGAGTCCCACAGCTGCGTGGTCAGTTTCTACGAGTTACATTGGTCTCGTGGGAGGTGTTGGTCCCACCCACGAGGATGTTCGGGGGATGTTTCGAGTTTTCACCCTCTAACGCAATGTTTTGCTTAAGTTTAGAAATCTAAAAATTACCACCGTAATCTCTAACCGTGAGTGCCACGGCTGTATGGCCAGTTCCTACGAGTTACATTGGACCCGTGGGAGGTGTTAGTGTCACCCATGGGGACGTTCAGGGGCTATTTCGTGTTTTCACCCTCTAACGCCCTGTTTGTAAATTTAAGTCTACAAATATGCAAATTACTGTCGTATTCTCAAACTGGGAGACCCGCGGCTACGGGGTCAGTTCCTACGAGTTACTTTGGTCCCGTGACAGGTGTTGGTGTCACCCACGGGGACGTTCGGGGGTTGTTTAGAGTTTTCACCCTCTAACGGCAAGTTTTTAAGCCTAAGTCTAGAAATATACAAATTACCATCGTATTCTCAAACCGGGAGTCCCGCGGATTTGTGGTCAGTTCTTACGAGTTTACATTGGTCCCATGGGAGGTGTTTGTGCCACCCATGGGGAGGTTCGGTGGCTGTTTTGTGTTTTCACCCTCTAACGCTATGTTTCTAAGCCTATGTCGAGAAATATGAATATTACCGTCGTATTCGCAAACCGAGAGAGCCACGGCTGCGGGGTCAGTTCTAACAAGTTACATTGGTCCCATGGGAGGTATTGGTGCCTTCCACGAGGATGTTCGGGGGCCGTTTCGAGTTTTCACTCTCTAACACCATGTTTGTAAGCCTAAGTCAAGAAATATGCAAATAACCATCGTATTCTCAAACCATGAGTCCCACGGGGGCGTGGTCAGTTCCTACGAGTTACATTGGTCCCGTGGGATGTGTTTGTGCCACCCACAGGGAGAATCGGGGGCTGTTTTGAGTTTTCACTCTCTAACGCCATGTTTCTAAGCCTAAGATTTAAAATATGCAAATTACCATCGTATTCTCAAATCGGGAGACCCGCGGCAGCAGGATCAGTTCCTACGAGTGACTTTAGTCCCGTGGGAGGTGTTGCTGCCATCCATGGCGACGTTCGGGGGCCGTTTCGAGTTTTCACTCTCTAACGCCATGTTTTTAAGCCTAAGTCTAAAAATATGCAAATACCTTCATATTCTCAAACTGAAAGTCCCGGGACTACGTGGTCAGTTCCTACGATTTACATTGGTCCCGTGGGAGGTGTTTGTTCCACCCACGAGGACGTTCGGGGGATGTTTCGAGTTTTCACCCTCTAACGCAATGTTGTTAAGCCTAAGTCTAGAAATACGCAAATTACCATCGTATTCTCGAATCGGGAGTGCCGTGGATGCATGGTCAGTTCCTATGAGTTACATTGGTCCCGTGGGAGGTGTTGGTGCCACCCACGGGGACGTTCCGGGGATGTTTCAATTTTTCACCCTCTAATGCCATGTTTTTAGGCCTAAGTCTGGAAATATGCAAATTACCGTCGTATTCTCAAACCGGGAGACCCGCGGCTGCGGGGTCAGTTCCTAGGAGTTACATTGGTCTCGTGGGAGGTGTTGGTGCCATCCACGGGGATGTTCGGGGGCAGTCTCGAGTTTTCACCCTCTATCGCCATGTCTTTAAGCCTAAGTCTAGAAATATGCAAATTACCTTCGTATTCTAAAACCGGGAGTCCCGCGGTTGGGTGGTCAGTTTCTACGAGTTACATTGGAACCGTGGGAGGTGTTGGTCTCACCCACGGGGACGTTCGGGGGATGTTTCGAGTTTTCACCCTCTAACGCCATCTTTTGCTTAAGTCTACAAATATGAACATTATCATCTTATTCACAAACCGGGAGTCCCGCGACTGCATGGTAAGTTCCTACGAGTTACAATGGTCCCGTGGGAGGTGTTGGTGCCACCCACGGGTACGTTCGGGGGCTGTTTCGAGTTTTCACCCTCTAATGCCATATTTTTAAGCCTAAGTCTAGAATTATGGAAATTACCGTTGTATTCTCAAACCGGGAAACCCGCGACTGCGGGATCAGTTCCTACGACTTACTTTGGTCCCGAGGGAGGTGTTGGTGTCACCCACGGGTACGTTCTGCGGCTGTTTCGAGTTTTCACCCTCTAACGGCATGTTTTTAAGCCTAAGTCTAGAAATATGTAAATTACCGTCGTATTCTCAAACCGGGAGTCCCGCGGCTGCGTGTTCAGTTCCTACGAGTTTACATTGGTCCTGTGGGAGGTGTTTGTGCCACCCACGGGTACGTTCGGTGCTGTTTCGAGTATTCACCCTTTAACGCAATGTTTTTAAGCCTAAGTCTAAGAATATGTAAATTACCATCGTATTCTCAAAATGGGAGACCCGCGGCAGCGGGGTCAATTCCTACGAGTTACATTGGTCTCGTGGGAGGTGTTGGAGCCATCCACGGGGACGTTCATGGGTTGTTTCGAGTTTTCACCCTCTAACGCCATGTTTTTAGGCCTAACTCTAGAAATATGAGAATTATCGTCGTATTCTCACACCGGGAGTACTCCGACTGCGTGGCCAGATCATACGACATACATTGGTCCCGTGGGAAGTGTTTGTGCCACCCATGGGGACGTTCGGGGGCTGTTTCGAGTTTTTACCCTCTAACGCCATGCTGTTAAGTCTAAGTCTAGAAATATGCAAATTACCATTGTATTCTCAAATTGTGAGTCCCGCGACTGCGTGGTCAGTTACTACGAGTTACATTGGTCCCGTGGGAGGTGTTGGTGTCGTCCACGAGTACGTTCGGGGGCCGTTTCGAGTGTTCACCCTCTAATGCCAGGTTTTTAAGCCTAAGTCAAGAAATATAAAATTACCATCTTATTCTCAAACCGGGAGTCCCACGGCTCCGGGGTCTGCTCCTACGAGTTACTTTTGTCCCGTGGGAGTTGTTGGTGTCACCCACGGGGACGTTCTGGGGTTGTTTTGAGTTTTCACCCTACAATGCCATGTTGTTAAGCCTAAGTATAGAAATATGCAAATTACCATCGTATTCTCAAATCGTGATTCCCGCGGCTGCGTGGTGAGTTCCTACGAGTTACATTGGTCTCGTGGGAGGTGTTGGTCCCACCCACGGGGACACCCGGGGGCTGTTTTGAGTTTTCACCCTCAAATGCCATGTTTTGCTTAAGTTTAGAAATATGAAAATTACCACCGTATTTTCAAATCGGGAGTGCCGCGGCTGCATGGCCAGTTCCTAAGAGTTACATTAGTGCCGTGGGAGGTGTTAGTGCAACCCACGGGGACGTTGGGGGCTGTTTCGAGTTTTCTCCGTCTAATGCCATGTTTTTAAGCCTAAGTCTACAAATATGAAAATTACCATCGTAAAGTCAAATCAGGAGACCCGCGGCTATGGGGTCAGTTCCTACGAGTTACTTTGGTCCCGTGGGAGGTGTTGGTGTCACCCACGAGGACGTTCGAGGGTTGTTTCGAGTTTTCACCCTCTAACGGCATGTTTTTAAGCCTAAGTCTAGAAATATGCAAATTACCATCGTATTCTCAAACCATGAGTCCCACGGCGGCGTGGTCAGTTCCTACGAGTTACATTGGTCCCGTGGGAGGTGTTTGTGCCACCCACAGGGAGAATCGAGGGCTGTTTCGAGTTTTCACCCTCTAACGCCATGTTTCTAAGCCTAAGATTAGAAATATGCAAATTACCATCGTATTCTCAAATCGGGAGACCCGTGATAGCGGGATCAGTTCCTACGAGTTACATTGGTCCCGTGGGAGGCATTGCTGCCATCCATGGGGACATTCGGGGGCCATTTTGAGTTTTCACCCTCTAACGCCATATTTTAAGCCTAAGTCTAGAAATATGCAAATTACCGTCATATTCTCTAACCGGGGAGGTGTTTGTTCCACCCACGGGGACGTTCGGAGGCTGTTTCGAGTTTTCACCCTCTAACGCAATGTAGTTAAGCCTAAGTCTAGAAATAAACGAATTATCGTCGTATTCTCGAACCGAGAGTCCCACGGCTGCGTGGTTAGTTCCTATGAGTTACATTGGTCCCGTGGGAGGTGTCGGTGTTCGGGGGTAGTTTTGATTTTTCACCCTTTAACGCCATGTTTTTAATCCTAAGTCTACAAATATGCAAATTACCGTAGTATTCTTAAACCGGTAGACCCGCGACTGCGGGGTCAGTTACTACGAGTTATATTGGTCCCGTGGGAGGTATTTGTGCCACCCACGGGGACGTTCGGGGGCTGTTTTCAGTTCTCACCCTCTAACGCCATGTTGTTAAGCCTAAGTCTAGAAATATGCAAATTATCATCGTATTCTCAAATCGTGAGTCCCACAGCTGCGTGGTCAGTTTCTACGAGTTACATTGGTCTCGTGGGAGGTGTTGGTCCCACCCACGGGGATGTTCCGGGGTTGTTTCGAGTTTTCACCCTCTAACGCCATGTTTTGCTAAAGTTTAGAAATCTAAAAATTACCACCGTAATCTCTAACCGTGAGTGTCACGGCTGCATGGCCAGTTCCTAAGAGTTACATTGGACCCGTGGGAGGTGTTAGTGTCACCCATGGGGACGTTCAGGGGCTGTTTTGTGTTTTCACCCTCTAACGCCCTGTTTGTATGTTTAAGTCGACAAATATGCAAATTACTGTCGTATTCTCAAACTGGGAGACCCGCGGCTGATGGGTCAGTTCCTACGAGTTACTTTGGTCCCGTGGAAGGTGTTGGTGTCACCCACGGGGACGTTCGGGGGTTGTTTCGAGTTTTCACCCTCTAACGACAAGTTTTTAAGCCTAAGTCTAGAAATATGCAAATTACCGTCGTATTCTCAAACCGGGAGTCCCGCGGCTTCGTGGTCAGTTCTTACGAGTTTACATTGGTCCCGTGGGAGGTGTTTGTGCCACCCATGGGGAGGTTCGGGGTCTGTTTCGTGTTTTCACCCTCTAACGCTATGTTTCTAAGCCTATGCCTAGAAATATGCAAATTACCATCGAATTCTCAAACCGAGAGACCCACGGCTGCAGGGTCAGTTCCTACCAGTTACATTGGTCCCATGGGAGGTGTTGGTGCCTTCCACGAGGATGTTCGGGGTCCGTTTTGAGTTTTCACTCTCTAACACCATGTTTTTAAGCCTAAGTCAAGAAATATGCAAATAACCGTCGAATTCTCAAACCATGAGTCCCACGGCGGCGTGGTCAGTTCCTACGAGTTACATTGGTCCCGTGGGATGTGTTTGTGCCACCCACAGGGAGAATCGGGGGCCGTTTTGAGTTTGCACTATCTAACGCCTTGTTTCTAAGCCTAAGATTTAAAATATGCAAATTACCATCGTATTCTCAAACCGGGAGACCCGTGGCAGCGAGATCAGTTCCTACGAGTTACATTAGTCCCTTGGGAGGTGTTGCTGCCATCCATGGTGACGTTCGGGGGCAGTTTTGAGTTTTCACCCTCTACCGCCATATTTTTAAGCCTAAGTCTAGAAATATGCAAATTACCGTCATATTCTCAAACTGAAAGTCCCGGGACTGCGTGGTCAGCTCCTACAATTTACATTGGTCCCGTGGGAGCTGTTTGTTCCACCCACGGGGACGTTCGGGGGCTGTTTCGAGTTTTCACCCTCTAACGCAATGTTGTTAAGCCTAAGTCTAGAAATACACAAATTACCATCGTATTCTCGAATCGGGAGTCCCGTGGATGTGTGGTCAGTTCCTATGAGTTACATTGGTCTCGTGGGAGGTGTTGGTGCCACCCACGGGGACGTTCGGGTGCTGTTTCGATTTTTCACCCTCTCATACCATGTTTTTAGGCCTAAGTCTACAAATATCCAAATTACCATCATATTCTCAAGCTGGGAGTCCCTAGGCTGCGTTGTCAGTTCCTACGAGTTACATTAGTCCCGTGGGAGGTGTTAGTGCCTCCCACGGGGCCGTTCGGGGGCTGTTTCGAGTTTTCACCCTCTAATGCTATATTTTTAAGCCTAAGTCTAAAAATATGCAAATTATCGTCGTATTCTCAAATCGGGAGACCCGCGGCTGCGAGGTCAGTTCCTACGACTTACTTTGGACCCGTGGGAGGTGTTATTGTCACCCATGGGGACGTTCAGGGGCTGTTTTGTGTTTTCACCCTCTAACGCCCTGTTTGTAAGTTTAAGTCTATAATTATGCAAATTACCGTCGTATTCTCAAACCTGGAGACCCGCGGCTGCGGGGTCAGTTCCTAAGAGTTACATTGGTCCCGTGGGAGGTCTTGGAGCCATCCACGAGGACGTTCGGGGGTTGGTTCGAGTTTTCACCCTCTATCGCCACGTTTTTAATCCTAAGTGTAGAAATATACAAATTATCATCGTATTCTCAAACCGGGAGTCCCTCGGCTACGTGGTCAGTTCCTACGAGTTACATTGGTCCCGTGGGAGGTGTCGGTGCCACCCACGGGGTCGTTCGGGGGCATTTTCGAGTTTTCCCCCTTTAACGCCATGTTTTTAATCCTAAGTCTACAAATATGAAAATTATCGTCTTATTCTCAAACCGGGAGACCCGCGACTGCGGGGTCAGTTCCTACGAATTACATTGGTCCCGTGGGAGGTATTTGTTCCACCCACGGGGACGTTCTGGGGATGTTTTGAGTTTTCACCCTCTAACGCCATGTTGTTAAGCCTAAGTCTAGAAATATGAAAATTACCATCGTATTCTCAAATCTTGAGTCCCGCAGCTGCGTGGTCAGTTCCTTCGAGTTACATTGGTCTTGTGGGAGGTGTTGGTCCCGCCCACAGGGACGTTCGGGGGCTTTTTTGAGTTTTCCCCCTGTAACGCCATATTTTTCTTAAGTTTAGAAATATGAAAATTACCACCGTATTTTCAAACTGGGAGTGCCGCGGCTCCATTGCCAATTCCTACGAGTTACATTGGTCCCGTGAGAGGTGTCAGTGCCACCCACGGGGACGTTCTGGGGATGTTTCGAGTTTTCACCCTCTAACGCCATGTTTTAAAGCCTAAGTCTATAAATATGAAAATTACAATCGTATTCTCAAACTGTGAGACCCGCGGCTGTAGGGTCAGTTCCTACGAGTTACTTTGGTCCCGTGGGAGGTATTGGTGTCACCCACGGGGACGTTCGGGGGTTGTTACGAGTTTTCACCCTCTAACGCCATGTTTTTAAGACTAACTCTAGAAATATTCAAATTACAGTCGTATTCTCAAACCGGGAGTCCCGTGGATGCATGGTCGGTTCTTACGAGTTACATCGGTCCCATGGGAGGTGTTGGTGCCTACCACGGGGACGTTCTGGGGCCGTTTCGAGTTTTCACCCTCTAATGCCATGTTTTTAAGCCTAAGTCTAGAAATATTCAAATTACCATCGTATTCTCCAACCGGGAGTCCCGTGGCTGCGTGGTCAGTTCTTACGAGTTACATTGGTCCCGTGGGAGGTGTTTGTGCCACCCACGGGGACGTTCGGGGGCTGTTTCGATTTTTCACCCTCTAATGCCATGTTTTTAAGCCTAAGTCTACAAATATGCAAATTACCATCATATTCTCAAGACGGGAGTCCCGCGGCTGCGTTGTCAGTTCCTACGAGTTACATTAGTCCCGTGGGAGGTGTTGGTGCCTCCCACGGGGCCGTTCGGGGGATGTTTCGAGTTTTCACCATCCAATGCCATGTTTTTAAGCCTAAGTCTAGAAATATGCAAATTACCGTCGTATTCTCAAACTGGGAGACCCGCGGCTGCGAGGTCAATTTCTACGACTTACTTTGGTCCCGTGGGAGGTGTTGGTGTCACCCACGGGGACGTTCGGGGGCTATTTCGAGTTTTCACCCTCTAACGGCATGTTTTCAAGCCTAAGTCTAGAAACATGGAAATTACCGTCGTATTCTCAAACCGGGACTCCCGCGGCTGCGTGGTCCGTTACTACGAGTTACATGGGTCCCGTGGAAGGTGTTTGTGGCACCCACGGGGACGTTCCGGGGCTATTTCAATTTTCACCCTCTAACGCCATATTTTTAGGCCTAAGTCTGGAAATATGCAAATTACCGTCGTATTCTCAAACCGAGAGACCCGCGGCTCCGGGGTCAGTTCCTACGAGTGACATTGGTCTCGTGGGAGGTGATGGGGCCATCCACGGGGATGTTCGGCGGCAGTCTCGAGTTTTCACCCTCTATCGCCATGTCTTGAAGCCTAAGTCTAGAAATATGCAAATTACCATCGTATTCTAAAACCGGGAGTCCCGCGGTTGGGTGGTCAGTTTCTACGAGTTACATTGGAACCGTGGGAGGTGTTGGTCTCACCCAAGGGGACGTTCAAGGGCTGTTTCGAGTTTTCACCCTCTAATGCCATCTTTTGCTTAAGTCTACAAATATGAACATTATCATCGTATTCACAAATCGGGAGTCCCGCGACTGCGTGGTAAGTTCCTACGAGTTACAATGGTCCCGTGGGAGGTGTTGGTGCCACCCACGGGTACGTTCGGGGGCTATTTCTAGTTTTCACCCTCTAATGCCATGTTTTTAAGCCTAAGTCTAGAATTATGGAAATTACCGTCGTGTTCTCAAACCGGGAGACCCGCGGCTGCGGGGTCAGTTCCTACGACTTACTTTGGTCCCGAGGGAGGTGTTGGTGTCACCCACGGGTACGTTCGGTGGCTGTTTCGAGTTTTCACCCTCTAACGACATGTTTTTAAGCCTAAGTCTAGAAATATGCAAATTACCGTCGTATTCTCAAACCGGGAGACCCGCGGCTACGTGGTCAGTTCCTACGAGTTTACATTGGTCCTGTGGGAGGTGCTTGTGCCACCCACAGGTACGTTCGGTGCTGTTTCGAGTATTCACCCTTTAACGCAATGTTTTTAAGCCTAAGTCTAAAAATATGTAAATTACCATCGTATTCTCAAACTGGGAGACCCGTGGCTGCGGGGTCAATTCCTACGAGTTACATTGGTCTCGTGGGAGGTGTTGGAGCCATCCACGGGGACGTTCATGGGTTGTTTCGAGTTTTCACCCTCTAACGCCATGTTTTTAGGCCTAACTCTTGAAATATGAAAATTATCGTCATATTCTCACACCGGGAGTACTGCGACTGCGTGGCTAGGTCATACGACATACATTGGTCCCGTGGGAAGTGTTTGTGCCACCCATGGGGACGTTCGGGGGCTATTTCGAGTTTTTACCCTCTAACACCATGTTGTTAAGTCTAAGTCTAGAAATGTGCAAATTACCATTGTATTCTCAAATTGTGAGTCCCGCGACTGCGTGGTCAGTTACTACGAGTTACATTGGTCCCGTGGGAGGTGTTGGTGTCATCCACGAGTACGTTCGGGGGCAATTTCGAGTGTTCACCCTCTAATGCCAGGTTTTTAAGCCTAAGTCAAGAAATATAAAATTACCATCTTATTCTCAAACCGGGAGTCCCACGGCTCCGGGGTCTCCTCCTACGAGTTACTTTTGTCCCATGGGAGGTGTTGGTGTCACCCACGGGGACGTTCTGGGGTTGTTTTGAGTTTTCACCCTCCAATGCCATGTTGTTAAGCCTAAGTCTAGAAATATGCAAATTACCATCGTATTATCAAATCGTGAGTCCCGCAGCTGCGTGGTGAGTTCCTACGAGTTACATTGGTCTCGTGGGAGGTGTTGGTCCCACCCACAGGGACAACGGGGGGCTGTTTTGAGTTTTCACCCTCAAATGCCATGTTTTGCTTAAGTTTCGAAATATGAAAATTACCACCGTATTTTCAAATCGGGAGTGCCGCGGCTGCATGGCCATTTCCTAAGAGTTACATTAGTCCCGTGGGAGGTGTTAGTGCAACCCACGGGGACGTTCGGGGGGCTGTTTCGAGTTTTCTCCCTCTAATGCCATGTTTTTAAGCCTAAGTCTACAAATATGAAAATTACCATCGTAAAGTCAAATCGGGAGACCCGCGGCTATGGGGTCAGTTCCTACGAGTTACTTTGGTCCCGTGGGAGGTGTTGGTGTCACCCACGAGGACGTCCGAGGGTTGTTTCGAGTTTTCACCCTCTAACGGCATGTTTTTAAGCCTAAGTCTAGAAATATGCAAATTACCATCGTATTTTCAAACCATGAGTCCCACGGCGGCGTGGTCAGTTACTACGAGTTACATTGGTCCCGCGGGAGGTGTTTGTGCCACCCACAGGGAGAATCGGGGGCTGTTTCGAGTTTTCACCCTCTAACGCCATGTTTCTAAGCCTAAGATTAGAAATATGCAAATTACCATCATATTCTCAAACCGGGAGACACACGGCAGCGGGATCAGTTCCTACGAGTTACATTGGTCCCGTGGGAGGCATTGCTGCCATCCATGGGGACATTCAGGGGCCATTTTGAGTTTTCACCCTCTAACGCCATATTTTAAGCCTAAGTCTAGAAATATGCAAATTACCATCATATTCTCAATCCGGGGAGGTGTTTGTTCCATCCACGGGGACGTTCGGAGGCTGTTTCGAGTTTTCACCCTCTAACGCAATGTAGTTAAGCCTAAGTCTAGAAATAAACAAATTACCATCGTATTCTCAAACCGAGAGTCCCACGGCTGCGTGGTCAGTTACTATGAGTTATATTGGTCCCGTGGGAGGTGTCGGTGCCACCCACGGGGTCGTTCAGGTGCAGTTTTGATTTTTCACCCTTTAACGCCATGTTTTTAATCCTAAGTCTACTAATATGCAAATTACCGTAGTATTCTCAAACCGGTAGACCCACGACTGCGGGGTCAGTTACTACGAGTTACATTGGTCCCGTGGGAGGTATTTGTGCCACCCACAGGGACGTTCGGGGGCTGTTTTGAGTTCTCGCCCTCTAACGCCATGTTGTTAAGCCTAAGTCTAGAAATATGCAAATTATCATCGTATTCTCAAATCGTGAGTCCCACAGCTGCATGGTCAGCTTCTACGAGTTACATTGGTCTCGTGGGAGGTGTTGGTCCAACCCACGGGGATGTTCGGGGGCTGTTTCGAGTTTTCACCCTCTAACGCAATGTTTTGCTTAAGTTTAAAAATCTAAAAATTACCACCGTAATCTCTAACCGTGAGTGCCACGGCTGTATGGCCAGTTCCTACGAGTTACATTGGACCCGTGGGAGGTGTTAGTGTCACCCATGGGGACGTTCAGGGGTTGTTTCGTGTTTTCACCCTCTAACGCCCTGTTTGTAAATTTAAGTCTACAAATATGCAAATTACTGTCGTATTCTCAAATCGGGAGACCCGCGGCTACGGGGTTAGTTCCTACGAGTTACTTTGGTCCCATGGCAGGTGTTGGTGTCACCCACGGGGACGTTCGGGGGTTGTTTCGAGTTTTCACCCTCTAACGGCAAGTTTTTAAGCCTAAGTCTAGAAATATACAAATTACCATCGTATTCTCAAACCGGGAGTCCCGCGGCTTCGTGGTCAGTTCTTACGAGTTTACATTGGTCCCATGGGAGGTGTTTGTGCCACCCATGGGGAGGTTCGGGGGCGGTTTCGTGTTTTGACCCTCTAACTCTATGTTTCTAAGCCTATGTCTAGAAATATGCAAATTACCGTCGTATTCTCAAACCGAGAGACCCGCGGCTGCGGGGTCAGTTCCTACAAGTTACATTGGTCCCATGGGAGGTGTTGGTGCCTTCCACAAGGATGTTCGGGGGCCGTTTCGAGTTTTCACTCTCTAACACCATATTTGTAAGCCTAAGTCAATAAATATGCAAATAACCGTCGTATTCTCAAACCATGAGTCCCACGGCGGCGTGGTCAGTTCCTACGACTTAAATTGGTCCCCTGGGATGTGTTTGTGCCACCCACAGGGAGAATCGGGGGCTGTTTTGAGTTTTCACTCTCTAACGCCATGTTTATAAGCCTAAGATTTAAAATATGCAAATTACCATCATATTCTCAAACCGTGAGACCCGCGGCAGCGGGATCAGTTCCTATGAGTGACATTAGTCCCGTGGGAGGTGTTGCTGCCATCCATGGTGACGTTCGGGGGCCGTTTCGAGTTTTCACCCTCTAACGCCATGTTTTTAAGCCTAAGTCTAGAAATATGAAAATTACCGTCATACTCTCAAACTGAAAGTCCCGGGACTGCGTGGTCAGTTCCTACGATTTACATTGGTCCCGTGGGAGGTGTTTGTTCCACCCACGGGGACGTTCGGGGGCTGTTTCGAGTTTTCACCCTCTAACGCAATGTTGTTAAGCCTAAGTCTAGAAATACCCAAATTACCATCGTATTCTCGAATCGGGAGTCCCGTGGATGCATGGTCAGTTCCTATGAGTTACATTGGTCCCGTGGGAGGTGTTGGTGCCACCCACGGGGACGTTCCGGGGATGTTTCAATTTTTCACCCTCTAATGCCATGTTTTTAGGCCTAAGTCTGGAAATATGCAAATTAACGTCGTATTCTCAAACCGGGAGACCCGCGGCTACGGGGTCAGTTACTACGAGTTACATTGGTCTCGTGGGAGGTGTTGGTGCCATCCACGGGGATGTTCGGGGGCAGTCTCGAGTTTTCACCCTCTATCGCCATGTTTTTAAGCCTAAGTCTAAAAATATGCAAATTACCATCGTATTCTAAAACCGGGAGTCCCGCGGTTGGGTGGTCAGTTTCTACGAGTTACTTTGGAACCGTGGGAGGTGTTGGTCTCACCCACGGGGACGTTCGGGGGCTGTTTCGAGTTTTCACCCTCTAACGCCATCTTTTGCTTAAGTCTACAAATATGAAAATTATCATCGTATTCACAAACCGGGAGTCCCGTGACTGCATGGTAAGTTCTTACGAGTTCAAATGGTCCCGTGGGAGGTGTTGGTGCCACCCACGGGTACGTTCGGGGGCTGTTTCGAGTTTTCACCCTCTAATGCCATATTTTTAAGCCTAAGTCTAGAATTATGGAAATTACCGTCGTATTCTCAAACCGGGAGACCCGCGGCTGCGAGGTCAGTTCCTACGACTTACTTTGGTCCCGAGAGAGGTTTTGGTGTCACCCACGGGTACGTTCGGTGGTTGTTTCGAGTTTTCACCCTCTAACGGCATGTTTTTAAGCCTAAGTCTAGAAATATGCAAATTACCGTCGTATTCTCAAACTGGGAGTCCCGCGTCTGCGTGGTCAGTTCCTACGGGTTTACATTGGTCCTGTGGGAGGTGTTTGTGCCACCTACGGGTACATTCGGTGCTGTTTTGAGTATTCACCCTTTAACGCAATGTTTTTAAGCCTAAGTCTAAAAATATGTAAATTACCATCGTATTCTCAAAATGGGAGACCCGTGGCTGCGGGGTCAATTCCTACGAGTTACATTGGTCTCGTGGGAGGTGTTGGAGCCATCCACGGGGACGTTCATGGGTTGTTTCGAGTTTTCACCCTCTAACGCCATATTTTTAGGCCTAACTCAAGAAATATGAAAATTATCATCGTATTCTCACACCGGGAGTACTGCGACTGCGTGGCCAGGTCATACGACATACATTGGTCCCGTGGGAAGTGTTTGTGCCACTCATGGGGACGTTCGGGGGCTGTTTTGAGTTTTTACCTCTAACGCCATGCTGTTAATTCTAAGTCTAGAAATATGCAAATTACCATTGTATTCTCAAATTGTGAGTCCCGCGACTGCGTGGTCAGTTACTACGAGTTACATTGGTCCCGTGGGAGGTGTTGGTGTCATCCATGAGTACGTTCGGGGGCCGTTTCGAGTGTTCACCCTCTAATGCCAGGTTTTTAAGCCTAAGTCTAGAAATATAAAATTACCATCTTATTCTCAAACCAGGAGTCCCACCGCTCCGGGGTCTGCTCCTACGAGTTACTTTTGTCTCGTGGGAGGTTTTGGTGTCACCCACGGGGACGTTCGGGGGTTGTTTTGAGTTTTCACCCTCCAATGCCATGTTGTTAAGCCTAAGTCTAGAAATATGCAAATTATCGTCGTATTCTCAAATTGTGAGTCCCGCAGCTGTGTGGTGAGTTCCTACGAGTTACATTGGTCTCTTGGGAGGTGTTGGTCCCACCCACGGGGACAACCGGGGGCTGTTTTGAGTTTTCACCCTCAAATGCCATGTTTTGCTTAAGTTTAGAAATATGAAAATTACCACCGTATTTTCAAATCGGCAGTGCCGTGGCTGCATGGCCAGTTCCTAAGAGTTACATTAGTCCCGTGGGAGGTGTTAGTGCAACCCACGGGGACGTTCGGGGGCTGTTTTGAGTTTTCTCCCTCTAATGCCATGTTTTTAAGCCTAAGTCTACAAATATGAAAATTACCATCGTAAAGTCAAATCTGGAGACCCGCGGCTATGGGGTCAGTTCCTATGAGTTACTTTGGTCCCGTGGGAGGTGTTGGTGTCACCCACGAGGACGTTCGAGGGTTGTTTCGAGTTTTCACCCTCTAACGGCATGTTTTTAAGGCTAAGTCTAGAAATATGCAAATTACCATCGTATTCTCAAACCATGAGTCCCACGGCGGCGTGGTCAGTTCCTACGAGTTACATTGGTCCCATGGGAGGTGTTTGTGCCACCCACAGGGAGAATCGGGGGCTGTTTCGAGTTTTCACCCTCTAACGCCATGTTTCTAAGCCTAAGATTAGAAATATGCAAATTACCATCGTATTCTCAAACCGGGAGACCCGCGGCATCTTGATCAGTTCCTACGAGTTATATTGGTCCCGTGGGAGGCATTGCTGCCGTCCATGGGGACATTCGGGGGCCATTTTGAGTTTTCACCCTCTAACGCCATATTTTAAGCCTAAGTCTAGAAATATGCAAATTACCGTCAAATTCTCAAACCGGGGAGGTGTTTGTTCCACTCACGAGGACGTTCGGAGGCTGTTTCGAGTTTTCACCCTCTAACGCAATGTAGTTAAGCCTAAGTCTAGAAATAAACAAATTACCGTCGTATTCTCGAACCGAGAGTCCCAAGGATGCGTGGTCAGTTCCTATGAGTTACATTGGTCCCGTGGGAGGTGTCGGTGCCACCCACGGGGTCGTTCGGGGGAAGTTTTGATTTTTTACCCTTTAACGCCATGTTTTGAATCCTTAGTCTACAAATATGCAAATTACCGTAGTATTCTCAAACCGGTAGACCCGCGACTGCGGGGTCAGTTACTACGAGTTATATTGGTCCCGTGGGAGGTATTTGTGCCACCCACGGGGACGTTCGGGGGCTGTTTTGAGTTCTCACCCTCTAACGCCATGTTGTTAAGCCTAAGTCTAGAAATATGCAAATTATCATCGTATTCTCAAATCGTGAGTCCCACAGCTGCGTGGTCAGTTTCTACGAGTTACATTGGTCTCGTGGGAGGTGTTGGTCCCACCCACGGGGATGTTCGGGGGTTGTTTCGAGTTTTCACCCTCTAACGCCATGTTTTGCTTAAGTTTAGAAATCTAAAAATTACCACCGTAATCTCTAACCGTGAGTGCCACGGCTTCATGGCCAGTTCCTACGAGTTACATTGGACCCGTGGGAGGTGTTAGTGTCACCCATGGGGACGTTCAGGGGCTGTTTTGTTTTTTGACCCTCTAACGCCCTGTTTGTAAGTTTAAGTCTACAAATATGCAAATTACCGTCGTATTCTCAAACCGGGAGACCCGCGGCTGCGGGGTCAGTTCCTACGAGTTACTTTGGTCCCGTGGCAGGTGTTGGTGTCACCCACGGGGACGTTCGGGGGTTGTTTCGAGTTTTCACCCTCTAACGGCAAGTTTTTAAGCCTAAGTCTAGAAATATGCAAATTACCGTCGTATTCTCAAACCGGGAGTCCCGCGGCTTTGTGGTCAGTTCTTACGAGTTTACATTGGTCCCGTGGGAGGTGTTTGTCCCACCCATGGGGAGGTTCGGGGGTTGTTTCGTGTTTTCACCCTCTAACGCTATGTTTCTAAGCCTATGTCTAGAAATATGCAAATTACCGTCATATTCTCAAACCAAGAGACCCACGGTTGCGGGGTCTGTTCCTACCAATTACATTGGTCCCATGGGAGGTTTTGGTGCCTTCCACTTGGATGTTCGGGGGCCGTTTTGAGTTTTCACTCTCTAACACCATGTTTTTAAGCCTAAGTTAAGAAATATGCAAATAACCGTCGTATTCTCAAACCATGAGTCCCACGGTGGCGTGGTCAGTTCCTACGAGTTACATTGGTCCCGTGGGATGTGTTTGTGCTACACATGGGGACGTTCTGGGGCTGTTTCGAGTTTTCACCCACTAACGCCATGTTTTGCTTAAGTCTAAAAATATGCAAATTACCGTCGTGGTTAGTTCCTACGAGTTACATTGGTCCCGTGGGAGGTGTTGGAGCCATCCACGGTGACGTTCGGGGGCCGTTTTGAGTTTCACCGTCTAACGCCATGTTTTTAAGCCTAAGTCTAGACATATGCAAATTACCGTCGTATTTTCAAATCGGGAGTCCTGCTCCTGCGTGGTTAGTTCCTACGAGTTACATTGCAATCAGGGGCCGTTTTGAGTTTGCACTCTCTAACGCCATGTTTCTAAGCCTAAGATTTAATATATGCAAATTACCATCGTATTCTCAAATCGGGAGACCCGCGGTAGCGAGATCAGTTCCTGCGAGTTACATTAGTCCCGTGGGAGGTGTTGCTGCCATCCATGGTGACGTTCGGGGGCCGTTTTGAGTTTTCACCCTCTAACGCCATGTTTTTAAGCCTAAGTCTAGAAATATGCAAATTACCGTCATATTCTCAAACTGAAAGTCCCGGGACTGCGTGGTCAGCTCCTACGATTTACATTGGTCCCGTGGGAGGTGTTTGTTCCACCCACGGGGACGTTCGGGGGCTGTTTCGAGTTTTCACCCTCTAACGCAATGTTGTTAACCCTAAGTCTAGAAATACACAAATTACCATCGTATTCTCGAATCGGGAGTCCCGTGGATGTGTGGTCAGTTCCTATGAGTTACATTGGTCCCGTGGGAGGTGTTGGTGCCACCCACGGGGACGTTCGGGTGCTGTTTCGATTTTTCACCCTCTCATACCATGTTTTTAGGCCTAAGTCTACAAATATGAAAATTACCATCATATTCTCAAGCCGGGAGTCCCTAGGCTGCGTTGTCAGTTCCTACGAGTTACATTAGTCCCGTGGGAGGTGTTGGTGCCTCCCACGGGGCCGTTCGGGGGCTGTTTCGAGTTTTCACCCTCTAATGCTAAGTTTTTAAGCCTAAGTATAAAAATATGCAAATTACCGTCGTATTCTCAAATCGGGAGACCCGCGGCTGCGAGGTCAGTTCCTACGACTTACTTTGGTCTCGTGGGAGGTGTTGGTGTCACCCACGGGGACGTTCGGGGGCTGTTTCGAGTTTTCACCCTCTAATGGCATGTTTTCAAGCCTAAGTCTAGAAACATGCAAATTACCGTCATATTCTCAACCGGGACTCCCGCGGCTGCGTGGTCAGTTACTATGAGTTACATTAGTCCCGTGGGAGGTGTTTGTGCCACCCACGGGGACATTCGGGGGCTATTTAGATTTTCACCCTCTAACGCCATGTTTTTAGGCCTAAGTCAAGAAATATACAAATTACCATCCTATTCTCAAACCGAGAGACCCGCGGCTGCGGGCTCAGTTCCTACGAGTTATATTAGTCCTATGGGAGGTGTTGGTGCCATCCACGGGGATGTTCGGGGACAGTCTCGAGTTTTCACCCTCTATCCCCATGTTTTTAAGCCTAAGTCTAGAAATATGCAAATTACCGTCGTATTCTCAAAACGGTAGTCCCACAGCTGCGTGGTCAGTTTCTACGAGTTACATTGGAACCGTGGGAGGTGTTGGTCCCACCCACGGGGACGTTCGGGGGCTGTTTTGAGTTTTCACCCTCTAATGCCATGTTTTTAAGCCTAAGTCTAGAAATATGCAAATTATCGTCATATTCTCAAACCGGGAGACCGACAGCTGCGGGGTCAGTTCCTACGACTAACTTTGGTCCCGTGGGAGGTGTTGGTGTCACCCACGGGGACGTTCGGGGGCTGTTTCGAGTTTTCACCCTATAACGGCATGTTTTTAAGCCTAAGTCTAGAAATATGCAAATTACCGTCGTATTCTCAAACTGGGAGTCCCGCGGCTGCGTGGTCATTTCCTACGAGTTTACATTGGTCCCGTGGGAGCTGTTTGTGCCACCCACGGGGATGTTCGGGGGTTGTTTCGAGTTTTCACCCTCTAACGCAATGTTTTTAAGCCTAAATCTAAAAATATGCAAATTATCATTGTATTATCAAACCGGGAGACCCGCGGCTACGTGATCAGTTCCTACGAGTTACATTGGTCCCGTGGGAGGTGTTGGAGCCATCCATGGGGACGTTCGGGGGTTGTTTTGAGTTTTGACCCTCTAACACCATGTTGTTCAGCCTAAGTCTAGAAATATGAAAATTACCGTCATATGCTCAAATCGTGAGTCCCGCGGCTGCGTGGTCAGTTCCTACGGGTTACATTGGTCCCGTGGAAGCTATTTGTGACACCCACGTGGACGTTCAAAGGCTGTTTTGTGTTCTCATCCTCTGACGCCATGTTGTTAAGCCTAAGTCTAGAAATATGCAAATTTCCATCGTAATATCAAATCGTGAGTCCCGCTGCTGCGTGGTGAGTTCCTACTTGTTACATTGGTCTCGTGGGAGGTGCTGGTCCCACCCACGGGGACAATCACGGCCGTTTTGAGTTTTCACCCTCAAATGCCATGTTTTGCTTAAGTTTAGAAATATGAAAATTACCACCGTATTTTCAAATCGGGAGTGCCGCGGCTGCATGGCCAGTTCCTACGAGTTACATTAGTCCCGTGGGAGGTGTTAGTGCAACCCACGGGGACGTTCAGGGCTTTTTTGAGTTTTCACTCTCTAATGCCATGTTTTTAAGCCTAAGTCTACAAATATGAAAATTACCATCGTAAACTCACACCGGGAGACCCGTGGCTATGGGGTCAGTTCCTACGAGTTACTTTGATCCCGTGGGAGGTGTTGGTGTCACCCACGAGGACGTTCGAGGGTTGTTTAGAGTTTTCACCCTCTAACAACATGTTTTTAAGCCTAAGTCTAGAAATATGAAAATTACCATCGTATTCTCAAACCATGAGTCCCACGGCGGCGTGGTCAGTTCCTACGAGTTACATTGGTCCCGTGGGAGGTGTTTGTGCCACCCACAGGGAGAATCGGGGGCTGTTTCGAGTTTCACCCTCTAACGCCATGTTTCTAAGCCTAAGATTAGAAATATTCAAATTACCATTGTATTCACAAATCGAGAGACCCGCGGCAGCGGGATCAGTTCCTACGAGTTACATTGATCCCGTGGGAGGCGTTGATGCCATCCATGGGGACATTTGGGGGCCGTGTTTAGTTTTCACCCTCTAACGCCATATTTTTAAGCCTAAGTCTAGAAATATGCAAATTACCGTCATATTCTCAAACCGGGGAGGTGTTTGTTCCACCCACGAGGACGTTCAGAGGCTTTTTCGAGTTTTCACCCTCTAACGCAATATAGTTAAGCCTAAGTCTAGAAATACTCAAATTACCATCATATTCTCGAACCGAGAGTCCCACGGCTGTGTGGTCAGTTCCTATGAGTTACATTGGTCCCGTGGGAGGTGTTGGTGCCACCGACGGTGACGTTCGGGTGTTGTTTCGAGTTTACTCCCTCTAATGCCATGTTTTTAAGCCTAAGTCTTGAAATATGAAAATTAAAGTCGTATTCTCAAACTGGGAGTCCTGTGACTGCGTGGTCAGTTCCTACGAGTTACATTGGTCCCGTGGGAGGTGTTGGTCCCACCCACGGGGACGTTCGGGGGCTTTTTCGAGTTTTCACCCTTTAACGCCATATTTTGTTGAAGTCTATAAATATGAAAATTATCATTGTATTCTCAATCCGGGAGTCCTGTGGCTGCGTGGTCAGTTCTTACGAGTTACATTGGTCCCGTGGGAGGTGTTGGTCCCACCCACGGGGTCGTTTGAGGGCTGTTTTGAGTTTTCACCCTCTAACGCCATGTTTTTAAGCCTAAGTGTACAAATCTGCAAATTACCATCATATTCTCAAACAGGGAAATCCACGTTTGTGGGGTTAGTTCCTATGAGTTAAATTGGTCCCGTGGGAGGAGTTGGCTCCATCAACATGGACGTTTGGGGGCCGTTTTGAGTTTCCACCCTCTAACGCCATGTTTTTAGAACTAAGTATATAAATATGCAAATTACCATCGTATTCTCAAACCGAGAGTCCCGCGACTGCGTGGTCAATTCCTACAAGTTACATTGGTCCCGTGGGAGGTGTTGGATCCATCCACGGTGAAGTTCGGGAGCCGTTTCGAGTTTTCACCCTCTAACACCATATTTTTAAGCCTAAGTCAAGAAATATGCAAATTACCACCATATTCTCAAACCGGGAGTCCTGCTGCTGCGTGGTCAGTTCCTACAAGTTACATAAGTCCCGTGGGAGGTGTTTGTGCCACTCACGGGGACGTTCGGGGGCTATTTTGATTTTTCACCCTCTAACGCCATGTTTTTAGGCCTAAGTCTACAAATATGTAAATTACCGTCGTATTCTCAAACCAGGAGTCCCGCGGCTGCGTGGTCAGTTTCAACGAGTTACATTGGAACCGTGGGAGGTGTTGGTCCCACCCACGAGAACGTTTGGGGGCTATTTCGAGTTTTCACCCTCTAACGCAGCGACTGCGTGGTTGGTTCCTACGAGTTACATTGGTCCCGTGGCAGGTGTTGGTGCCACCCACGGGTACGTTCAGTGGCTATTTCGAGTTTTCACCCTCTAACGCCATGTTTTTAAGCCTAAGTCTAGAAATATGCAAATTACCATCGTATTCTCAAAACGGGAGACCCGCGGCTGTGTGGTTAGTTCCTACGAGTTACTTTTATCCCGTGGGAGGTGTTGGTGTCACCCACGGGGACGTTCATGGGTTGTTTCGAGTTTTCACCCTCTAAAGCCATGTTTTTAAGCCTAAGTCAAGAAATATATAAATTATCGTCGTATTCTCAAACTGGGAGTTCTGCGGCTCTGTGGTCAGTTCCTACGAGTTACATTGGTCCCCTGGAAGGTGTTTGTGCTAACCACGGGGATGTTCGGGGGCTGTTTTGAGTTTTCACCCTCTAACGCCATGTTTCTAAGCCTAAGTGTAGAAATATGCAAATAACCGTCGTATTCTCAAACCGGGAGACCCGCGGCTACAAGGTCAGTTCCTACGAGTTACTTTGGTCCCGTGGGAGGTGTTGGGGCCATCCACGGGGACGTTCGGGGTTGTTTTGAGCTTTCACCCTCTATTGCCATGTTTTTAAGTCTAAGACTAGAAATATGGAAATTATCGTCCTATTCTCAAACCGGGAGTCCCGCGGATGCGTGGTTAGTTCGTAAGAGTTACATTGGTCCCGTGGGAGGTGTTCGTGCCACCCACGGGCGTTCGGGGGCAGTTTTAAGTTTTCACCCTCTAATGCCATGTTTTTAAGACTATGTCTATAAATATCGAAACTACCGTCGTATTCTCAAACCAAGAGACCCGCGGTTGCATGGTCAGTTCCTACGAGTTACATTGGTCCCATGGGAGGTGTTGGTGCCATCCACAAGGACGTTCGGGGGCCGTTTCGAGTTTTCACCCACTAATGTCATGTTTTTAAGCCTAAGTCTAGAAATATGCAAATTACCGTCATATTCTCAAACCGGGAGTCGCACGACTGCGTGGTCAGTTCCTACGAGTTACATTGGTCCCATGGGAGGTGTTAGTCCCACCCATGGAGACGTGAGGGGGCTATTTTGAGTTTTTACCCTCTAACGCCAAGTTTTGCTGAAGTCTGGAAATATGAAAATTATCATCGTATTCTCAATCCGTGAGTCATGTGGCTATGTGGCCAGTTCTTACGAGTTACATTGGTCCCGTGGGAGGTTTTGGTACCATCCACGTGGTCGTTCGGGGGCTGTTTCATGTTTTCAACCTCTAACACCATGTTTTTATGCCTAAGTCTACAGATCTGTAAATTACCATCGTATTCTCAAACAGGGAAACCCGCGGCTGTGGGGTCAGTTCCTATGAGTTAAATTGGTCCTGTGGGAGGTGTTGGAGCCATCCATGGTGACGTTCGGGGGCCCTTTCGAGTTTTCACCCTCTAACGCCATATTTTTTAGCCTAAGTCTAAAAATATGCAAATTATCATCGTATTCTCAAACCGGGAGTCCTGCTACTACGTGGTCAGTTCCTACAAGTTACATTGCTCCCGTGGGAGGTGTTTGTGCCACCCACGGGGACGTTCGGGGGCTGTTTTGATTTTTAACCCTCTAATGCCATGTTTTTAGGCCTAAGTCTACAAATATTCAAATTACTTTCTTATTCTCAAACCGAGAGTCCCGCGGCAGCGTGGTCAGTTTCTACGAGTTACATTGGAACCGTCGGAGGTATTGGTCCCACCCACGGGGACGTTCGGGGGATGTTTCGAGTTTTCACCCTCTAACGACATCTTTTGCTTAAGTCCAGAAATATGAAAATTATCATCGTATTCACAAATCGAGAGTCCCGCAGCTGTGTGGTCAGTTGTTAAATCGAGAGATGTTTCGAGTTTTCACCCTCTAACGCCGAGTTGTTAAGCCTAAGTCTAGAAATATGCAAATTACCGTCGTATTCTCAAACCGAGAGACCTGCGGCTGTGGGGTCAGTTCCTACGAGTTATATTAGTCCCCTGGGAGGTGTTGGTGCCATCCACGGGGATGTTCGGGGCCAGTCTCGAGTTTTCACCCTCTATCCCCATGTTTTTAAGCCTAAGTCTAGAAATATGCAAATTACCGTCGTATTCTCAAACCGGTAGTCCCGCGGCTGCGTGGTCAGTTTCTACGAGTTACATTGGAACCGTGGGAGGTGTTGGTCCCACCCACGGGGACGTTCGGGGGCTGTTTTGAGTTTTCACCGTCTAACGCCATCTTTTGCTTAATTCTACAAATATGAAAATTATCATCGTATTCACAAACGGGGAGTCCCGCGGCTGCGTGGTCAGTTCTTACGAGTTACATTGGTCCTGTGGGAGGTGTTGGTGCCACCCACGGGTACGTTCGGGGGCTGTTTCGAGTTTCCACCCTCTAATGCCATGTTTTTAAGCCTAAGTCTAGAAATATGCAAATTACCGTCGTATTCTCAAACCGAGAGACCGGCGGCTGCGAGATCAGTTACTACGACTAACTTTGGTCCCGTGGGAGGTGTTGGTGTCACCCACGGGGACGTTCAGGGGCTGTTTCGAGTTTTCACCCTATAACGGCATGTTTTTGAGCCTAAGTCTAGAATTATGCAAATTACCGTCGTATTCTCAAACTGGGAGTTCCGCGACTGCGTGGTCAGTTCCTACGAGTTTATATTGGTCCCGTGGGAGGTGTTTGTGCCACCCACAGGACGTTCGGGGGCTGTTTCGAGTTTTCACCCTCTAACGCAATGTTTTTAAGCCTAAATCTAAAAATATGCAAATTATCGTTGTATTCTCAAATCGGGAGACCCGCGGTTGCGGGGTCAGTTCCTACGAGTTACATTGGTCCCGTGGAAGGTGTTGGAGCCATCCACGGGGACGTTCGGGGGTTGCTTCGAGTTTTGACCCTCTAACACCATGTTGTTCAACCTAAGTCTAGAAATATGAAAATTACCGTCATATTCTCAAATCGTGAGTCCCGCGTCTGCGTGGTCTGTTCCTACGGGTTACATTGGTCCCGTGGGAGGTATTTGTGCCACCCACGGGGACGTTCAGAGGCTGTTTTGTGTTCTCATCCTCTAACGCCATGTTGTTAAGCCTAAGTCTAGAAATATGAAAATTTCCATCGTAATATCAAATCGTGAGTCCTGCAGCTGCGTGGTGAGTTCCTACTTGTTACATTGGTCTCGTGGGAGGTGTTGGTCCTACCCACGGGGACAATCGGGGCCGTTTTGAGTTTTCACCCTCAAATGCCATGTTTTGCTTAAGTTTAGAAATATGAAAATTACCACCGTATTTTCAAATCGGGAGTGCCGCGGCTGCATGGCCAGTTCCTACGAGTTACATTAGTCCCGTGGGAGGTGTAAGTGCAACCCACGGGAACGTTCGAGGCTTTTTTGAGTTTTCACCCTCTAATGCCATGTTTTTAAGCCTAAGTATACAAATACAAAAATTACCATCGTAAACTCACACCGGGAGACCCGCGGCTATGGGGTTAGTTCCTACGAGTTACTTTGGTCCCGTGGGAGGTGTTGGTGTCACCCACGAGGACGTTCGAGGGTTGTTTCGAGTTTTCACCCTCTAACAGCATGTTTTTAAGCCTAAGTCTAGAAATATGCAAATTACCATCGTATTCTGAAACCTTGAGTCCCACAGCGGCGTGGTCAGTTCCTATGAGTTACATTGGTCCCGTGGGAGGTGTTTGTGCCACCCACAGGAAGAATTGGGGGCTGTTTTGAGTTTTCACCCTCTAACGCCATGTTTCTAAGCCTAAGATTAGAAATATTCAAATTACCATCGTATTCTCGAACCGGGAGACCCGCGGCAGCGGGATCAGTTCCTACGAGTTACATTGGTCCCGTGGGAGGCGTTGATGCCATCCATGGGGACATTTGGGGGCCATTTTTAGTTTTCACCCTCTAACGCCATATTTTTAAGCCTAAGTCTAGAAATAAGAAAATTACTGTCATATTCTCAAACCGGGGAGGTGTTTGTTCCACCACGGGGACGTTCAGAGGCTTTTTTGAGTTTTCACCCTCTAACGCAATGTAGTTAAGCCTAAGTCTAGAAATACACAAATTACCATCATATTCTCAAACCGAGAGTCCCACGGCTGTGTGGTCAGTTCCTATGAGTTACATTGGTCCCGTGGGAGGTGTTGGTGCCACCGACGGGGACGTTCGGGTGCTGTTTCGAGTTTACACCCTCTAACGCCATGTTTTTAAGCCTAAGTCTTGAAATATGCAAATTAAAGTCGTATTCTCAAACCGGGAGTCCCGTGACTGCGTGGTCAGTTCCTACGAGTTACATTGGTCCCGTGGCAGGTGTTGGTCCCACCCACGGGGACGTTCGGGGGCTGTTTCGAGTTTTCACCCTCTAACGCCATGTTTTGTTGAAGTCTATAAATATGAAAATTATCATTGTATTCTCAATCCGGGAGTCCCGTGGCTGCGTGGTCAATTCTTACGAGTTACATTGGTCCCGTGGGAGGTGTTGGTGCCATCCACGGGGTCGTTTGAGGGCTGTTTTGAGTTTTCACCCTCTAACGCCATGTTTTTAAGCCTAAGTGTACAAATTTGCAAATTACCATCATATTCTCAAACAGGGAAATCCACGTTTGTGGGGTTAGTTCCTATGAGTTAAATTGGTCCCGTGGGAGGAGTTGGCTCCATCAACATGGACGTTTGGGGGCCGTTTTGAGTTTCCACCCTCTAACGCCATGTTTTTAGAACTAAGTATATAAATATGCAAATTACCATCGTATTCTCAAACCGAGAGTCCCGCGACTGCGTGGTCAATTCCTACAAGTTACATTGGTCCCGTGGGAGGTGTTGGATCCATCCACGGTGAAGTTCGGGAGCCGTTTCGAGTTTTCACCCTCTAACACCATATTTTTAAGCCTAAGTCAAGAAATATGAAAATTACCACCATATTCTCAAACCGGGAGTCCTGCTGCTGCGTGGTCAGTTCCTACAAGTTACATAAGTCCCGTGGGAGGTGTTTGTGCCACTCACGGGGACGTTCGGGGGCTATTTTGATTTTTCACCCTCTAACGCCATGTTTTTAGGCCTAAGTCTACAAATATGTAAATTACCGTCGTATTCTCAAACCAGGAGTCCCGCGGCTGCGTGGTCAGTTTCAACGAGTTACATTGGAACCGTGGGAGGTGTTGGTCCCACCCACGAGAACGTTTGGGGGCTATTTCGAGTTTTCACCCTCTAACGCAGCGACTGCGTGGTTGGTTCCTACGAGTTACATTGGTCCCGTGGCAGGTGTTGGTGCCACCCACGGGTACGTTCAGTGGCTATTTCGAGTTTTCACCCTCTAACGCCATGTTTTTAAGCCTAAGTCTAGAAATATGCAAATTACCATCGTATTCTCAAAACGGGAGACCCGCGGCTGTGTGGTTAGTTCCTACGAGTTACTTTTATCCCGTGGGAGGTGTTGGTGTCACCCACGGGGACGTTCATGGGTTGTTTCGAGTTTTCACCCTCTAAAGCCATGTTTTTAAGCCTAAGTCAAGAAATATATAAATTATCGTCGTATTCTCAAACTGGGAGTTCTGCGGCTCTGTGGTCAGTTCCTACGAGTTACATTGGTCCCCTGGAAGGTGTTTGTGCTAACCACGGGGATGTTCGGGGGCTGTTTTGAGTTTTCACCCTCTAACGCCATGTTTCTAAGCCTAAGTGTAGAAATATGCAAATAACCGTCGTATTCTCAAACCGGGAGACCCGCGGCTACAGGGTCAGTTCCTACGAGTTACTTTGGTCCCGTGGGAGGTGTTGGGGCCATCCACGGGGACGTTCGGGGTTGTTTTGAGCTTTCACCCTCTATTGCCATGTTTTTAAGTCTAAGACTAGAAATATGGAAATTATCGTCCTATTCTCAAACCGGGAGTCCCGCGGATGCGTGGTTAGTTCGTAAGAGTTACATTGGTCCCGTGGGAGGTGTTCGTGCCACCCACGGGCGTTCGGGGGCAGTTTTAAGTTTTCACCCTCTAATGCCATGTTTTTAAGACTATGTCTATAAATATCGAAACTACCGTCGTATTCTCAAACCAAGAGACCCGCGGTTGCATGGTCAGTTCCTACGAGTTACATTGGTCCCATGGGAGGTGTTGGTGCCATCCACAAGGACGTTCGAGGGCCGTTTCGAGTTTTCACACACTAATGTCATGTTTTTAAGCCTAAGTCTAGAAATATGCAAATTACCGTCATATTCTCAAACCGGGAGTCGCACGACTGCGTGGTCAGTTCCTACGAGTTACATTGGTCCCATGGGAGGTGTTAGTCCCACCCATGGAGACGTGAGGGGGCTATTTTGAGTTTTTACCCTCTAACGCCAAGTTTTGCTGAAGTCTGGAAATATGAAAATTATCATCGTATTCTCAATCCGTGAGTCCTGTGGCTATGTGGCCAGTTCTTACGAGTTACATTGGTCCCGTGGGAGGTTTTGGTACCATCCACGTGGTCGTTCGGGGGCTGTTTCATGTTTTCAACCTCTAACACCATGTTTTTATGCCTAAGTCTACAGATCTGTAAATTACCATCGTATTCTCAAACAGGGAAACCCGCGGCTGTGGGGTCAGTTCCTATGAGTTAAATTGGTCCTGTGGGAGGTGTTGGAGCCATCCATGGTGACGTTCGGGGGCCCTTTCGAGTTTTCACCCTCTAACGCCATATTTTTTAGCCTAAGTCTAAAAATATGCAAATTATCATCGTATTCTCAAACCGGGAGTCCTGCTACTACGTGGTCAGTTCCTACAAGTTACATTGCTCCCGTGGGAGGTGTTTGTGCCACCCACGGGGACGTTCGGGGGCTGTTTTGATTTTTAACCCTCTAATGCCATGTTTTTAGGCCTAAGTCTACAAATATTCAAATTACTTTCTTATTCTCAAACCGAGAGTCCCGCGGCAGCGTGGTCAGTTTCTACGAGTTACATTGGAACCGTCGGAGGTATTGGTCCCACCCACGGGGACGTTCGGGGGATGTTTCGAGTTTTCACCCTCTAACGACATCTTTTGCTTAAGTCCAGAAATATGAAAATTATCATCGTATTCACAAATCGAGAGTCCCGCAGCTGTGTGGTCAGTTGTTAAATCGAGAGATGTTTCGAGTTTTCACCCTCTAACGCCGAGTTGTTAAGCCTAAGTCTAGAAATATGCAAATTACCGTCGTATTCTCAAACCGAGAGACCTGCGGCTGTGGGGTCAGTTCCTACGAGTTATATTAGTCCCCTGGGAGGTGTTGGTGCCATCCACGGGGATGTTCGGGGCCAGTCTCGAGTTTTCACCCTCTATCCCCATGTTTTTAAGCCTAAGTCTAGAAATATGCAAATTACCGTCGTATTCTCAAACCGGTAGTCCCGCGGCTGCGTGGTCAGTTTCTACGAGTTACATTGGAACCGTGGGAGGTGTTGGTCCCACCCACGGGGACGTTCGGGGGCTGTTTTGAGTTTTCACCGTCTAACGCCATCTTTTGCTTAATTCTACAAATATGAAAATTATCATCGTATTCACAAACGGGGAGTCCCGCGGCTGCGTGGTCAGTTCTTACGAGTTACATTGGTCCTGTGGGAGGTGTTGGTGCCACCCACGGGTACGTTCGGGGGCTGTTTCGAGTTTCCACCCTCTAATGCCATGTTTTTAAGCCTAAGTCTAGAAATATGCAAATTACCGTCGTATTCTCAAACCGAGAGACCGGCGGCTGCGAGATCAGTTACTACGACTAACTTTGGTCCCGTGGGAGGTGTTGGTGTCACCCACGGGGACGTTCAGGGGCTGTTTCGAGTTTTCACCCTATAACGGCATGTTTTTGAGCCTAAGTCTAGAATTATGCAAATTACCGTCGTATTCTCAAACTGGGAGTTCCGCGACTGCGTGGTCAGTTCCTACGAGTTTATATTGGTCCCGTGGGAGGTGTTTGTGCCACCCACAGGACGTTCGGGGGCTGTTTCGAGTTTTCACCCTCTAACGCAATGTTTTTAAGCCTAAATCTAAAAATATGCAAATTATCGTTGTATTCTCAAATCGGGAGACCCGCGGTTGCGGGGTCAGTTCCTACGAGTTACATTGGTCCCGTGGAAGGTGTTGGAGCCATCCACGGGGACGTTCGGGGGTTGCTTCGAGTTTTGACCCTCTAACACCATGTTGTTCAACCTAAGTCTAGAAATATGAAAATTACCGTCATATTCTCAAATCGTGAGTCCCGCGTCTGCGTGGTCTGTTCCTACGGGTTACATTGGTCCCGTGGGAGGTATTTGTGCCACCCACGGGGACGTTCAGAGGCTGTTTTGTGTTCTCATCCTCTAACGCCATGTTGTTAAGCCTAAGTCTAGAAATATGAAAATTTCCATCGTAATATCAAATCGTGAGTCCTGCAGCTGCGTGGTGAGTTCCTACTTGTTACATTGGTCTCGTGGGAGGTGTTGGTCCTACCCACGGGGACAATCGGGGCCGTTTTGAGTTTTCACCCTCAAATGCCATGTTTTGCTTAAGTTTAGAAATATGAAAATTACCACCGTATTTTCAAATCGGGAGTGCCGCGGCTGCATGGCCAGTTCCTACGAGTTACATTAGTCCCGTGGGAGGTGTAAGTGCAACCCACGGGAACGTTCGAGGCTTTTTTGAGTTTTCACCCTCTAATGCCATGTTTTTAAGCCTAAGTATACAAATACAAAAATTACCATCGTAAACTCACACCGGGAGACCCGCGGCTATGGGGTTAGTTCCTACGAGTTACTTTGGTCCCGTGGGAGGTGTTGGTGTCACCCACGAGGACGTTCGAGGGTTGTTTCGAGTTTTCACCCTCTAACAGCATGTTTTTAAGCCTAAGTCTAGAAATATGCAAATTACCATCGTATTCTGAAACCTTGAGTCCCACAGCGGCGTGGTCAGTTCCTATGAGTTACATTGGTCCCGTGGGAGGTGTTTGTGCCACCCACAGGAAGAATTGGGGGCTGTTTTGAGTTTTCACCCTCTAACGCCATGTTTCTAAGCCTAAGATTAGAAATATTCAAATTACCATCGTATTCTCGAACCGGGAGACCCGCGGCAGCGGGATCAGTTCCTACGAGTTACATTGGTCCCGTGGGAGGCGTTGATGCCATCCATGGGGACATTTGGGGGCCATTTTTAGTTTTCACCCTCTAACGCCATATTTTTAAGCCTAAGTCTAGAAATAAGAAAATTACTGTCATATTCTCAAACCGGGGAGGTGTTTGTTCCACCACGGGGACGTTCAGAGGCTTTTTTGAGTTTTCACCCTCTAACGCAATGTAGTTAAGCCTAAGTCTAGAAATACACAAATTACCATCATATTCTCAAACTGAGAGTCCCACGGCTGTGTGGTCAGTTCCTATGAGTTACATTGGTCCCGTGGGAGGTGTTGGTGCCACCGACGGGGACGTTCGGGTGCTGTTTCGAGTTTACACCCTCTAACGCCATGTTTTTAAGCCTAAGTCTTGAAATATGCAAATTAAAGTCGTATTCTCAAACCGGGAGTCCCGTGACTGCGTGGTCAGTTCCTACGAGTTACATTGGTCCCGTGGCAGGTGTTGGTCCCACCCACGGGGACGTTCGGAGGCTGTTTCGAGTTTTCACCCTCTAACGCCATGTTTTGTTGAAGTCTATAAATATGAAAATTATCATTGTATTCTCAATCCGGGAGTCCCGTGGCTGCGTGGTCAATTCTTACGAGTTACATTGGTCCCGTGGGAGGTGTTGGTGCCATCCACGGGGTCGTTTGAGGGCTGTTTTGAGTTTTCACCCTCTAACGCCATGTTTTTAAGCCTAAGTGTACAAATCTTTAAATTACCATCATATTCTCAAACAGGGAAACCCGCGTCTGTGGGGTTAGTTCCCATGAGTTAAATTGGTCCCGTGGGAGGAGTTGGTTCCATCAACGTGGACGTTTGGGGGCCGTTCTGAGTTTTCACCCTCTAACGCCATGTTTTTAGAACTAAGTCTAGAAATATGCAAATTACCATCGTATTCTCAAACCGGGAGCCCCGCGACTGCGTGGTCAATTCCTACAAGTTACATTGGTCCCGTGGGAGGTGTTGGAGCCATCCACGGTGACGTTCGGGGGCCGTTTCGAGTTTTCACCCTCTAACACCATATTTTTAAGCCTAAGTCAAGAAATATGCAAATTACCACCATATTCTCAAACCGGGAGTCCTGCTGCTGCGTGGTCAGTTCCTACAAGTTACATTGGTCCCGTGGGAGGTGTTTGTGCCACTCACGGGGACGTTCGGGGGCTATTTTGATTTTTCACCGTCTAACGCCATGTTTTTAGGCCTAAGTCTAGAAATATGCAAATTACCGTCGTATTCTCAAACCGAGAGTCCCGCGGCTGCGTGGTCAGTTTCAACGAGTTACATTGGAACCGTGGGAGGTGTTGGTCCCACCCACGAGAACGTTTGGGGGCTGTTTTGAGTTTGCACCCTCTAACGCCATCTTTTTCTTAAGTCTAGAAGAGTGAAAATTATCATCGTACTCATAAACCGGGAGTCCAGCGACTGCGTGGTCGGTTCCTACGAGTTACATTGGTCCCTGGCAGGTGTTGGTGCCACCCACGGGTACGTTCAGGGGCTATTTCGAGTTTTCACCCTCTAACGCCATGTTTTTAAGCCTAAGTCTAGAAATATACAAATTACCATCGTATTCTCAAAATGGGAGACCCGCGGCTGTTTGGTTATTTCCTACGAGTTACTTTTGTCCCGTGGGAGGTGTTGGTGTCACCCACGGGGACGTTCATGGGTAGTTTCGAGTTTTCACCCTCTAATGCCATGTTTTTAAGCCTAAGTCAAGAAATATATAAATTTTCGTAGTATTCTCAAACTGGGAGTTCTGCGGCTGTGTGGTCAGTTCCTACGAGTTACATTGGTCCCCTGGAAGGTGTTTGTGCCAACCACGGGGATGTTCGGGGGCTGTTTTGAGTTTTCACCCTCTAACGCCATGTTTCTAAGCCTAAGTCTAGAAATATGCAAATAACCGTCGTATTCTCAAACCGGGAGACCCGCGGCTGCAGGGTCAGTTCCTACGAGTTACTTTGGTCCCGTGGGAGGTGTTGGGGACATCCACGGGGACGTTCAGGGTTGTTTCGAGCTTTCACCCTCTATTGCCATGTTTTTAAGTCTAAGACTAGAAATATGGAAATTATCGTCGTATTCTCAAACCGGGAGTCCCGCGGCTGCGTGGTTAGTTCGTACGAGTTACATTGGTCCCGTGGGAGGTGTTCGTGCCACCCACAGGCGTTCGGGGGCAGTTTCGAGTTTTCACCCTCTAATGCAATGTTTTTAAGACTATGTCTATAAATATTGAAATTATCATCGTATTCTCAAACCGAGAGACCCGCGGTTG
The DNA here is from genome assembly GCA_949130495.1 of Sambucus nigra. Classification (NCBI taxonomy): domain Eukaryota; kingdom Viridiplantae; phylum Streptophyta; class Magnoliopsida; order Dipsacales; family Adoxaceae; genus Sambucus; species Sambucus nigra. The sequence goes on along the minus strand of OX422212.1, from coordinate 473,967,488 downwards.
CATGGTCAGTTCCTACGAGTTACATGGGTCCCATGGGAGGTGTTGGTGCCATCCACAAGGACGTTCGGGGGCCGTTTCGAGTTTTCACCCACTAATGTCATGTTTTTAAGCCTAAGTCTAGAAATATGCAAATTACCATCATATTCTCAAAACGGGAGTCCCACGACTGCGTGGTCAGTTCCTACGAGTTACATTGGTCCCATGGGAGGTGTTGGTCCCACCCATGGAGACGTTCGGGGGCTATTTCGAGTTTTCACCCTCTAATGCCAAGTTTTGCTGAAGTCTGGAAATATGAAAATTATCATCGTATTCTCAATCCGGGAGTCCTGCGGCTACGTGGCCAGTTCTTACGAGTGACATTGGTCCCGTGGGAGGTTTTGGTACCATCCACGTCGTCGTTCGGGGGCTGTTTCATGTTTTCAACCTCTAACACCATGTTTTTATGCCTAAGTCTACAGATCTGCAAATTACCATCATATTCTCAAACAGGGAAACCCGCGGCTATGGGGTCAGTTCCTATGAGTTAAATTGGTCCCGTGGGAGGTATTGGAGCCATCCATGGTGATGTTCGGGGGCCCTTTCGAGTTTTCACCCTCTACCGCCATATTTTTAAGCCTAAGTCTAAAACTATGCAAATTATAATCGTATTCTCAAACCAGGAGTCGCGCAGTTGTGTGGTCAGTTCCTACGAGTTACATTAGTCCCGTGGAAGGTGTATGTGCTACCCACGGGGACGTTCGGGGGTCGTTTCGAGTTTTCACCCACTAACGCCAGGTTTTTAAACCTAAGCCTAAAAATATGCAAATTACCGTCGTATTCTTAAATCGGGAGACCCGCGGCTGCGGGCTCAGTTCCTACGAATTACATTGGTCCCGTGGGAGGTGTTGGTGCCACCCACGGGGACGTTTGGGGGCTGTTTCGAGTTTTCACCCTCTAACGCCATGTTATTAATCTTAAGTCTATAAATATGCAAATAACAATCGTATTCTCAAACCGGGAGACCCGCGACTGCGGGGTCAGTTCCTACTAGTTACATTGGTCCCGTGGTAGGAGTTGGTGCCTTCAACGTGGACGTTCAGGGGTTGTTTCGAGTTTTCGCCCTCTAACGCCATGTTTTTAAGCCTAAGTATAGAAATATGAAATTATCATCGTATTCTCAAACCGGGAGACCCGCGGCTGTGGGGTCAGTCCCTACGAGTTACTTAGGTCCCATGGGAGGTGTTGGTGTCACCCACGGGGACGTTCGGGGGTTCTTTCGAGTTTTCAACCTCGAATGCCATGTTTTTATGCCTAAGTCGAGAAATATACAAATTACCGTCGTATTCTCAAACAGGGAGTCTCGCGGCTGCGTGGCCAGTTCCTACGAGTTACATTGGTCCCGTGGGAGGTGTTTGTGCCACCCACGGGGATGTTCGGGGGTTGTTTTGATTTTTAACCCTCTAACGCCATGTTTTTAGTCCTAAGTCTACAAATATTCAAATTACTTTCTTATTCTCAAATCGAGAGTCCCGCGACTGCAGGTTCAGTTCCTACGAGTTACTTTGGTCCCGTGGGAGGTGTTGGTCCCACCCACGGGGACGTTCGAGGGATGTTTCGAGTTTTCACCCTCTAACGCCATCTTTTGCTTAAGTCTATAAATATGAAAATTATCATCGTATTCACAAACCGAGAGTCCCGCGACTGTGTGGTCAGTTGTTAAACCGAGAGATGTTTAGAGTTTCCACCCTCTAATTCCATGTTGTTAAGCCTAAGTCTAGAAATATGCAAATTACCATCGTATTCTCAAACTCGGAGTTCCGCAGATGCGTGGTCAGTTCCTACGAGTTACATTGGTCCCCTGGAAGGTGTTTGTGCCACCCACGGGGACATTCGGGGGCTGTTTCGAGTTTTCACCCTCTAACGCCATGTTTCTAAACCTAAGTCAAGAAATATGGAAATAACAGTTGTTTTATCAAACTGGGAAACCCGCGACTGCAGGGTCAGTTCCTACGAGTTACTTTGTTCCCGTGGGAGGTGTTGGAGCCATCCACGGGGATGTTCGGGGGTTGTTTCGATCTTTCACCCTCTATCGCCATATTTTTAAGCCTAAGTCTAGAATTATGCAAAATATCATCGTATTCTCAAACTGGGAATCTCGCGACTGCGTGGTCAGTTCCTACGAGTTACATTGGTCCCGTGGGAGGTGTTGGTGCCACCCACGGGGTCGTTCGGGGGCAGTTTCGAGTTTTCACCCTCTAACGCCATGTTTTTAAGCCTAAGTCTAGAAATATACAAATTACCATCATATTCTCAAACCGAGAGTCCCGCGGCTGCGTGGTCATTTCTTACGAGTTACATTGGTCCCGTGGGAGGTGTTGGTGCCACCCACGGGGACGTTCGGGGGCTCTTTCGAGTTTTCACCCTCTAACGCCATGTTATTAAGCTTAAGTCTACAAATATTCAAATTACTGTCGTATTCTCAAATCGGGAGACCCGCGTCTTCGGGCTCAGTTCCTACGAGTTACATTGGTCCCGTGGGAGGAGCTAGTACCTTCAACGTGGACGTTCGGGGGTTGTTTCGAGTTTTCACCCTCTAACGCCTTATTTTTAGGCCGAACTCTAGAAATATGAAATTTATCATCGTATTCTCAAACCGGGAGTGTCGCGGCTGCGTGGCCAGGTCCTACGACATACATTGGTCCCGTGGGAGGTGTTTTTGCCACCCATGGGCACATTCGGGGGCTGTTTCGAGTTTTTACCCTCTAACGCCACGCTGTTAAGTCAATTTCTAGAAATATGCAAATTTCCATATTATTCTCAAATTATGAGTCTCTCGGCTGCGTGGTCAGTTCCTACGAGTTATATTGGTCCCGTGGGAGGTGTTGGTGCCATCCACGAGGACGTTCGGGGGCCGTTTCGAGTGTTCACCCTCTAATGCCAGGTTTTTAAGCCTAAGTCTAGAAATATAAAATTACCATCATATTCTCAAACCGGGAGTCCCGCGGCTACGGGGTCAGCTCCTACGAGTTACTTTTGTCCCATGGGAGGTGGTTGGTGTCACCCACGGGGACGTTCGGGGGTTGTTTCGAGTTTTCACCCTCTAACGCCATGTTTTTAAACCTAAGTGTAGAAATATGCAAATTACTGTCATATTCTCAAACCGGGAGTTCCGTGGCTGCGTGGTCAGTTCCTACGAGTTACATTGGTCCCATGGGAGGTGTTGGTGCCTACACGAGGAGGTTCGGGGTCCGTTTTGAGTTTTCACCCACTAACGCCTGATTTTTAAGCCTAAGCCTAGAAATATGCAAATTACCGTCATATTCTCAAATCGGGAGTCCCGCGGCTGCGTGGTCAGTTCCTACCAGTTACATTTGTCCTGTGGGAGGTGTTTGTGCCACCCACGGTGCAGTTCAGGTGTTGTTTTGAGTTTTCACCCTCTTACGCCATGTTGTTCAGCCTAAGTCTAGAAATATGCAAATTACCGACGTATTCTCAAATCGTGAGTCCCGCGGCTGCGTGGTCAGTTCCTATGAGTTACATTGGTCCCGTGGAAGGTGTTGGTCCCACCCACGGGGATGTTCGGGGGATGTTTCGAGTTTGCACCCTCTAACGCCATGTTTTGCTTAAGTCTAGAAATATGGAAATTACCATCATATTCTCTAACCGATAGTGCCGCGGCTGCATGGCCTGTTTCTACGAGTTACATTGGTCCCGTGGGAGGTGTTAGTGCCACCCACGGGGACGTTCAGGGGCTGTTTCGTGTTTTCACCCTCTAACGCCATGTTTTTAAGCCTAAGTCTAGAAATATAAAAATTATCGTCGTATTCTCAAGTCGAGAGTCCCGCGGCTACGTGGTCAGTTCCTACGAGTTACATTGGTCCTATGGGAGGTGTTAGTGCCTCCCACGGGGTCGTTCGGGGGCTGTTTTTAGTTATCACCCTCTAACGCCATGTTTTTAAGCCCAATTATACAAATATTCAAATTACCATCGTATTCTCAAACTGGGAGACCCGCGGCTACGAGCTGAGTTCCTACGAGTTACAATGGTCCCGTGGGTGGTGTTGGTGCCATCCACGAGGACGTTCGGGGGCCGTTTCGAGTTTTCACCCTCTAATGCCATATTTTTAAGCCTAAGTCTAGAAATATGCAAATTATCGTCGTATTCTCAAACCAGGAGTCCCGTGGCTGCGTGGTCAGTTCCTACGAGTTACATTGGTCCCGTGCGAGGTGTTTGTGCCACCCACGGTGAAGTTCAGGGGATGTTTTGAATTTTCACTCTCTTACACCAGGTTGTTCAACCTGACTGCGTGGTCAGTTCCTACGAGTTACATTGGTCCTGTGGAAGGTGTTGGTCCCACCCACGGGGACTTTCGGGGGATGTTTTGAGTTTTCAACCTCTAACGCCATATTTTCCTTAAGTCTAGAAATATGATAATTACCACCGTAATCTCTAACCGTGAGTGCCACGGCTGCATGGCCAGTTCGTACGAGTTATATTGGACCCGTGGGAGGTGTTAGTGTCACCCATGGGGACGTTCAGGGGTTGTTTCATGTTTTCACCCTCTAACGCCCTGTTTGTAAGCTTAAGTCTACAAATATGCAAATTACCGTCGTATTCTCAAACCGGGAGACCCGCGGCTACGAGGTCAGTTCCTACGATTTACTTTGGTCCCGTGGCAGGTGTTGGTGTCACCCACGGGGACGTTCGGGGGTTGTTTCAAGTTTTCACCCTCTAACGGCATGTTTTTAAGCCTAAGTTTAGAAATATCCAAATTACCGTCGTATTCTCAAACCGGGAGTCCCACGGCTTTGTGGTCAGTTCCTACGAGTTTACATTGGTCCCGTGGGTGGTGTTGGTGCCATCCACGAGGACGTTCGGGGGCCGTTTCGAGTTTTCACCCTCTAATGCCATATTTTTAAGCCTAAGTCTAGAAATATGCAAATTATCGTCGTATTCTCAAACCAGGAGTCCCGTGGCTGCGTGGTCAGTTCCTACGAGTTACATTGGTCCCGTGGGAGGTGTTTGTGCCACCCACAGTGAAGTTCAGGGGTTGTTTTGAATTTTCCCCCTCTTACGCCATGTTGTTCAGCCTAAGTCCAGAAATATGCAAATTACCGTCGTATTCTCAAATTATGAGTCCCACGACTTCATGGTTAGTTCCTACGAGTTACATTGCTCCCGTGGAAGGTGTTGGTCCCACCCACGGGGATGTTTTGAGTTTTCAACCTCTAACGCCATATTTTCCTTAAGTCTAGAAATAGGATAATTACCACCGTAATCTCTAACCGTGAGTGCCACGACTGCATGGCCAGTTCCTACGAGTTACATTGGACCCGTGGGAGGTGTTAGTGTCACCCATGGGGACGTTCAGGGGCTGTTTCGTGTTTTCATCCTCTAACGCCCTATTTGTAAGCTTAAGTCTACAAATATGCAAATTACCGTCGTATTCTCAAACCGAGAGACCCGTGGCTGCGAGGTCAGTTCCTACGAGTTACTTTGGTCCCGTGCCATGTGTTGGTGTCACCCACGGGGACGTTCGTGGGTTGTTTCAAGTTTTCTCCCTCTAACGGCATGTTTTTAAGCCTAAGTCTAGAAATATCCAAATTACCATCGTATTCGCAAACCGGGAGTCCCGCGGCTTTGTGGTCAGTTCCTACGAGTTTACATTGGTCCCGTGGGAGGTGTTTGTGCCACCCATGGGGAGGTTCGGGGGCTATTTCGTGTTTTCACCCTCTAACGCCATGTTTCTAAGCCTATGTTTAGAAATATGCAAATTACCGTCGTATTCTCAAACCGAGAGACCCGCGGCTGCGGGGTCAGTTCCTACAAGTTACATTGGTCCCGTGGGAGGTGTTGGTGCTTTCCACGAGGATGTTCGGCGGCCGTTTCGAGTTTTCACCCTCTAACACCATGTTTTTAAGCCTAAGTTTAGAAATATGAAAATTACCATCGTATTCTCAAACCGGGAGTCGCGCGGCAGCGTGATCAGTTCTTACGAGTTATATTGGTCCCGTGGGAGGTGTTTGTGCCACCCACGGGGATAATCAGGGGATATTTCGAGTTTTCACCCTCTAACGCCAGGTTTCTAAGCCTAAGTCTAGAAATATGAAAATTACCATCGTATTCTCAAATAGGGAGACCCACGGCTGCAGGGTCAGTTCCTACGAGTTACATTGGTCTCGTGGGAGGAGTTGGTGCCATCAACGTGGACATTCGGGGGCTGTTTCGAGTTTTCACCCTCTAACTCCATGTTGTTAAGTCATATTCTAGAAATATGCAAACTACCATCGTATTCTAAAATCGGGAGTCCCGCGGCTGCGTGGTCAGTTCCTACGAGTTACATTGGTCTCCTGGGAGGTGTTGGTCCCACCCACGGGCCCGTTCGGGGGCTGTTTTAAGTTTTCACCCTCTAACGCCATGTTTTTAAGCCTAACTCCAGAAATATGAAAATTACCATCGTATTCTCAAACCGGGAGTCCCATGGCTACGTGGTCAGTTCCTACGAGTTACATTGGTCTCATGGGAGGTGTTTGTGCCACCCACGGGGATAATCAGGTGCTATTTCGAGTTTTCACCCTCTAACGCCATGTTTCTAAGCCTAAGTCTAGAAATATGCAAATTACCGTCGTATTCTCAAACCGGGAGACCCGCGGCTGCGGAGTCAGTTCCTACGAGTTACATTGGTCCCCTGGGAGGTGTTCGTTCCATCCATGGGGAAGTTCGGGGGGCTATTTCGAGTTTTCACCCACTAATGCCATGTTTTCCCTAAATCTAAAAATATGCAAATTACCGTCGTATTCTCAAATCGGGAGTCCCTCAGTCACGTGGTTAGTTCCTACGAGTTACATTGGTCCCCTGGGAGGTGTTGGAGCCATCCACGGTGACGTTCGGGGGCCGTTTCGAGTTTCCACCCTCTAACGCCATGTTTTTAAGCCTAAGTCCAGAAATATGTACATTAGAGTAGTATTCTCAAACCGGGATTCCTGCTGTTGCATGGTCAGTTCCTACGAGTTACATTGGAACCGTGGGAGGTGTTGGTCCATCCCATGAGGATGTTCAGGGTCTGTTTCGAGCTTTCACCCTCTAACGCCATGTTATTAAGCCTAAGTCTACAAATATGCAAATTACCATCAAATTCTCAAATCAGAAGACCCGCGGCTGCGGAGTCAGTTCCTACGAGTCACATTTGTCCTATGGGAGGAGTTGGTGCCATTAACGTGGAGTTTTCACCCTCTAACACCATGTTTTTAGACCTAAGTCTAGAAATATTCAAATTACCGTCGTATTCTAAAATCGTGAGTCCCGCGGCTGCGTGATCAGTTCTTACATGTTACATTGGTCCTCTGGGAGGTGTTGGTCCCACCGACGGGGATGTTCGGGGGCTGTTTTGAGTTTTCACCCTCTAACGTCATGTTTTTCTTAAGTCGAGAATTATGAAAATTACCACCGTATTCTCAAATCGGGAGTTCCGCGGCTGCATGGCTAGTTCCTACAAGTTACATTGGTCCCGTGGGAGGTGTTAGTGCCACGCACGGGGACGTTCGGTGGCTGTTTTGAGTTTTCACCCTCTAATGCCATGTTTCTAAGCCTAAGTCTAAAAATATGAAAATTACCATCATATTCTCAAATCGGGAGTCATGCGGCTCCGTGGTCAGTTCCTACGAGTTACATTGGTCCCTGGAAGGTGTTTGTGCCACCCACGGGGATGTTCGGGGGCTGTTTCGAGATTTCACCCTCTAACGACATCTTTTGCTTAAGTCTAGAAATATGAAAATTATCGTCGTATTATCAGACCGGGAGTCCCGCGGCTGCGTGGTCAGTTCCTATGAGTTACATTGGTCCCGTGGGAGGTGTTTGTGCCACCCACGGAGACGTTCGGTGGCTATTTCGAGTTTTCACCCTCTAATGCCATGTTTCTAAGCCTAAGTCTAGAAATATGAAAATTACCATCGTATTCTCAAACCGGGAGACCCGCGGCTGCGGTGTCAGTTCCTATGAGTTATATTGGTCCCGTGGGAGTAGTTGGTGCAATCAACGTGGACATTCAGGGGCCGTTTCTAGTTTTCACCCTCTAACGCCATGTTTTTAAACCAAAGTTTAGAAATATTGAAATTACTGCCATATTCTCAAACTGGGAGTCCCGTGGCTGCGTGGTCAGTTCCTACGAGTTACCTTGGTCTCGTGGAAGGTGTTTATGCCACCCACGGGGATGTTCGGGGGTTGTTTCGAGTTTTCACCCTCTAACGCCATGTTTCTAAGCCTAAGTCCTGAAATATTCAAATTACCGTCATATTCTTAAACCAGGAGACCCGCAACTGTGTGGTCAGTTCCTACGAGTTACATTGGTCTCGTGGAAGGTGTTTGTGCCACCCACGGGGACTTCCAAGGGCTATTTAGAGTTTTCACCCTCTAACGCCATGTTTTTAAGCCTAAGTCTAGAAATATGCAAATTTCTGTCATTTTCTCAAACTTGGAGTCCCGTGGCTGCGTGGTCAGTTCCTACGAGTTACATTGGTCCCGTGGGAGGTGTTTAGGCCACCCATGGGTATGTTTGGAGGCTTTTTCTAGTTTTCACCCTCTAACGCCATGTTTTTAAGCCTAAGTCTAGAGATATGATAATTATCGTCGTATTCTCAAACCGGGAGTCCCGCGGCAACGTGGTCAGTTCCTTTGAGTTACATTGGTCCCGTGGGAGGTGTTTGTGCCATCCACGGTGACGTTCGGGGGTCGTTTTGAGTTTTCACCCTCTAACGCCATGTTTTTAAGCCTAAGTCTATAAATATGTAAATTACCATCGTATTCTCAAATCGAGAGTCCTGCTGCTGCGTGGTCAGTTCCTACGAGTTACATTAGAGCCGTGGGAGGTGTTGGTCCAAACCACAGGGACGTTCTGGGGCTATTTTGAGTTTTCACCCTCTAAGCTCATCTTTTGCTTAAGTCTAGAAATATGAAAATTACCCTCGTATTCTCAAACCGGGTGTCCCGTGGCTACGTGGTCTGTTCCTACGAGTTACATTGGTCCCGTGGGAGGTGTTTGTGCCACCCACGGGGATAATCAGGGGATATTTCGAGTTTTCACCCTCTAACGCCATGTTTCTAAGCCTAAGTCTAGAAATATGCAAATTACCATCGTATTCTCAAACCGGGAGACCCGCGGCTACGGAGTCAGTTCCTACGAGTAACATTGGTCCCGCGGGAGGTGTTGGTGCCAATGATGGGGACGTTCGGGGGCTGTTTCGAGTTTTCACCCTCTAAAGCCATGTTTTTAAGCCTAAGTCTAGAAATATGCAAATTACCGTTGAATTAAAGTGGGTGTCCCGCGACTGCGTGGTCAGTTCCTATTAGTTACATTGGTCCCGTGGGAGGTGTTTGTTCCACCCATGGGGACGTTCTGGGGTTGTTTCTAGTTTTCACCCACTAACGCCAAGTTTTGCTTAAGTCTAAAAATATGCAAATTACCGTAGTATTCTCAAACCGGGAGTCCCTCAGTCGCGTGGTTAGTTCCTACGAGTTACATTGGTCCCGTGGGAGGTGTTAGAGCCATCCACGGTGACGTTCGGGGGCTGTTTCGAGTTTTCACCATCTAACGGCATTTTTTAAGCCTAAGTCTAGAAATATGTACATTAGAGTCGTATTCTCAAACTGGGAGTCTTGCTGTTGCGTGGTCGGTTCCTACGAGTTACATTGGAACCGTGGGAGGTGTTGGTCCCACCCACGAGGACGTTCGGGGTCTGTTTCGAGCTTTCACTCTCTAATGCCATGTTATTAAGCCTAAGTCTACAAATATGAAAATTACCGTCGTATTCTCAAACCGGGAGACCCGCGGCTGCGAAGTCAGTTCCTACGAGTTACATTGGTCCCGTGGGAGGAGTTGGTGCCATTAACGTGGACGTTTGGGGGCCGTTTCGAGTTTTCACTCTCTAACGGCCTGTTTTTAAGCCTAAGTCTAGAAATATTCAAATTACCATCATATTCTAAAATCATGAGTCCCGCGGCTGCGTGGTCAGTTCTTACGTGTTACATTGGTTCCATGGGAGGTGTTGGTCCCACCCACAGGGACATTGGGAGGTTGTTTCGAGTTTTCACCCTCTAACACCATGTTTTTCTTAAGTCTAGAAATATTCAAATTATCTCCGTATTCTCAAACTGGGAGTCCCGTGGCTGCGTGGTTAGTTCCTACGAGTAACATTGGTATCGTGGAAGGTGTTTGTGCCACCCACGGGGATGTTCGGGGGTTGTTTCGAGTTTTCACCCTCTAACACCATGTTTTTAAGCCTATGTCTAGAAATATGCAAATTACCGTCGTATTTTCAAATCGGGAGACCCGCGACTGTGTGGTCAGTTCCTACGAGTTACACTGGTCTCGTGGAAGGTGTTTGTGCCACCCACGGGGACTTCCGAGGGCTGTTTCGAGTTTTCACCCTCTAACGCCATGTTTTTAAGTCTAAGTCTAGAAATGTGCAAATTACAGTCGTATTCTCAAACCGGGAGTCCCGTGACTACGTGATCAGTTCCTACGAGTTACATTGGTCCCGTCGGAGGTGTTTGTGCCACCCACGGGGATAATCAGGGGATGTTTCGAGTTTTCACCCTCTAACGCCAGCTTTCTAAGCCTATGTCTAGAAATATGAAAATTACCATCGTATTCTCAAATCGGGAGATCCGTGGCTGCGGGGTCAGTTCCTACGAGTTACATTGGTCTCGTGGGAGGAGTTGGTGCCATCAACGTGGACGTTCGGGGGCCATTTCTAGTTTTTACCCTCTAACGCCATGTTTTTAAACCTAAGTCTAGAAATATTCAAATTACCACCGTATTCTCAAACTGGGAGTCCTCTGGCTGCGTGGTCAGTTCCTAGGAGTAACGTTGGTCTCGTGGAAGGTGTTTGTGCCACCCATGGGGATGTTCGGGGGTTGTTTCGAGTTTTCACCCTCTAACGCCATGTTTCTAAGCCTAAGCCCACAAATATTCAAATTACCGTCGTATTCTCAAATCGGGAGACCCGCGACTGTGTGGTCAGTTCCTACGAGTTACATTCGTCTCGTGGAAGGTGTTTGTGCCACCCACGGGGACTTCCGAGGGCTGTTTCGAGTTTTCACCCTCTAACGCCATGTTTTTAAGCCTAAGTTTAGAAATGTGCAAATTATAGTCGTATTCTCAAATCGGGAGTCCCCGGCTGCGTGGTCAGTTCCTACGAGTTACATTGGTCCAGTGGGAGGTGTTTAGGCCACCCACGGGGATGTTCGAAGGTTGTTTCTAGTTTTCACCCTCTAACGCCATGTTTTTAATCCTAAGTCTAGAGATATGAAAATTATCATACCGGGAGTCCCGCGGCCACGTGGTCACTTCCTATGAGTTACATTGGTCCCGTGGGAGGTGTTGTTGCCACCCACGGGGACGTTCGGGGGCTGTTTCGAGTTTTCACCCTCTAACGCCATGTTTTTAAGCCTATGTCTACAAATATGAAAATTACCGTCATATTCTCAAACCGGGAGACCCACGGTAGCGGGGTCAGTTCCTCCGAGTTACATTGGTCCCGTGGGAGGTGTTGGTACCATCCATGGAGACGTTCGGGGGCCGTTTCGAGTGTTCACCCTCTAACGCCATGTTTTCAAGCTTAAGTCTAGAAATATGCCAATTACCATCGTATTCTCAAACCGGGAGACCCGCGGCTACGGGGTCAGTTCCTACGAGTTACTTTGGTCCCGTGGGAGGTGTTGGGGTCACCGACGGGGAAGTTCGGGGGCTGTTTTGAGTTTTCACTCTCTAACGCCATATTTTTAAGCCTATGTCTAGAAATATGCAAATTACCTTCGTATTCTCAAACCGGGAGTCCCGTGGCTACGTGGTCAGTTCCTACGAGTTACATTGGTCCCGTGGGAGGTGTTTGTGCCACCCACGAGGACGTTCGGGGGCTGTTTTGAGTTTTCTCCCTCTAAGGGCATGTTGTAATGTCTAAGTCTAGAAATATACAAATTACCGTCGTATTCTCAAATCGGGAGTCCCGCGGCAACGTGGTTAGTTAATATGAGTTACATTGGTCCCGTGGGAGGTGTTGGTACCAACCACGGGGACGTTCGGGGGCTGTTTCGAGTTTTCACCCTCTAACGCCATGTTTTTAAGCCTAAGTCTCCAAATATGCAAATTACCGTCATATTCTCAAATCGGGATACCCACGGCACCGGGGTCAGTTCCTATGAGTTACATTGGTCCCGTGGGAGGTGTTGGTACCATCCATGGGGAAGTTCGGGGGCCGTTTCGAGTTTTCACCCTCTAACGCCATGTTTTTAAGCCTAAGTCTACAGATTTGCAAATTACCATCGTATTCTCAAAGCGGGAGTCCGGCGACTGCGTGGTCAGTTCCTACGAGTTACATTGGTCCCGTGGGAGGTGTTTGTGCCACCCATGGGGACGTTCTGGGGCTGTTTCGAGTTTTCACCCACTAACGCCATGTTTTGCTTAAGTCTAAAAATATGAAAATTACCGTCGTATTCTCGAACCGAGAGTCCCTCAGTCGCGTGGTTTGTTCCTATGAGTTACATTTGTCCCGTGGGAGGTGTTGGAGCCATCCACGGTGACGTTCGGGGGTCGTTTTGAGTATATAAATATGTAAATTACCGTCGTATTCTCAAATCGGGAGTCTTGCTGCTGTGTGGTCAGTTCCTACGAGTTACATTGGAACCGTGGGACGTGTTGGTCCCACCCACGGGGACGTTCGGGGGCTGTTTTGAGTTTTCACCCTCTAACGCCATCTTTTGCTTAAGTCTAGAAATATGAAAAATATCATCGTACTCTCAAACTGGGAGTCTCGCGACTGCGTGGTCTGTTCCTTCGAGTTACATTGGTATCGTGGGAGGTGTTGGTTCCACCCACGAGGACGCTCGGGGGCTGTTTCGAGTTTTCACCCTCTAACGCCATGTTATTAAGCCTAAGTATAGAAATATGCAAATTACCATCGTATTCTCAGACCGGGAGACCCACGGCTGCGAGGTCAATTCCTACGAGTTACATTGGTCCCGTGGGAGGAGTTGGTTCCATCAACGTGGACGTTTGGGGGCCGTGTTGAGTTTTCAACCTCTAACGCCATGTTTTCAGAACTAAGTCTAGAAATATGAAAATTACCGTCGTATTCTCAAATCGGGAGTCCCGTGGCTGCGTGGTCAGTTCCTACGAGTTACATTAGTCCCGTGGAAGGTGTTTGTGACACCCACGGGGACGTTCGGGGGTTGTTTCGAGTTTTCACCCTCTAACGTCATGTTTCTAAGCCTAATTCAAGAAATATGCAAATTACCGTTGTATTCACAAACCGGGAGACCCACGGGTGCGGGGTCAGTTCCTACGAGTTACATTGGTCCCATGGGAGGTGTTGGAGCCATCCACGGGGTTGTTCGGGGGTTGTCTCGAGTTTTCACCCTTTATCGCCATGTTTTTAAACCTATATCTAGAAATATGCAAATTATCATTGTATTCTTAAACCGGGAGTCCCGCGGCTGCGTGGTCAGTTCCTACGAGTTACATTGGTCCCGTGGGAGGTGTTGGTGCCACCCATGGGGTCGTTCGGGGGAATTTTTTAGTTTTCACACTCTAACACCATGTTTTTAAGCCTAAGTCTATAAATATGCAAATTACAATCGTATTCTCAAACCACGAGACCTGCGACTGCGGGGTCAGTTCCAACGAGTTACATTGGTCCCATGGGAGGTGTTGGTGCCATCCACGAGGACGTTCGGGGGCCATTTCAATTTTTCACCCTCTAACGCCATGTTTTTAAGCCTAAGTCTATAAATATGCAAATTACCATCATATTCACAAACCGAGAGTCTCGCGGCTGCGTGGTCAGATCCTACGAGTTACATTGGTCCCGTGGGAGGTGTTTGTGCTACCCACAGGGACGTTCGGGGTCTGTTTTGAGTTTTCACCCTCTAACGCCATGTTGTTAAGACTATGACTAGAAATATGTAAATTACCGTCGTATTATCAAATCGTGAGTCCCACGACTGCATGGTCTGTTCCTACGAGTTATATTGGTCCCGTGGGAGGTGTTGGTGTCACCGACGGGGAATTTCGGGGGTTGTTTCGAGTTTTTACCCTATAACGCCATGTTTTTAAGTCTAAGTCTAGAAATATGCAAATTACCGTCGTATTCTCAAACTGGGAGTCCCGTGGCTACGTGGTCAGTTCCTACGAGTTACATTGGTCCCCTGGAAGGTGTTTGTGCCACCCACGGGGACGTTCGGTGGCTGTTTCGAGTTTTCACCCTCTAATGCCATGTTTTGCTTAAGTCTTGAAATATGAAAATTACCACCGTATTCTTAAACCAGGAGTGCTGCGGCTGCGTGATCAGTTCCTACGAGTTACATTGGTCCCGTGGGAGGTGTTTGTTCCACCCACGGGGATAATCGGGGGTTGTTTCGAGTTTTCACCCCCTAACGCCATGTTCCTAAGACTAAGTCTAGAAATATATAAATTACAGTTGTATTCTCAAATCGAGAGAGCCGCGGCTGCGAAGTCAGTTCCTACGAGTTACATTGGTCCGGTGGGAGGTGGTGCCATCCATGGGGACATTCGGGGGCCGTTTCGAGGTTTCACCCTCTAACGCCATGTTTTTAAGCCTAAGTTTAGAAATATGCAAATTACCATCGTATTCTAAAATCGGGAGTCCCAGGACTGCGTGGTCAGTTCCTACGAGTTACATTGGTCCCGTGGGAGGTTTTTGTGCCACACATGGGGACATTCTGGGGCTGTTTCGAGTTTTCACCCACTAATGCCATGTTTTGTTTAAGTCTAAAAATATGCAAATTACCGTCGTGGTTAGTTCCTACGAGTTACATTGGTCCCGTGGGAGGTGTTGGAGCCATCCACGGTGACGTTCGGGGGCCGTTTTGAGTTTCACACTCTAACGCCATGTTTTTAAGCCTAAGTCTAGACATATGCAAATTACCGTCGTATTTTCAAATAGGGAGTCCTGCTCCTGCGTGGTTAGTTCCTACGAGTTACATTGCAACCGTGGGAGGTGTTGGTCCCACCCACGAGTACGTTCGGGGGCTGTTTCAAGTTTTTACCCTCTAACGCCATCTTTTTCTTAAGTCTAGAAATATGAACATTATCGTTGTATTCTCAAACCGGGAGTCCCGCAGCTGCATGGTTAATTCCTACGAGTTACATTGGTCCCGGGGGAGGTGTTGGTGCCACCCACGAGGGCGTTCGGGGGCTGTTTTGAGTTTTCACCCTCTAACGCAATGTTATTAAGCCTAAGTCTAAAAATATGTAAATTACCATAGAATTCTCAAACCGGGAGTCCCGTGGCTGCGTGGTTAGTTCCTACCATTTACATTAGTCCCGTGGGAGGTGTTTGTGCCACCCACGGGGACGTTCGAGGGTTGTTTCAAGTTGTCACCCTCTAACGTCATGTTTTGCTTAACTCTAGAAATATGAAAATTATCATCGTTTTCTTAAACCGGGAGTGCCGCGGGTGCGTGGCCAGGTCCTACGACATACATTGGTCCCGTGGGAGGTGTTGGTGCCACCCACGGGGACGTTTGGGGGCTTTTTCGAGTTTTCACCCTCTAACGCCATGTTATTAAACCTAAGTCCAAAAATATGTAAATTACCGTCGAATTCTCAAACTGGGAGACCCGCGGCTGCGGGGTCAGTTACTATGAGTTACATTGGTCCCGTGGGAGGAATTGGTGCCATCAATGTGGACGTTCGGAGGCTGTTTCGAGTTTTCACGCTCAAACACCATGTTTTTCAGCCTAAGTCTTGAAATACACAAATTACCGTCGTATTCTCAAATCGGGAGACCTGTGGCTGCGGGGTCAGTTCCTATGAGTTACTTCGGTCCCATGGGAGGTGTTGGTGTCACCCACGGGGACGTTCGGGGGTTGTTTCGTGTTTTCACCCTCTTACGCCATGTTTTTTAGCCTAAGTCTATAAATATGTAAATAACCATCGTATTCTCAAATCGGGAGTCCCGCGGCTGCGTGGTCAGTTCCTTCGAGTTAAATTGGTCCCGTGGGAGGTGTTTGTGCCACCCATGGGGACGTTCTGGGGCTGTTTCGAGTTTTCACCCTCTATCGCCATGTTGTTAAGCCTAAGTCTAGAAATATGTAAATTACCATCGTATTCTCAAACTGTGAGTCCCGCGACTGCGTGGTCAGTTCCTACGAGTTACATTGGTCCCATTGGAGTTGTTGGTCCCACCCACGGGGACGTTCGGGGGCTGTTTCGAGTTTTCACCCACTAACACCATGTTTTGCTCAAGTCTAGAAATATGAAAATTAACGTCGTATTCTAAAACCGTGAGTCCCGACGCTACGTGGTCAGTTCCTACAAGTTACATTAGTCCCGTGGGAGGTGTTGGTGCCACACACGGGGACGTTCGGGGGCCGTTTCGAGTTTTCACCATCTAACGCCATGTTTTTAAGCCTAAGTCTACAAATATGGAAATTACCATCGTATTCTCAAAAACGGATACCCGCGGCTGTGGGGTCAGTTCCTACGAGTTACATTGGCCCCATGGGAGGTGTTGGTGCCATCCACGAGGACGTTCGGGGGCCGTTTTGAGTTTTCACCCTCTAATGCCATATTTTTAAGCCTAAGTCTAGAAATATGCAAATTACCATCATATTCTCAAACTGGGAGTCCCGCGGTTGCGTGGTCACTTCCTGCGGGTTACATTGGTCCCGTGGGAGGTGTTTGTGCCACCCACGGTGATATTCGGGGGCTGTTTTGAGTTTTCATCCTCTAACGCCATATTTTCAGCCTAAGTCTAGAAATATGCAAATTACCATCGTATTCTCAAATCATGAGTCCCGCGGCTGCATGGTCAGTTCCTACGAGTTACATTGGTCCCGTGGGAGGAGTTGGTGCCATCAACGTGGATGATCGGGGGCCGTTTCGAGTTTTCACCCTCTAAAGCCATATTTTTAAGACTAAGTCTAGAAATATGAAAGTTACCATCGTATTCTCAAACTGGGAGTCTCGCGGCTCCGTGGTCAGTTCCTACGAGTTACATTGGTTTCGTGGGAGGTGTTTGTGCCACCCATGGGGACGTTTTGGGGTTGTTTCTAGTTTTCTCCCTCTAACGCAATGTTTTTAAGACTAAGTCTAGAAATACACAAATTACCATTGTATTCTCAAACCGGGAGTCCCTCGGCTGCGTGCTCAGTTCCTACGAGTTACATTGGTCCCGTGGGGATTGTTGGTCCCACCCACGGGGATGTTCGGCGACTGTTTCGAGTTTTCACCCACTAACGCCATGTTTTGCTTAAGTTTAGAAATATGAAAATTAACGTCGTATTCTAAAACCATGATTCATACCGCTACGTGGTCAGTTCCTATAAGTTACATTGGTCCCGTGGGAGGTGTTGGTGCCACTCACGGGGATGTTTGGGGGCTGTTTCGAGTTTTCATCCTCTAACGCCATGTTTTTAAGCCTAATTCTATAAATAAGAAAATTACTGTCGTATTCTCAAGCCGGGAGACCCGCGGTTGCGGCGTCAGTTCCTACGAGTTACTTTGGTCCTGTGGGAGGTGTTGGTGTCACCCACGGGGACATTCGGGGGCTGTTTCGAGTTTTCACCCTCTAACGCCATGTTGTTAATCCTAAATCTAGAAATATGAAAATTACCGTCGTATTCTCAAACCGGGAGTCCCTCGGCTGTGTGCTCTGTTCCTACAACTTACGTTGGTCTTGTGGGAGGTGTTTGTGCCACACACGGGGATGTTCGGGGGTTGTTTCGAGTTTTCGCCCTCTAACGCCATGTTTTTAAGCTTAAGTCTCGAAATATGAAAAATACCATCGTATTCTAAAACTGGGAGTTATGCGGCTGCGTGGTCAGTTACTACAAGTTACATTGGTCCCGTGGGAGGTGTTTGTGCCACCCATGGGGACGTTCGAGGGATGTTTCGAGTTTTCACCCTCTAACGCCATATTTTTAAGCCTAAGTATACAAATATGCAAATTACCATCGTATTCTCAAACCGGGTGACCCGGAGCCGCGAGGTCAGTTTCTATGAGATACATTGGTCCCGTGGGAGGTGTTGCTGCCATCCATGGGGATGTTCGGGGGCCGTTTTGAGTTTTCACCCTCTAACGTGATGTGTTTAAGCTTAAGTCTAGAAATATGCAAATTACCGTCGTATTCTCAAACCGGGAGTCCCGCAGCTGTGTGGTCAGTTCCTACGAGTTACATTGGTCCCGTGGAAGGTGTTTGTGCCACCCACGGGGACGTTCGGAGGATGTTTCGAGTTTTCACCCTCTAACGCCATTTTTTAAGCCTAATTCTAGAAATATGAAAATTATCGTCGTATGCTCAAACAGGGAGTCCCGTGGCTGCGTGGTAAGTTCCTACGAGTTACATTGGTCCCGTGGGAGGTGTTGGTGCCACCCACGGGGATGTTCAGGGGCTCTTTTGAGTTTTCACCCTCTAACGTCATGTTTTTAAGCCTAAGTCTACAAATATGAAAATTACCGTCGTATTCTCAAACTGGGAGACCCGCGGCTGCGGGGTCATTGCCAACGAGTTACATTATTCCAGTGGGAGGTGTTGGTGCCATCAACGAGGACGTTGAGGGCCGTTTTGAGTTTTTACCCTCTAACGCCATGTTTTTTAAGACTAAGTCTAGAAATATGCAAATTACCATCGTATTCTTAAACCGGGAGTCCCGCGGCTATGTGGTCAGTTCCAACGAGTTACATTGGTCCCGTGGGGAGGTGTTTGTGCCAATCACGGGGACGTTCGGGGGCTGTTTCGAGTTTTCACCCTCCAACGCCATGTTGTTCAGCCTAAGTCTAGAAATATGTAAATTACCATCGTATTCTCAAATCGTG
Source organism: Sambucus nigra (assembly GCA_949130495.1). Lineage (NCBI taxonomy): Eukaryota > Viridiplantae > Streptophyta > Magnoliopsida > Dipsacales > Adoxaceae > Sambucus > Sambucus nigra. The sequence goes on along the minus strand of OX422212.1, from coordinate 473,948,675 downwards.
AGTCCCGCGACTGCGTGGTCAGTTCCTACGTGTTACATTGGTCCCGTGGGAGGTGTTGGTCCCAGCCACGGGGACGTTCGGGGGCTATTTCGAGTTTTCACCCTCTAACGCAATGTTTCTTAACCTAAGTCTAGAAATATGCAAATTACCATCGTATTCTCAAATCGAGAGACCCGCGGCTGCGGTGTCAGTTCCTATGAGTTACATTGGTCCTGTGGGAGGTGTTGATGCCATCCATGGGAATGTTCTGGGGCCGTTTCGACTTTTCACCCTCTAACGCCAAGTTTTTTAGCCCAAGTCTAGAAATATGCAAATTACCATCGTGTTCTCAAACCGGGAGTCCCGCGGCTGCGTGGTCAGTTCCTACGAGTTATATTGGTCCCGTGGGAGGTGTTGGTGCCACCCACGGGTATGTTCAGGGGCTCTTTTGAGTTTTCACCCTCTAACGCCATATTTTTATGCGTAAGTCTATAAATATGCAAATTACCGACGTATTCTCAAATTGGGAGACCCACGGCTGCGGGGTCAGTTCCTACGAGTTACATTATTCCCGTGGGAGGTGTTGGTGCCATCAACGAGGACGTTGGGGTTCCTTTTGAGTTTTCAACCTCTAACGCCATGTTTTTAAGCCTAAGTTTAGAAATATGCAAATTACCATCGTATTCTCAAACCGGGAGTCCTGCGGCTGTGTGGTCAGTTCCAACGAGTTACATTGGTCCCGTGGGAGGTGTTTGTGCCACCCACGGGGATGTTCGAGGGCTGTTTTGAGTTTTCACCCTCTAACGCCATGTTGTTCATCCTAAGTCTTGAAATATGAAAATTACCATCATATTCTCAAACCAGGAGTCCCTCGGCTGCGTGGTCAGTTCCTACGAGTTACATTGGTACCGTGGGAGTTGTTGGTCCCACCCATGGGGACGTTCGGGTGCTGTTTCGAGTTTTCACCCTCTAACGCGATGTTTTGCTTAAGTCTAGAAATATGAAAATTACCACCGTATTCTCAAACCGGGTGTGCCGCGACTGTATGGCCAGTTCCTACGAGTTACATTGGTCTCGTGGGAGGTGTTAGTGCCACCCACGGTGATGTTCGGGGGCTGTTTTGAGTTTTCTCCCTCTAACGCCATGTTGTTCAGCCTAAGTCTAAAAATATGCAAATTATCATCGTATTCTCAAATCATGAGTCCCGCGACTGCGTGGTCAGTTCCTACGAGTTACATTGGTCCCGTGGGAGGTGTTGGTGCCACCCACGGGGACGTTCAGGGGCTTTTTCGATATTTCACCCTCTAACGCCATGTTTTAATGCCTAAGTCTAAAAATATGCAAATTATCGCCGTATTCTCAAATCGGGAGACCTGTGGCTGTGGGGTCAGTTCCTACGAGTTACTTCGGTCCCATGGGAGGTGTTTGTGTCACCCACGAGGATGGTCGGGGGTTGTTTCGAGTTTTCACCCTCTTACGCCATGTTTTTAAGCCTAAGTCAACAAATATGAAAATTACCATCGTATTCTCAAACCGGGAGTCCCGCAGCTGCGTGGTCAGTTCCTACGAGTTACATTGGTCCCGTGGGAGGTGTTTGTGCCACCTATGGGGGCGTTCTGGGGCCGTTTCGAGTTTTCACCCTCTAACGCCATGTTGTTAAGCCAAAGTCTAGAAATATGCAAATTACCATCGTATTCTCAAATCGTGAGTCCCACGGCTACGTGCTCAGTTTCTTTGAGTTACATTGGTCCCGTGGGAGTTGTTGGTCCCACCCACGGGGATGTTCGGGGGTTGTTTCGAGTTTTCACCCACTAACTCCATGTTTTTAAGCCTACGTCTATAAATATGCAAATTACCGTCGTATTGTCAAACCGGGAGACCCGCGACTGCGGGGGCTCATCCTACAAGTTACATTGGTCCCGTGGGAGGTGTTGGTGCCATCCACGAAGACATCCAGGGGCCATTTCTAGTTTTTACCCTCTAACGCCCTGTTTTTAAGCCTAAGCCTAAAAATATCCAAATTACCATCATATTCTCAAATCGGGAGTCCCGCGACTGCGTGGTCAGATCCTACGAGTTACATTGGTCCCGTGGGAGGTGTTTGTGCCACCTACGGGGACGTTAGGGGTCTGTTTTGAGTTTTCACCCTCTAAAGCCATGTTGTTAAGCCCAAGTCTAGAAATATGCAAATTACCGTCATATTCTCAAATCGTGAGCCCTCGCGACTGCGTGGTCAGTTACTACGAGTTTCATTAGTCTCGTGGGAGGTGTTGGTCCCACCCACGGGGACGTTCGGGGGCTGTTTCGATTTTTCACCCTATAACGCCAGGTTTTGCTTAAGTCTAAAAATATGATAATTATCATCATATTCTCAAATCGGGAGTGCCACGGCTGCATGGCCAGTTCCTACGAGTTGCATTGGTCCCGTGGAAGGTGTCAGTGCCACCCACGGGGACGTTCGGGAGCTTTTTCGAGTTTTCACCCTCTAACACCAGGTTTTTAAGCCTAACTCAAGAAATATGCAAATTAACGTCGTATTCTCAAATCGGGAGACCCACAGCTATGGGGTCAATTCCTACTAGTTACTTTGGTCCCGTGGGAGGTGTTGTTGTCACCCATGGGGACGTTCGGGGGTTGTTTTGAGTTTTGAACCTCTAACGCCATGTTTTTAAGCCTAACTCTAGAAATATGCAAATTCCGTCGTATTCTCAAATCGGGAGTCCCGCGACTGCGTAGTCAGTTCCTACAAGTTACATTGGTCCCCTAGAAGGTGTTTATGCCACCCACGGGGCCGTTCGGGGACTGTTTCGAGTTTTCACCCTCTAACGCCATGTTTTTAAGCCTAATTCTAGAAATATGAAAATTATCGTCGTATTCTAAAACCGGGAGTCCCGCGCCTGCGTGGTCAGTTCCTACGAGTTACATTGGTGCCGTGGGAGGTGTTGGTGCCACCCACGTGGATGTTCTGGGGCTGCTTTGAGTTTTTACCCTCTAAAGCTATGTTGTTCAGCCCAAGTCTAGAAATATGCAAATTACCATCGTATTCTAAAATCGTGAGTCCCGCGGCTGCATGGTAAGTTCTTACGAGTTACATTGGTCTCGTGGGAGGTGTTGGTCCCACCCACGGGGACGTTAGGGGGCTGTTTCTAGTTTTCACCCTCTAACGCCATGTTTTTAAGCCTAATTCTAGAAATATACAAATTACCGTCTTATTCTCAAACCGAGAGATGCACGATTGCGGGGTCAGTTCACACGAGTTACATTTATCCCGTGGGAGGTGTTGGAGCCATCCACCGGGATATTCGGGGGCCGTTTCGAGTTTTCACCCTCTATCGCCATGTTTTTATGCCTAAGTCTAGAAATATATAAATTATCATCGTATTCTCAAATCGGGAGTCACGCGGCTGCGCTATCAGTTCCTACAAGTTACATTGGTCCCGTGGAAGGTATTCATGCCACCCATGGGGACGTTCAGGGGTTGTTTCGAGTTTTCACCCTCTAACGCCAAGTTTTTGAGCTTAAGTCTAGAAATATGCAAATTACCGTCTTATTCTCAAACCGGGAGACACGCGATTGCGGGGTCAGTTCACACGAGTTACATTTGTCCCGTGGGAGGTGTTGGAGCCATCCACGGGGACGTTCGGGGTCCGTTTCGAGTTTTCACCCTCTATCACCATGTTTTTAAGCCTAAGTCTAGAAATATACAAATTATCATCGTATTCTCAAACCGGGAGTCACGCGGCTGCGGGGTCAGCTCCTACGAGTTACATTGGTCTCGTGGGAGGTGTTGGTCCCACCCACGGGGACAATCAGGGGCTGTTATGCATTTTCACCCTATAACGACATGTTTTGCTTAAGTATAGAAATATGAAAATTACCACCGCATTCTCAAACTGGGAGTGCCGCGGCTGCGTGGTCAATTCCTACGAGTTACATTGGTCACGTGGGAGGTGTTTGTGCCACCCACGGGGACAATCGGGGGCTGTTTTGAGTTTTCACCCACTAACGCCATGTTCCTAAGCCTAAGCCTAGAAATATGTAAATTACCGTCGTATTCTCAAACTGGAAGACCCGCGGCTGCGGAGTTAGTTCCTACGCGTTACATTGGTCTCGTGGGAGGTGTTGGTGCCATCCATGGGGACGTTCGGGGGCCGTTTTGAGTTTTCATCCTCTAATGCCATGTTTTTAAGCCTAAGTCTAGAAATATGCAAAATACCATCATATACTCAAACTGGGACACCCGCAGCTGCGGGGTCAGTTCCTACAAGTTACTTTGGTCCCGTGGGAGGTGTTGGTGTCACCCATGGGGACGTTCGGAATTCATTTTGAGTTTTCACCCTCTAACGCCGCATTTTTAAGCCTTTGTCTAGAAATATGCAAATTACTGTCGTATTCTCAAACTGGGAGTCACGCGGCTGCATTATCAGTTGCTACAAGTTACATTGTTCCTGTAGAAGGTGTTTGTGCCACCCACGGGGACGTTCGGGGGTTGTTTCGAGTTTTCACCCTCTAACGCCATGTTTTTAAGCTTAAGTCTAGAAATATGCAAATTACCGTTCTATTTTCAAACCAGGAGAGGCGCGATTGCAGGGTTAGTTCACACGAGTTACATTTGTCCCGTGGGAGGTGTTGGAGCCATCCAGGGGGACGTTAGGGGCCGTTTCGAGTTTTCACCCTCTATCGCCATGTTTTTAAGCCGAAGTCTAGAAATAAAGAAATTGTCGTCGTATTCTCAAACCGGGAGTCAGGCGGCTACGGGGTCAGTTCCTACGAGTTACATTGGTCCAGTGGGAGGTGTTTAGGCTACCCACGGGGATGTTCGAAGGCTGTTTCTAGTTTTCACCCTCTAACGCCATGTTTTTAAGCCTAAGCCTAGAGATATGAAAATTATTGTCGTATTCTCATACCGGGAGTCTGGCGACTGCGTGGTTAGTTCCCACGAGTTACATTGGTCCCGTGGGAGGTGTTGGTCCCACCCACGGGGACGTTCAGGGTCTTATCGAGTTTTCACCCTCTAACGCCATGTTTTTAAGCCTAAGTCTAGAAATATGAAAATTACCGTCTTATTCTCAAACCGAGAGACGCGCGACTGCGGGGTCAGTTCACACGAGTTACATTTGTCTCGTGGGAGGTGTTGGAGCCATCCACCGGGACGTTCGGGGGCCGTTTCGAGTTTTCATCCTCTCTCGCCATGTTTTTATGCCTAAGTCTAGAAATATATAAATTATCGTCGTATTCTCAAACTGGGAGTCACGCGGCTGCGCTATCAGTTCCTACAAGTTACATTGGTCCCGTGGAAGGTGTTTGTGCCACCCATGGGGACGTTCAGGGGTTGTTCCGAGTTTTCACCCTCTAACGCCAAGTCTTTAAGCCTAAGTCTAGAAATATGTAAATTACCCTCTAATTCTCAAACCGAGAGACGAGCGATTGCGGGGTCAGTTCACACGAGTTGCATTTGTCCTGTGGGAGGTGTTGGAGCCATCCACGGGGACGTTCGGGGGCCGTTTCCTATTTTCACCCTATATCGCCATGTTTTTAAGCCTATGTCTAGAAATATACAAATTATCGTCATATTCTCAAAACCGAGAGTCACGCGGCTGCGGGGTCAACTCCTACGAGTTACATTGGTCTCGTGGGAGGTGTTGGTCCCACCCACGGGGACGATCAGGGGCTGTTACGAGTTTTCACCCTATAATGCCATGTTTTGCTTAAGTCTAGAAATATGAAAATTACCAACGTATTCTCAAACCGGGAGTGCCACGACTGCGTGGTCAATTCCTACGAGTTACATTGGTCACGTGGGAGGTGTTTGTGCCACCCACGGGGATAATCGGTGGCTATTTCGAGTTTTCACCCACTAACGACATGTTCCTAAGCCTAAGCCTAGAAATATGTAAATTACCGTCGTATTCTCAAACCGGGAGACCCGCAGCTGCGGGGTCAGTTCCTACGAGTTACTTTGGTCCCGTGGGAGATGTTGGTGTCACCCATGGGGACGTTCGGGGGTCATTTTGAGTTTTCACCCTCAAACATCGCGTTTTTAAGCCTTTGTCTAGAAATATGCAAATTACTGTCGTATTCTCAAACCGGGAGTCACGCGGCTGCGCTATCAGTTCCTACAAGTTACATTGGTCCCATGGAAGGTGTTTGTGCCACCCACGGGGACGTTCAGGGGTTGTTTTGAGTTTTCACCCTCTAAGGTCATGTTTATAAGCCTAAGTATAGAAATATTCAAATTACCATCGTATTCTCAAACCTGGAGATGCGCGATTGCGGGGTCAGTTTACACGAGTTACATTTGTCCCGTGGGAGGTGTTGGAGCCATCCACGGGGACGTTCGGGGGTTGTTTCGAGTTTTCACCCTCTATCGCCATATTTTTAAGCCTAAGTCTTGAAATATGCAAATTATCCTCGTATTCTCGAACCGGGAGTCACGCGGCTGCGTGTTCAGTTCCTAAGAGTTACATTGGTCCCATGGGAGGTGTTGGTGCCACCTACGGGGACGTTCGGGGGAAGTTTTGAGTTTTCACCCTCTAACACCATGTTTTTAAGCCTAAGTCTACAAATATGGAAATTACCATCGTATTCTCAAACTGGGGCCACCCGCGGCTGCAGGGTCAGTTCCTACGAGTTACATTGGTCCTATGGGAGGTGTCGGTGCCATCCACGAGGACGTTCAGGGGTCGTTTCGAGTTTTCACCCTCTAACGCCATTTTTTAAGCCTAAGTCTAGAAATATGCAGATTACCATCATATTCTCAAACCGAGAGTCCCGCGGCTGCATGGTTAGATCCTACGAGTTACATTAGTCCCGTGGGAGGTGTTTGTGCCACCCACAGGGACGTTCGAGGTCTGTTTTTAGGTTTCACCCTATAACGCCATGTTTTGCTTAAGTCTAGAAATATGAAAATTACCACCGTATTCTCAAACAAGGAGTGCCGCGGCTGCATGGTCACTTCCTACGAGTTACATTGGTCCCATGGGAGGTGTTGGTCCCACCCATGGGGACGTTCGGGGGTTGTTTTGAGTTTTCACCCTCTAACGCCATCTTTTTCTTAAGTCTAAAAATATGAAAATTACCATCGTATTCTCAAACCGAGAGTCCCGTGACTACGGGGTCAGTTCCTACGAGTTACTTTGGTCCCGTGGGAGGTGTTGCTGTCACCCACGGGGACATTCGGGGGTTGTTTCGAGTTTTCATCCTCTAACACCATGTTTTTAAGCCTAAGTCTAGAAATATGCAAATTACAGTCGTATTCTCAAACCGGGAGTCCCACGGTTGCATGGTCACTTCCTACGAGTTACATTCGTCCTCTGGAAGGTGTTTATGCCACAAACGGGGACGTTTGTGGGCTATTTCGAGTTTTCACCCTCTAACGCCATCTTTCTAAACCTAAGTCTAAAAATATGCAAATTACCGTCGTATTCTCAGACCGGGAGACCCGCGACTGCGGGGTTAGTTCTTACGAGTTACATTGGTCTCGTGGAAGGTGTTGGTCCCACACACGGGGACGTTCGGGGGATGTTACGAGTTTTCACCCTATAACGCCGTGTTTTGCTTAAGTCTAGAAATATGAAAATTACCACCGTATTCTCAAATCGGGAGTGCTGCGGCTGCGTGGTTAAATCTTACGAGTTACATTGGTCACGTGGGAGGTGTTTGTGCCACCCACGGGGATAATCTGGGGTTGTTTCGAGTTTTCACCCACTAACGCCATGTTCCGACGCCTAAGCCTAAAAATATGTAAATTAGCGTCGTATTCTCAAACTGGGAGACCCGCGGCTGCGGAGTTAGTTCCTATGCGTTACATTGGTCCCGTGGGAGGTGTTGGTGCCATCCATGGGGATGTTCAGGGGCCGTTTTGAGGTTTCACCCTCTAACGCCATGATTTTAAGCCTAAGTATAGAAATATGCAAATTATCGTCATATTCTCAAACCGGGAGTCCCACGACTGTGTGGTCAGTTCCTACGAGTTACATTGGAACCGTAAGAGGTGTTGGTCCCACCCACGGGGATGTTCGGGGGCTGTTTCGAGTTTTCACCCTCTAACTCCATCTTTTGCTTAAGTGTAGAAATATGTAAATTACCACCGTATTTTCAAACCGCGAGTCCCACGAATACAGGGTCAGTTCCTACGAGTTACAATGGTCCCGTGGAAGGAGTTGGTTCCATCAACATGGATGTTTCGGGGGAAATTTTGAATTTTCACCCTCTAACGCCATGTTTTTAGGCCTAAGTCTAGAAATATGCAAATTACAGTCGTATTCTCAAACCGGGAGTCCCACGGTTGCGTGGTCAGTTCCTACGAGTTACATTCGTCCTCTAGAAGGTGTTTATGCCACAAACTGGGACGTTTGTGGGCTGTTTCGAGTTTTCACCCTCTAACGCCATCTTTCTAAACCTAAGTCTAAAAATATGAAAATTACCATCGTATTCTCAGACCGGGAGACCCGCGACTGCGGGGTCAGTTCTTACAAGTTACATTGGTTTTGTGGAAGGTGTTGGTCCCACCCACGGGGACGTTCGGGGGCTGTTACGAGTTTTCACCCTATAACGCCATGTTTTGCTTAAGTCTAGAAATATGAAAATTACCACCATATTCTCAAATCGGGAGTGCCGCGGCTGCGTGGTTAATTCCTACGAGTTACATTGGTCACGTGGGAGGTGTTTACCCACGGGGATAATCGGGGGCTATTTTATGTTTTCACCCACTAACGCCATGTTCCTAAGCCTAAGCCTAGAAATATGAAAATTACCGTCATGTTCTCAAACTGGGAGACCCGCGGCTACGGAGTTAGTTCCTACGCGTTACATTGGTCCCGTGGGAGGTGTTGGAGCCATCCATGGGGACGTTCGGGGGCCATTTTGAATTTTCACCCTTTAACGCCATGTTTTTAGGCCTAAGTCTAGAAATATGCAAATTACCGTCGTATTCTCAAACCGGGAGTCCCGTGGCTGCGTGGTCAGTTCCTACGAGTTACATTGGTCCCATGGGAGGTGTTTGAGCCACCCAAGAGGATGTTCGGGGGCTGTTTTGAGTTTTCGCCCTCTAACGCCATGTTGTAATGTCTAAGTCTAGAAATATATAAATTACCATCGTAGTCTCAAATCGGGAGTCCCGCGGCAGCGTGGACAGTTCCTACGAGTTACATTGGTCCCGTGGGAGGTGTTGGTCCCACTCACCGAAAAGTTCGGGGGCTATTTAGAGTTTTCATCCTCTAATGCCTTATTTTGCTTAAGTCTAGAAATATGAAAATTATCACCGTATTCTCGAACTGGGAGTGCTGCGGCTGCGTGGCCAGGACCTACCACATATATTGGTCCCGTGGGAGGTGTTGGTGCCACCCACGGGGACGTTCGGGTGTTGTTTCAAGTTTTCACCCTCTAACACCATGTTTTTAAGCCCAACTCTAGAAATATGCAAATTACCATGGTATTGTCAAACCGGGAGATCCGTGGCTGCGGGGTTAGTTCCTACGAGTTACTTTGGTCCCGTGGGAGGTGTTAGTGTCACCCACGGGGATGTTCGGGGGTTGTTTCGAGTTTTCACCCTCTTACACCATGTTTTTAAGCTTAGGTCTAGAAATATGCAAATTACAGTTATATGCTCAACCCGGGAGTCCCGCGTCAGCGTGGTCAGTTCCTACGAGTTACATGGGTCCCGTGGGAGGTGTTTGTGCCACCCACGGGGACGTTCGGGGCCTGTTTCAAGTTTTTACCCTCTAACGCCATGTTTTTAAGACTAAGCAAACAAATATGCAAGTTACCGTCGTATTATCAAAGCGGGAGACCCGCGACTGCGGGGTTAGTTCCTACGAGTTACATTGGTCCCGTGGGAGGTGTTAGTGCCATCCACGAGGACGTTCAGGGGCCGTTTCGAGTTTTCACCCTCTAACGCCATGTTTTTAAGCCTAAGTCTAGGAATATACAAATTACTGTCATATTCTCAAACCGGGAGTCCCACGGCTGCGTGGTCAGTTCCTACAAGTTCATTGGTCCCGTGGGAGGTGTTTGTGCCACCCATGGGGACGTTCTGGGGCTGTTTCGAGTTTTCACCCTCTAACACCATGTTGTTAAGCCTAAGTCTAGAAATATGCAAATTACTATTGTATTCTCAAACTGGGAGTCCCGCGGCTGCATGGTCAGTTCCTACGAGTTACATTGGTCTCGTGGGAGGAGTTGGTGCCATCAACATAGACGTTCGGGGGTCGTTTCGAGTTTTCACCCTATAACGCCATGTTTTTAAGCCTAAGTCTAGAAATATAAAAATTACCGTCGTATTCTCAAAACGGGAGTCCTGCCGCTGCGTGGTCAGGTCCTACGAGTTACATTGGTCCCGTGGGAGGTGTTTGTGCCACCCATGGGGGCGTTCTGGGGCAATTTCGAGTTTTCACCCTCTAACGCCATGTTCTTATGCCTAAGTCTAGAAATATGCAAATTACCATCGTATTATCAAACCGTGAGTCCTGCGGCTACATGGTCAGTTCCTATGAGTTATATTTGTCCCGTGGGAGCTGTTGGTCCGACCCACGGTGACGTTCGGGGGCTGTTTTGAGTTTTCACCCACTAACGCCATGTTTTGCTTAAGTCTAGAAATAGGAAAATTATCGTCGTATTCTAAAAGTGGGAGTCCCACCGCTACGTGGTCAGGTTCTACAAGTTACATTGGTCCCGTGGGAGGTGTTAGTGCCACCCACGGGAACGTTCAGGGGCTATTTTGAGTTTTCACCCTCTAACGCCATATTTTGAAGCCTAATTCTAGAAATATGAAAATTACTGTCGTATTCTCAAATCGGGAGACCCACGGCTGTGGGGTCAGTCCCTATGAATTACTTTGCCCCGTGGGAGGTATTGGTGTCACCCACGGTGACGTTTGAGGGTTGTTTCGAGTTTTCACCCTCTAACACCATGTTTCTGAACCTAAGTCTAGAAATATGCAAATTACCATTGTATTCTCAAATGGGGAATCCCACAGCAGCGTGGCGAGTTCCTACGAGTTACATTGGTCCCATGGGAGGTGTTGGTGAAACCCACGGGGACGTTCGGGGCTGTTACGAGTTTTCACCCGCTAACGCCTTGTTTTTAAGCCTAAGTCTTGAAATATGCAAATTAGTGTCTTATTCTCAAACCGGGAGACCCACGGCTGCGGGGTCAGTTCCTACGAGTTACTTTGGTTCCGTGGGAGGTGTTGGTGTATCCCACGGGGACGTTCGGGGGTTGTTTCGAGTTTTCACCCTCTAACGCCATGTTTTATGCTGAGGTCTAGAAATATGAAAATTATCATCGTATTCTCAAACCGGGAGTCCCACGGCTATGTGGTCAGTTCTTACGAGTTACATTGGTCCTGTGGGAGGTGTTGGTGCCATCAACGAGGACATTCGGGGGCCGTTTCGAGTTTTCATCCTCTAACGCCATATTTTTAAGCCTAAGTCTAGAAATATGCAAATTACCATCGTATTCTCAAACCGGGAGTCCCGCGGCTATGTGGTCTCTTCTTACGAGTTATATTGGTCCCGTGGAAGGTGTTTGTGCCACCCACGGGGACGTTCGGAGGTTGTTTCGAGTTTTCACCCTCTAACGCTATATTTTTAAGCCTATGTCTAGAAATATGAAAATTGTCTTCGTATGCTCAAACCGGGAGTCTCGGGGATGCATGGTCAGTTCCTACGAGTTACATTGGTCCCGTGGGAGGTTTTGGTGCCACCCACAGGGATGTTCGGGGAATGTTTTGAGGTTTCACCCTCTAACGCCATGTTTTTATGCCTAAGTCTACAAATATGAAAATTACCGTCGTATTCACAAACCGGGAGACCCGTGGCTGCGGGGTCAGTTCCTACGAGTTACATTATTTCCGTGGGAGGTGTTGGTTCCATTAACGAGGACGTTGGGGGCCGTTTCGAGTTTTCACCCTCTAACGCCATGTTTTTAAGCCTAAGTCTAGAAATATGCAAATTACGGTCGTATTCTCAAACCGGGAGTCCCGCGGCTACGTGGTCAATTCCTACGAGTTACATTTGTCCCGTGGGAGGTGTTTGTGCCACGCACTGGGACGTTCGGGGGTTTTTTCAAGTTTTCACCCTCTAATGACATGTTGTTAAGCCTAAGTCTAGAAATATGCAAATTACCATTGTATTCTCAAATCGGGAGTCCCGCGGCTACGTGGTCAGTTCCTACCAGTTACATTGGTCCCGTGGGAGGTGTTTGTGCCACCCACTTGGATAATTGGGGACTGTTTCAAGTTTTCACCCTCTAACGCCATGTTTCTAAGCCTAAGTCTAGAAATATGCAAACTACCGGCGTATTCTCAAACCGGGAGACCCGCGGCTGCGGGTTCAGTTCCTGCGAGTTACTTTGGTCCCGTGGGAGGTGTTGGTGTCACCCACGGGGACGTTCGGGAGTTGTTTCGAGTTTTCCCCCTATAACGGAATGTTTTTAAGCCAAAGTCTAGAAATATGCAAATTACCATTGTATTCTCAAATTGGGAGTCCCGCGGTTGTGTCGTTAGTTCCTACGAGTTACATTGGTCCCGTGGGAGGTGTTTGTGCCAATTGCGGGGATAATCGGGGGTTGTTTCAAGTTTTCACCCTCTAACGACATGTTTCTAAGCCTAAGCCTAGAAATATGTAAATTACCATCATATTCTCAAACCAGGAGACCCGCAGCTACGGATTCAGTTCCTACGAGTTACATTGGTCCCGTGGGAGGTGTTGGTTCCATCCATTGGGAGGTTCGGGGGCCGTTTCAAGTTTTCACTCTCTAATGCCATGTTTTTAAGCCTAAGTCTAGAAATTTTCAAATTACCATTGTATTCTCAAATCGGGAGTCACGCGACTGCGTGGTCAGTTCCTACGAGTTACATTAGTCCCGTGGGAGGTGTTGGTCCCACCGACGGGGACGTTCGGGAGGTGTTTCAAGTTTTTACCCACTAACGCCATGTTTTGCTTAAGTCTAGAAATATGAAAACTACTATCGTATTCTCAAATCGGGAGTCCCACCGCTACGTGGTCAGTTCCTACAAGTTACAATGGTCCCGTAGTAGGTGTTGTTGCCACCCACGGGGACGTTCGAGAGCCGTGTCAAGTTTTCACCCTCTGACGCCATGTTTTTAAGCCTAATTCAAGAAATATGCAAATTATAGTCGTATTCTCAAATCGGGAGACCCGCAGCTACGGGGTCAGTTCTTACGAGTTACTTTGGTCCCGTGGGAGGTGTTGGTGTCAACCACGGGGACGTTCGGGGGTTGTTTCGAGTTTTCACCCTTTAACGCCATGTTTTTATGCCTAAGTCTAGAAATATGCAAATTACCGTCGTATTCTTAAACGGGGAGTTCCGCGGCTGCATGGCTAGTTCCTACGAGTTACATTGATCCCGTGGGACGTGTTGGTGACACCCACGGGGACGTTCGGGGGCCGTTTCGAGTTTTCACCCTCTAACGCCATGTTTTTAAGCCTAAGTTTAAAAATATACAAATTACCGCCGTATTCTCAAATCGGGAGACGTGCGGCTGCGGGCTCAGTTCCTACGAGTTAATTTGGTCCCGTGGGAGATGTTGTTGTCACCTACGGGGACGTTCGGGGGTTGTTTCGAGTTTTCGTCCTCTATCACCATCTTTTTAAGCCTAAGTCTTAAAATAGGCAAATTACTGTCGTATTATCAAACCGGGAGTCTCGCAACTAGGTGGTCAGTTCCTATGAGTTACATTGGTCCCGTGGGAGGTGTTTGTGCCACCCACGGGGACGTTCGGGGGTTGTTTCGAGTTTTCATCCTCTATCGCCATATTTTTAAGCCTAAATCTAGAAATATGCAAATTACCGTCGTATTCTTAAACCGGGAGACCCGCGGCTGCGGGGTCAGTTTCTATGATTTACATTATCCCGTGGGCGGTGTTGGTCCCACCCACGGGAACGTTCGGGGGTTGTTTCGAGTTTTCACCCTCTAACGCCATGTTGTTAAGCCTAAGTCTAGAGATATGTAAATTAACATCGTATTCTCAAACTGAGAGTCCCGCGGCTACATGGTCAGTTCCTACGAGTTACATTGGTCCCGTGGGAGGGGTCTGGCCACCCATGGGGACGTTCGGGGGAAATTTCCAGTTTTCACCCTCTAACGCCATGTTTTTAAGCCTAAGTCTAGAAATATGAAAATTACCATCGTATTCTCAAATCGGGAGTCCCGCGGTAGCGTGGTCAGTTCCTACGAGTTACATTCGTCCCGTGGGAGGTGTTTGTGCAACCCACGAGGATGTTTGGGGGCTGTTTTGAGTTTTCACCCTCTAACGCCATATTTTTATGCCTAAGTCTAGAAATATTCAAATTACCATCGTACTCTCAAACCGGGAGTCCCGTGGCTGAGTGGCCAGTACGTACGAGTTACATTGGTCCCATGGGAGGTGTTGGTCCCACCCACGGGAACGTTCGGGGGTTATTTCGAGTTTTTACCCTCTAATGCTATGTTTTTAAGCTTAAGTTTAGAAATATGAAAATTACCGTCGTATTCTCAAACCGAGAGTCCCGCGACTGCGTGGTCAGTTCCTACAAGTTACATTGGTCCTATCGGAGGTGTTGCTGCCATCCATGGGGATGTTCAGGGGCCGTTCTGAGTTTTCATCCTCTAACGCCATATTTTTAAGCCTAAGTCTAGAAATATGCAAATTACCATCGTATTCTCAAACCGAGAGTCCCACGGCTGCATGCTCAGATCCTACGAGTTACTTTGGTCCCACGGGAGATGTTGGTGTCACCCACGGGGACGTTCGGGGGTTGTTTCGAGTTTTCACCCACTAACGCCATGTTTTTATGCCTATGTGTAATAATATGCAAATTACCATCGTATTATAAAATGGGGAGTCCCGTGACTGCGTGGCTAGTTTCTACGACTTACATTGGTCTCGTCAGAGGTATTGGTGACACCCACGGGGACGTTCGGGTGCTGTTTTGAGTTTTCACTCACTAACGCCATATTTTGCTTAAGTCTAGAAATATGAAAATTCCAGTGGTATTCTCAAACTGGGAGTCCTGCCTCTAGGTGTTCAGTTCCTACAAGTTACATTGGTCCCGTGGGTGCTGTTGGTGCAATCCACAGGGACGTTCGGGGGATGTTTCGAGTTTTCACCCTCTAATGCCATGTTTTTAAGCCTAATTCTAAAAATATACAAATTACCATCGTATTCTCAAACCGAGAGACCCGCAGCTGCGGGGTCAGTTCCTACGAGTTATTTTGGTCCCATGGGAGGTGTTGGTATCACCCACGGGGACGTTCCGGGGTTGTTTCGAATTATCATCCTCTAACGCCATGTTTTTATGCCTTAGTATAGAAATATGCAAATTACCATCGTATATTCAAAGGGGGAGTCCTGTGGCTGCGTGGCCAGTTCCTACGAGTTACATTGGTCCCCTAGGAGGTGTTGGTGACACCCACAGGGACGTTCGGGGGTTGTTTCGAGTTTTCAGCATCTAATGCCATGTTTTTAAGCCTAAGTCTATAAATATGCAAATTACCGATGTATTCTAAAACCGAGAGACCCGCGGGTGCGGGCTCAGTTTCTGTGAGTTACTTTGGTCCTGTGGGACGTGTTGGTGTCACCCACGATGACGTTCGGGGTTGTTTTGAGTTTTCACCCTCTATCTCCATCTTTTTAAGCCTAAGACTAGAAATATGAAAATTATCATCGTATTCTCAAACCGGGAGTCCCCGGCTGCGTGGTCAGTTCCTACGAGTTACAGGGGTCCCGTGGGAGGTGTTTGTGCCACCCACGGCGACGTTTAGGGGTTGTTTCGAGTTTACACCCTCTAACGCTATGTTTTTAAGCCTAAGTCTAGAAATATGTAATTTATCATTGTATTGTCAAACTACGTGTTCTGTGGCTACGTGGTCAGTTCCTACGAGTTACATTGGTCCCGTGGGAGGTGTTTGTGCCACCCACGACGACGTTTAGAGGCTGTTTCCAGTTTTCACCCTCTAACGCTATGTTTTTAAGCCTAAGTATAGAAATATGCAAATTACCGTCGTATTCTCAGACCGGGAGTCCCGCAGCTGTGTGGTCAGTTCCTACGAGTTACATAGGTCCCATGGGAGGTGCTGGTCCCACCCACGTGGACGTCCGGGGGCTGTTTTGACTTTTCACCCTCTAACGCCATGTTTTGATTAAGTCTAGAAATATGAAAATTACCGTCGTATTCTCAAACTGGGAGTCCCGCAGCTGCGTGGTCAGTTCCTACGAGTTACATTGGTACCGTGGGAGGTAATGGTGTCACTCACGGGGACGTTCGGGTGTTGTTTCGAGTTTTTACCCTCAAACGCCATGTTGTTAAGCCTAAGCCGAGAAATATGAAAATTATAGTCGTATTCTCAAACCGGGAGTCCTACCGCTACATGTTAAGGTTATACAAGTTACATTGATCCCGTGGGTGGTGTTGGTGCCACCAACGGGGACGTTCGGGGGCTAGTTTTTTGAGTTTTCACCCTCTAACACCATGTTTTTAAGCCCAATTCTAGAAATATGCAAATTACCATCGTATTCTCAAACCGGGAGTCCCGCGGCTGCATGTACAGTTCCTACGAGTTACATTGGTCCCCTTGGCGGTGTTTGTGCCACCCACGGGGACGTTCGAGGGATGTTTCGAGTTTTCACCCTCTAACGCCATGTTTTTAAACCTAAGTCTAGAAATATTCAAATTACCGTCGTATTCTCAAACCGGGTGACCCACGATCGCAGGGTTAGTTCCTAAGAGTTACATTGGTCCCGTGGGAGGTGTTGCTGCCATCCATGGGGATGTTCGGGAGCCGTGTCGAGTTTTCATCCTCTAACGCCATGTTATTAAGCCTAAGTCTAGAAATATATAAATTACCATCGTATTGTCAAACCGGGAGTCCCGCGGCTGCATGGACAGTTCCTACGAGTTACAATGGTCCCGTTGGCGGTGTTTGTGCCACCCACGGGGACGTTCGAGGGATGTTTCAAGTTTTCACCCTCTAACGCCATGTTTTTAAGCCTAAGTCTAGAAATATACAAATTACCGTCATATTCTCAAACCGGGTGACCCGCGGCTGTGGGGTCAGTTCCTACGAGTTACATTGGTCTCGTGGGAGGTGTTGCTGCCACCCACGGGGATGTTTGGGGGCCTTTTCAAATTTTCACCCTCTAACGCCATGTTTTTAAGCCTAAATCTAGAAATATGCAAATTACCGTCGTATTCTCAAACCGGATGACCCACGACCGCGGGGTTAGTTCCTACGAGTTACACTGGTCCCATGGGAGGTGTCGATGCCATCCATGGGGATGTTCGGGAGCTGTTTCGAGTTTTCTTCCTCTAACGCAATGTTGTTAAGCCTAAGTCTACAAATATGCAAATTACTGTTGTATTCTCAAACCGGGAGTCCCGCGGCTGCGTGGTCAATTCCTATGAGTTATGTTGGTCCCGTGGGAAGTGTTTGTACCACCCATGTGGACGTTCGGGGGATGTTTCTAGTTTTCACCCTCTAACGCCATGTTTTGCTTAAGTCTAGAAATATGAAAATTACCCTCGTATTCTGAAATCGGGAGTCCCTCGGCTGCGTGGTCAGTTCCTATGAGTTACATTGGTCCCGTGGGAGGTGTTGGTGCCACTCATGGGGACGTTCATGTGTTGTTTTGGGTTTTCACGCTCTAATGCCATGTTGTTAAGCCTAAGTCTAGAAATATGCAAATTACCATTGTATTCTCAAACCGGGAGTCCCGCGGATGCGTGGTCAGTTCCTACAAGTTACATTGGTCCCATGGGAGGTGTTGGTGCCACCCACGCGGACGTTCGGGGGCTTTTTTAAGTTTTTACCCTCTAACACCATGTTTTTAAGCCTAATTCTAAAAATATGCAAATCACCGTCGTATTCTCAAACCGAGAGACCCGTGGCTGGAGGGTCAGTTCCTACGAGTTACATTGGTCCCGTACGAGGTGTTGGTGCCACCCACGGGAACGTTCGGGGCTTGTTTCGAGTTTTCACCCTCTAATGTCATGTGTTTAAGCCTAAGTCTACGAATACGCAAATTACCATCGTATTCTCAAACAGGGAGACCCGCGGCTGCGGGGTCAGTTCCTACAAGTTACATTGGTCTCGTGGGAGGTGTTGATGCCATCCATGGGGATGTTCGGGAGCCGTGTCGAGTTTTCATCCTCTAACGCCATATTGTTAGACCTAAGTCTGGAAATATGCAAATTACCATCGTATTCTCAAATCGGGAGTCCCGCGGCTACGTGGTTAGTTCCTATGAGTTGCATTGGTCCCGTGGGAGGTGTTGGTGCCATCAACGAGGACGTTTGGGGGCCGTTTCGAGTTTTTACCCTGTAACGCCATGTTTTTAAGCCTAAGTCTAGAAATATGAAAATTATCATCATATTCTCAAACCGAGAGTCCCGCGACTGCGTGGCCAGTTCCAACGCGTTACATTGGTCCCGTGGGAGGTGTTTGTGCCACCCACGGGGACTTTCGGGGGCTGTTTCGAGTTTTCACACTCTAACGCCATGTTTTTATGCCTAATTCTAGAAATATGCAAATTACCGTCATATTCTCAAACCGTGTGACCCGCGACTGTGGGGTCAGTTCCTATGAGTTACTTTGGTCCCGTGGGAGGTGTTTGGGCCACCCACGGGGACGTTCGAAGGCCGTTTTGAGTTTTCACCCTCTAACGCCATGTTTTTAAGCCTAAGTTTAGAAATGTGAACATTATCGTCGTATTCTCAAACCGGGAGTCCCGCGGCAACGTGGTCAGTTCCTATGAGTTACATTGGTCCAGTGGGAGGTGTTGTAGCCACCCACGGGGACGTTTGGGGGCTGTTTTGAGTTTTCACCCTCTAACGCCATGTGTTTTAAGCCTAAGTCTACAAATATGCAAATTACCGTCGTATTCTCAAACCGAGAGACCCGTAGCTGCGGGGTCAGTTCCTACGAGTTACATTGGTCCCGTGGGAAGTGTTTGTGCCACCAACGGGGACGTTCGAGAGCTGTTGCGAGTTTTCACCCTCTAACTCCATGTTTTTAAGTCTAAGTCAATAAATATGCAAATTACAGTTGTATTCTCAATTAGGGAGTCCCGCGGATGCGTGGTCAGTCCCTACAGGTAACCTTGGTCCCGTGGGAGGTGTTTGTGGCACCCACGGGGACGTTCGGAGGCTCTTTCGAGTTTTCACCATCTAACGTCAAGTTTTTAAGCTTAAGTCTATAAATATGCAAATTATCATTGTATTCTCAAACTGGGAGACCTGAGGCTATGTGGTCAGTTCTTATGAGTTACTTTGGTCCAGTGGGAGGTGTTTGGGCCACCCACGGGGACGTTCGAAGGCTGTTTCTAATTTTCACCCTCTAACGCCATGTTGTTAAGCCTAAGTCTAGAAATATGAAAATTACCGTCGTATTCTCAAACCGGGAGTCCCGTGACCACGAGGTCAGTTCCTATGAGTTACATTGGTCCCGTGGGAGGTGCTGCTGCCATCCATGGGGATGTTCGTGGGCCTTTTCGAATTTTCACCCTCTAACGCCATGTTTTTAAGCCTAATTCTAGAAATATGAAAATTATCATCGTATTCTCGAACCGGGAGTCCCGCGGCTGCGTTGTCAGTTCCTACGAGTTACATTGGTCCCGTGGGAGGTGTTTGTGCCACCCGCGAGGACGTTCGGAGGCCGTTTTGAGTTTTCACCCTCTAACACTATGTTTTTAAGCCTAAGTCTAAAAATATGCAAATTATTATCGTATTATCAGACCGGGAATCCCGCGGCTGCGTGGTCAGTTCCTACGAGTTACATAGGTCCCATGGGAGGTGCTGGTCCCACCCATGTGGACGTTCAGGGGATGTTTCGACTTTTCACTCTCTAACGCCATGTTTTACTTAAGTGTAGAAATATGAAAATTATCATCGTACTCTCAAACCGGGAGTCCCGTAGCTGCGTGGTCAATTCCTATAAGTTGCATTGGTCCCGTGGGACGTGTTGGTGCCACCCACGGGGACGTTCAGGGGCTGTTTTCAGTTTTCACCCTCTAACACCATGTTTTTAAGCCTAATTCTAGAAATATGCAAATTACCATCGTATTCTCAAACCGGGAGACTCGAGGTTGCAGGGTCAATCCCTACTAGTTACATTGGTCCCGTGGGAGGTGTTTGGGCCACCCATGGGGACGTTCAGAGGTTGTTTCTAATTTTCACCCTCTAACGCCATGTTTTAAGACTAAGTCTAGAAATATGAAAATTATAATCATATTCTCAAACCGGGAGTCCCGCGGCTACGTGGTCAGTTCCTCCGAGTTACATTGGTCCCGTGGGAGGTGTTGGTGCCATCAACGAGGACGTTCGGGGGCCGTTTTAAGTTTTCACCCTCTAACGCCATGTTTTTAAGCCTATGTCTAGAAATATGCAAATTACCGTCGTATTCTCAAACTTGGAGCCCAGCGGCTATGTCTTCTGTTCCTACGAGTTACATTGGTCCCGTGGGAGGTATTTGTGCCTCCCACGGGGATGTTCGGTGGCTGTTTCGAGTTTTCACCCTCTAACGCTATGTTTTTAACCCTATGTCTATAAATATAGAAATTACTCTCATATTCCCAAGCCGGGAGTCCCGCGAATGAATGGTCAGTTCGTACGAGTTACATAGGTCCAACCCACGTGGACGTTCGGGGGTTGTTTCGAGTTTTCACCCTCCAACGCCATGTTTTGCTTAAGTATAGAAATATTAAAGTTACCGTCGTATTCTCAAACCGGGGTGACCCGCGACCGTGGGGTTCCTACGAGTTACATTGGTCCCGTGGGAGATGTTGCTGCCACCCACGGGGATGTTCGGGGGCCGTTTCGAGTTTTCACCCTCTAACGCCATGTTTTAAACCCTAAATCTAGAAATATACAAATTACAGTCGTATTCTCAAACCGGGTAACGCATGACCGCGGGGTCAGTTCCTACGAGTTACATTGGTCCCGTGGGAGGTGTTGCTGTCGAGTTTTCATCCTCTAACGCCATGCTATTAAGCCTAAGTTTATAAATATGCAAATTACCATCGTATTCTCAAACCGGGAGACCCGTGGCTGCGTGGTCAGTTCCTACGAGTTACATTGGTCCTGTGGGAGGTGTTTGTGCCACCCACGGGGACGTTTGGTGGCTGTTTCGGGTTTTCACGCTCTAATGATGTGTTTTTAAGCCTAAGTCTAGAAATATGAAAATTACCATCATATTCTCGGACCGGGAGTTCCGCGGCTACGTGGTCAGTTCCTACGAGTTACATAGGTCCCATGGGAGGTGCTCGTCCCACCCATGTGGACGTTCGGGGGGTGTGTCGAGTTTTCTCCCTCTAACGCCATGTTTTGATTAAGTCTAGAAATATGAAAATTACCATCGTATTCTCAAACTGGGAGTCCCGCGGCTGCGTGGTCAGTTCCTATTAGTAACATTGGTCCCGTGGGAGGTGTTGGTGCCACCCATGGGGACGTTCGGGTGTTGTTTCGAGTTTTCACCCTCTAACGCCATGTTGTTAAACCTAAGTGTAGAAATATTAAAATTCCTGTCGTATTCTCAAACCGGGAGTCGTACGACCGCGGGGTTAGTTCCTATGAGTAACATTGGTCCCGTCGGAGGTGTTCCTGCCATCCATGGGGATGTTCGGGGGCCGTTTTTAGTTTTCACCCTCTAATGCCGTGTTTTTAAGCCTAAGTCTAGATATATGAAAATTATCATCGTATTCTCAAACTGGGAGTCCCGCAGCTACGTGGTCAGTTCCTACGAGTTACATTGGTCCCGTGGGAGGTGTTTGCGCCACCCATGGGGAGGTTCGGAGGCCGTTTAGAGTTTTCACCCTCTAACGCTATTTTTTTAAGTCAAAGTATAGATCTATTCAAATTACCATTGTATTCTCAGACAGGGAATCCCGTAGCTGCGTGGTCAGTTCCTACGAGTTACGTAGGTCCCATGGGAGGTGCTGGTCCAAACCATGTGGACGTTTAGGGGTTGTTTTGAGTTTTTACACTCTAACGCCATGTTTTTCTTAAGTGTAAACATTTAAAAATTACCGTCATATTCACAGACCGGGAGTCTTGCGACGGCGTGGTCAATTCCTACAAGTTACATTGGTCCCGTGGGAGGTGTTGGTGCCACCCACGGGGACGTTCGGGGGTTGTTTTTAGTTTTCACCCTCTAACACCATGTTTTTAAGCCTAATTATAGAAATATGCAAATTACCATCATATTCTCAAACTGGGAGACCCGCGACTGCAGGGGCAGTTCGTACGAGTTACATTGGTCCCACGGGAGATGTTGGTGCCACCCACGGGAACATTCGGGGGTTGTTTCGAGTTTTCACCCTCTAACGCCATGTTTTTAAGCCTAAGTCTAGAAATATACAAATTACAGTGCTATTATCAAACCGGGAGTCCCGCGGCTACGTGGTCAGTTCCTATGAGTTATATTGGTCCCGCGGGAGGTGTTTGTGCCACCCACGAGGACGTTCGGGGGCTGTTTCGAGTTTTTACCCTCTAACGCCATGTTGTTAAGCCTAAGTCTAGAAATATGCAAATTACCGTCGTATTATCAAATCGGGAATCCCCTGACTGCGTTGTCAGTGCCTACAAGTTACATTGGGACCATAGGAAGTGGTGGCCCCACCCACGGGGACGCTCGGGGGATGTTTCGAGTTTTCACCCTCTAACGCCATCTTTTGCTTAAGTCTAAAAATATGAAAATTACCATTGTATTCTCAAACTGAGAGTCCCGCGGCTGCGTGGTCACTTCCTACGAGTTACATTGCTTCCATGGGAGGTGTTGGTGCCACTCACGGGGACTTTCGAGGGCTGTTTCGAGTTTTCACCCTCTAACGCCATGTTTTTAACCCTAAGTCTAAAAATATGCAAATTACATTCGTATTATTAAACCGGGAGTCCCCCGGCTGCGTGGTCAGTTCCTACGAGTTACATTGGTCCCGTGGGAGGTGTTTGGGAAACCAACGGGGACGTTCGGAGGCTGTTTCTAGTTTTCACCCTCTAACGCCATGTTTTTAAGCCTAAGTCTAGAAATATGAAAATTATCATCGTATTTGTCAAACTGGGAGTCCCGCGGTTACGTGGTCAGTTCCTACGAGTTACATTGGTCGCGTGGGAGGTCTAGGTGCCATCAACAAGGACGTTCGGGGGCCGTTTCGAGTTTTCACCCTCTAACGCCATGTTTTTAAGCCTAAGTCTAGAAATATGCAAACTACCGTCGTATTCTCAAACCGGGAATCCCGCGGCTACGTGGTCTGTTCCTACGAGTTACATTTGTCCAGTGGGAGGTGTTTGTGCCACCCACGGGGACGTTCCGTGCCTGTTTCGAGTTTTCACCCTCAAACGCTATGTTTTTAAGCCTATGTCTAGAAATATGCAAATTACCGTCATATTCTCAGACCGGGAGTCCCACGAAGGCATGGTCAGTTCCTACGAGTTACATTGGTCGCGTGGGAGGTGTTGGTCCCACCCACGTGGACGTTCGGGGGGTGTTTCAAGTTTTCACCCTCTAACGCCATGTTTTGGTTAAGTATAGAAATATGAAAATTACAGTCGAATTCTCGAACCGGGTAACCCGCGACCGTGGGCTCAGTTCCTACGAGTTACATTGGTCCCGTGGGTGGTGTTGCTGCCACCCACGGGGATGTTCGGGAGCCGTTCCGAGTTTTCACCCACTAACGCCATGTTTTTAAGCCTAAATCTAGAAATATGCAAATTACCATCGTATTCTCAAATCGGGTGACCCACGACCGCGGGATCAGTTCCTACGAGTTACATTGGTCCCGTGGGAGGTGTTGCTGCCATCCATGGGGATGTTCGGGAGTCGTGTCGAGTTTTCATCCTCTAATGCCATGTTGTTAAGCCTAAGTCTAGAAATATGCAAATTACCATCGTTATCTCAAATAGGGAGTCCCGCGACTACGTGGTCAGTTCCTACGAGTTACATTGGTCCCGTGGGAGGTGTTTGTGCCACCCAGGGGGACGTTCGGGGGCTGTTTCGAGTTTTCACCCTCTAACGCTATGTTTTTAACCCTATGTCTAGAAATATCAAAATTACTGTCATATTATCAGACCGTGAGTCCCGCAAATGCGTGGTCAGTTCCTACGAGTTAGATTGGTCCCGTGGGAGGTGTTGGTTCCAACCCGAGGGACGTTTTGGAGATGTTTCGAGTCTTCACACTCTAACGCTAGGTTTTTAAGCCTAATTGTAGAAATATGCAAATTACCGTCGTATTCTCAAACCGAGAGACCCGCGGCAGCGGGGTCAGTTCCGACGAGTTACTTTGGTCCCGTGGGAGGTGTTTGGGCCACCCACGGAGACGTTCCAAGGCTGTTTCCAGTTTTCACCCTCCAACGCCATTTTTTTAAGCCTCAGTCTAGAAGTATGAAAATTATCGTCGTATTCTCAAACCGGGAGTCCCGCGGCTACATGGTCAGTTCCTATGAGTTACATTTGTCCCGTGGGAGGTGTTGGTGCCACCCACGGGGACATTCAGGAGCTATTTTGAGTTTTCACCCTCTAACGCCATATTTTTAAGCCTAAGTCTACAAATATGCAAATTATCATGGTATTCTCAAACCGGGAGACCCGCGGCTGCGGGGTCAGTTCCTACGAGTTACATTGGTCTCGTGGGAGGTGTTGGTGCCATCAACGAGGGCGTTCGGGAGCCGTTTCGAGTTTTCACCCTCTAACGCCATGTTTTTAATCCTAAGTATAGAAATATGAAAATTACCATCGTATTCTCAAACCGGGAGTCCCGCGACTCCGTGGTCTGTTCCTACGAGTTACATTGGTCCCATGGGAGGTGTTTGTGCCACCCACGGGGACGTTCGGGGGCTGTTCCGAGTTTTCACCCTCTAACGCCATGTTGTTAAGCCTAAGTCTATAAATATGCGAATTACCATCGTATCCTCAAATCGGGAGTCCCACGGCTGCGTGGTCTGTTCCTACGAGTTACATTGGTCCCAACGGAGGTGTTGCTACCATTCGTGGGGATGTTTTGGTGCCATTTTGAGTTTTCATCCTCTAACGCCATGTTTTTAAGCCTAAGTCTAAAAATATGTAAATTATCATCATATCCTCAAATCGGGAGTCCCGCAGCTGTGTGGTCTGTTCTTATGAGTTACATTGGTCCCGTGGGAGGTGTTGGTCCCACCCATGGGGACGTTCGGGGGCTATTTCGAGTTTTCACCCTCTAACGCCATTGTTTGCTTAAGTCTATAAATATGAAAATTACCTCCGTATTCTCAAACCGGGAGTGCCTTGGCTGCGTGGCCAGTTCCTACGACATACATTGGTCCCGTGGGAAGTGTTGGTGTCACCCACGGGGACGTTCGGAGGATGTTTCACGATTTCACCCTCTAACCCCATATTTTTAAGCCTAAGTCTAGAAATATGCAAATTACCATCGTATTCTCAAACCGAGAGTCCTGCGGCTGCGTGGTTGGTTCCTACGAGTTATATTGGTCCCGTGGGAGGTGTTTGTGCCACCCACAGGGACGTTCGGGGGCTATTTCGAGTTTTCACCCACTAACGCAATGTTTCTAAGCCTAAGTCTAAAAATATTCAAATTACCATCGTATTCTAAAATCGGGAAACCCGCGGCTGTGGTGTCAGTTCCTATGAGTTACATTGGTCCCGTGGGAGGTGTTGGTGCCACCCACGGGTACGTTCGGGTGTTGTTTCGAGTTTTCACCCTCGAACGCTATGTTTTTAATCCTATGTCTAGAAATATCCAAATTACCATCGTATTCTCAGACCGGGATTCCCGCGAATGCGTCGTCAGTTCCTACGAGTTACATAGGTCCCGTGGGAGCTGTTGGTCCCACCCATGTGGACGTTCGGGGGTTGTTTCGAGTTTTAACCCTCTAACGCCATGTTTTGCTTAAGTCTAGAAATATGAAAATTACCGTCGTATTCTCAAACTGGGTGACCCGCGGTCGTGGGGTCTGTTCCTATGAGTTACATTGGTCCCGTGGGAGGTGTTGCTGCCACCCACGGGGATGTTCGGGGGTCGTTTCGAGTTGTCACCCTCTAACGCCATTTTTTTAAGCCCAAATCTAGAAATATGCAAATTACCGTTGTATTCTCAAACCGGGTGACCCACGACCGCGGGGTCAGTTCCTACGAGTTACATTGGTCCCGTGGGAGGTGTTGCTAAAATCCATGGGGATGTTCGGGAGCCGTGTCGAGTTTTCATCCTCTAATGCCATGTTGTTAAGCCTAAATCTAGAAATATGCAAATTACCATCGTATTCTCAAACCGGGAGTCCCGCGGCTGCGTGGTCAGTTCCCACGAGTTACATTGGTCCCGTGGGAGGTGTTTGTTCCACCCACAGGGATGTTCGGTGTCTGTTTCTAGTTTTCACCCTCTAAAGCTATGTTTTTAATCCTATGTCTTTAAATATCCAAATTACCGTCATATTCTCAGACCGGGAGTCCCGCGAATGCATGGTCAAAACCTACGAGTCAGATTGGTGCCGTGGGAGGTGTTGGCTCCACCCACGGGGACGTTTTGGGGCTGTTTCGAGTTTTCACACTCTAACGCCATGTTCTTAAGCCTAAATATGGAAATATGTAAATTACCGTCGTATCCTCAAATCGGGAGTCCCGCGACTGCGTGGTCTATTCCTTTGAGTTACATTGGTCCCGTGGGGGGTGTTGATCCCACCCATGGGGACGTTCGGGGGCTATTTCGAGTTTTCACCCTCTAACGCCATGTTGTTAAGCCTAAGTCTAGAAATATGCAAATTACCATCATATACTCAAACCTGGAGACCCGCTGCTGCGGGGTCAGTTCCTACGAGTTACATTGGTCCCCTGGGAGGTGTTGGTGTCACCCACGGGGACGTTCGGGGGTTGTTTCGAGTTTTCACCCTCTAACGCAATGTTTTTAAGTCTAAGTCTAGAAATATGAAAATTACCATCGTATTCTCAAACCGGGAGTCCCGCAGCTATGTGGTATGTTCCCACGAGTTACATTGGTCCCATGGGAGGTGTTTGTGCCACCCACGGGGACGTTCGGGGGCTGTTCCGAGCTTTCACCCTCTAACGCCATGTTGTTAAGCCTAAATCAAGAAATATGTAAATTACCATCTCATCCTCAAATCGGGAGCCCCGCGGCTGCGTGGTCTGTTCCTTTGAGTTACATTGGTCTCGTGGGAGGTGTTGATCCCACCCACGGGGATGTTCGGGGGCTATTTCGAGTTTTCACCCTCTAACGCCATGTTGTTAAGCCTAAGTCTTGAAATATGCAAATTACCAGCGTATCCTCAAATCAGGAGTCCCGCGGCTGTGTGGTCTGTTCTTATGAGTTACATTGGTCTCTTGGGCGGTGTTGGTCCCACCCATGGGGAGGTTCGGGGGCTATTTCGAGTTTTAAACCTCTAACGCCAAGTTTTGCTTAAGTCTAGAAATATGAAAATTAACTCTGTATTCTCAAACCGGGAGTGCCGCGGCTGCGTGGCCAGTTCCTACGACATCCATTGGTCCCGTGGGAAGTGTTGGTGTCACCCACGGGGACGTTCGGGGGTTTTTTTGAGTTTTCACCCTCTAACTCCATGTTTTTAAGCCTAAGTCTAGAAATATGAAAATTACCATCGTATTCTCAAACCGAGAGTCCCGCGGCTGCGTGGTCAGTTCCTACGAGTTACATTGGTCCCGTGGGAGGTGTTTGTTCCACCCACGGGGACGTTCGAGGGAAGTTTGTAGTTTTCACCCACGAACGCAATGTTTCTAAGCCTAAGTCTAGAAAAATGCAAATTACCATCGTATTCTCAAATCGGGAGACCCGCAGCTGTGGTGTTAGTTCCTATGAGTTACATTGGTCCCGTGGGAGGTGTTGGTGCCATCCATGGGGACGTTCGGGGGCTGTTTCGAGTTTTCACCCTCTAACGCAATGTTTTTTAGCCTAAGTCTAGAAATATGCAAATTACCGTCGTATTCTCAAACCGGGAGTCCCGCAGCTACGTTGTCAGTTCCTACGACTTCGTTGGTCCCGTGGGAGGTGTTTGTCCCACCCACGGGGTAGTTCGGTGGCTGTTTCGAGTTTTCACCCTCTAACGTTATGTTTTTATTCCCATGTCTAGAAATATCAAAATTACCATCATATTCTCAGACCGGGAGTCCCGCAAATGCATGATCAGCTCCTACGAGTTACATAGGTCCCGTGGGAGGTGTTGGTCCCACCCACGTGGACGTTTGGGGGTTGTTTCGAGTTTTAACCCTCTAAGCCATGTTTTGCTTACGTCTGGAAATATGAAAATTACCGTCATATTCTCAAACCGGGTGACCCGCGGCCGTGGGGTCAGTTCGTACGAGTTACATTGATCCCGTGAGAGGTGTTGCTGCCACCCACGGGGATGTTCGGGGGACGTTTCGAGTTTTTACCTTCTAACGCCTTGTTTTTAAGCCTAAATCTAGAAATATGCGAATTACCATCGTATTCTCAAACCGGGTGACCCACGACCGCGGGGTCAATTCCTACGAGTTACATTGGTCCCGTGGGAGGTGTTGTTGCCATCCATGGGGATGTTCAGGAGCCGTGTATAGTTTTCATCCTGTAACGCCATGTTGTAAATCCTAAGTCTAGAAATATGGAAATTACCATCGTATTCTCAAACCGGGAGTCCCGCGGCTGCGTGGTCAGTTCCTACGAGTTACATTTGTCCCGTGGGAGGTGTTTGTGCCACCCAAGGGGACGTTTGGTGGTTGTTTCGAGTTTTCACCTTCTAACGCTATATTTTTAAGCCTATGTCTAGAAATATCTAAATTACCGTCATATTCTCAGACCGGGAGTCCCGCGAATGCATGGTCAGTTCCTACGAGTTAGATTGGTCCGGTGGGAGGTGTTGGTCCCACCCACGGGGACGTTTGGGGGTTGTTTCGAGTTTTCACACTCTAGCGCCATGTTTTTAAGCCTAATTCTAGAAATATGAAAATTATCGTGGTATTCTCAAATCGGGAGACCCGCGGTAGCGAGGTCAGTTCCTATGAGTTATTTTGGTCCCGTGGGAGGTGTTTGGGCCACCCACGGGGACGTTCCTACGCTGTTTCTAGCTTTCACCCTCTAACACCATGTTTTTAAGCCTAAGTCTAGAAATATGAAAATTATCATCGTATTCTCAAACCAGGAGCCCCGCGGCTACGTGTTCAGTTCCTATGAGTTACATTGGTCCCGTGGGAGGTGTTGGTGCCACCCACGGGGACGTTCGGGGGCTGTTTCGAGTTTTCACCCTCTAACGCCATGTTTTTAAGACTATGTCTAGAAATATGCAAATTACCGTCGTATTCTCAAACCGAGAGACCCGCGGCTACGGGGTCAGTTCCTACGAGTTACATTGGTCCCGTGGGAGGTGTTGATGTCAGCCACGGGGACGTTCGGGGGTTGTTTTGAGTTTTCACCCTCTAACGCCATATTTTTAAGCCTAAGACTAGAAATATGCAAATTACCGTCGTATTCTCAAACCGGGAGTCCCGCGGCTATGTGGTCTCTTCCTACGAGTTACATTGGTCCCGTGGGAGGTGTTTGTGCCACCCACGGGGACGTTCAGTGGCTGTTTCGAGTTTTCACCTTCTAACGCTATGTTTTTAAGCCTATGTCTAGAAGTATCCTAATTATCATCATATTCTCAGACCGGGAGTCACACGATTGCATGATCAGTTCCTACGAGTTACATAGGTCGCGTGGGAGGTGCTGGTCCAACCCACGTGGACGTTTCGGGGTTGTTTCGAGTTTTCACCCTCTTACGCCATGTTTTGCTTAAGTATAGAAATATGAAAATTACCGTCGTATTCTCAAACCGGGTGACCCGCGGCCTTGGGGTCAGTTCCTACGAGTTACATTGGTCCCGTGGGAGGTGTTGCTGCCAGCCACGAGGATGTTTGGGGGATATTTTGTGTTTTCACCCTCTTCCTACGAGTTACATTGGTCCCATGGGAGGTGTTTGTGCCACCCACGGGGACGTTCGGGGGCTGTTCCGAGTTTTCACCCTTCAACGCCATGTTGTTAAGCCAAAATCTAGACATATGTAAATTACCGTCGTATCCTCAAATCAGGAGTCCCGCGACTGCGTGGTCTATTTCTATGAGTTAGATTGGTCCCGTCGGAGGTGTTGGTTCCACCCACGGGGACGTTTGGAGGCTGTTTTGAGTTTTCACACTCTAACGCCTTGTTTTTAAGCCTAATTCTAAAAATATGCAAATTATCGTCGTATTCTCAAATAGGGAGAGCCGCGGCAGCGGGGTCAGTTCCTACGAGTTACTTTGGTCCCGTGGGAGGTGTTTAGGCCACCCACGGGGACGTTCCAAGGTTGTTTCTAATTTTCACCCTTTAACGCCATATTTTTAAGCCTAAGTCTAAAAATATGAAAATTATCGCCGTATTCTCAAACCACAACTCCCGTGGCTACGTGGTCAGTTCCTATGAGTTTCATTGGTCCCGTGGGAGGTATTGGTGCCACCCACGGGGACGTTCGGGGGCTGTTTCGAGTTTTCACCCTCTAACGCCATGTTTTTAAGCCTAAGTCTACAAATATGCAAATTACCATCGTATTCTCAAACCGGGAGACCCGCGACTGCGGGGTCAGTTCCTACGAGTTACATTGGTCCCGTCGGAGGTGTTCGTGTCACCCACGGGGACGTTCGGGGGTTGTTTCGAGTTTTCACCATCTAACGCCATGTTTTTAAGCCTAAGTCTAGAAATATGCAAATTGCCGTCGTATTCCCACGGCTACGTGGTCTGTTCCTACGAGTTACATTGGTCCCATGGGAGGTGTTTGTGCCACCCACGGGGACGTTCGGGGGCTGTTCCGAGTTTTCACCCTTTAACGCCATGTTATTAAGCCTAAATCTAGAAATATGTAAATTACCACCGTATCCTCAAATTGGGAGTCCCGCGGCTGCGTGGTCTGTTCCTACGAGTTACATTGGTCCCGTGGGAGGTGTTGGTCCCACCCACGGGGACGTTCGGGGGCTATTTCGAGTTTTCACCCTCTAACGCCATGTTGTTAAGCCTAAGTCTAGAAGTATGCAAATTACCATCGTATCCTCAAATCGGGTGTCCCGCGGCTGTGTGCTCTGTTCTTATGAGTTACATTGGTCCCGTAGGATGTGTTGGACCCACCCATGGGGACGTTCGGCGGCTATTTCGAGTTTTCACCCTCTAATGCCATGTTTTGCTTAAGTTTAGAAATATGAAAATTACCTCCGTATTCTCAAACCGGGAGTGCCGCGGCTGCCTGGCCAGTTCCTACGACATACATTAGTCCCGTGGGAAGTGTTGGTGTCACCCACGGGGACGCTCGGGGGTTGTTTTTAGTTTTCACCCTCTAACCCCATGTTTTTAAGCCTAAGTCTAGAAATATGCAAATTACCATCGTATTCTCAAACTGAGAGTCCCGCGGCTGCGTGGTCAGTTCCTACGAGTTACATTGGTCCCGTGGGAGGTGTTTGTGCCACCCACGGGGATGTTCAGGGGATGTTTTTAGTTTTCACCCTCGAACGCAATGTTTCTAAGCCTAAGTCTAGAAATATGCAAATTACCATCGTATTCTCAAATCGGGAGACCCGCGGCTTTGGTGTCCATTCCTATGAGTTACATTAGTCCCGTGGGAGGTGTTTGTGCCACCCATGGGGACGTTTGGGGGTTGTTTCGAGTTTTCACCCTCTAACGCTATGTTGGTAAGCCTAAGTCTAGAAATATACAAATTATCGTCGTATTCTCAAACCGCGAGTCCCGTGACTGCGTGGTCAGTTCCTATGACTTCATTGGTCCCGTGGGAGGTGTTTGTGCCACCCAGGGGGAGGTTCGGTGGCTGTTTCGAGTTTTCACCCTCTAACGCTATGTTTTTAAGCCTATGTCTAGAAATATCCAAATTACTGTCATATTCTCAGTCTGGGAGTCGCGGGAATGCATGGTCAGTTCCTACGAGTTACATAGGTCCTGTGGGAGGTGTTGGTCCCACCTATTTGGCCGTTCGGGGGTTGTTTCAAGTTTTAACCCCCTAATGCCGTGTTTTGCTTAAGTCTAGAAATATGAAAATTACCGTCGTATTCTCAAACTGGGTGACCCACAGCCGTGGTTCCAGTTCCTACGAGTTACATTGGTCCCGTGAGAGGTGTTGCTGCCACCCATGGGGATGTTCGGGGGCCGTTTCGAGTTTCCACTCTCTAACGCCATGTTTTTAAGCCTAAATCTAGAAATATGCAAATTACCATCGTATTCTCAAACTGGGTGACCCACGATCGCAGGGTCAGTTTCTAAGAGTTACATTGGTCCCGTGGGAAGTGTTGTTGCCATCCATGGGGATGTTCGGGAGACGTGTCGAGTTTTCATCCTCTAACGCCATGTTGTTAAGCCTAAGTCTAGAAATATATAAATTACCATCGTATTCTCAAACCGGTAGTCCCGTGGCTGCGTGGTCAGTTCCTACGAGTTACATTGGTCCCGTGGGAGGTGTTTGTCCCACCCACGGGGACGTTCGGTGGCTGTTTCGAGATTTCACCCTCTAACGCTATGTTTTTAAGCCTATGTATAGAAATATCCAAATTACCCACATATTCTCAGATCGGGAGTCCCGCGAATGCATGGTCAATTCCTACGAATTAGATTGATCCCGTGGGAGGTGTTGGTTCCACCCACGGGGACGTTTGGGGCTGTTTTGAGTTTTCACACTCTAACGCCATGTTTTTAAGCCTAATTTTAGAAATATGCAAATTACCGTTGTATTCTCAAGCAAGGAGACCCGCGGCAGCGGGGTAAGTTCCAACGAGTTACTTTGGTCCCGTGGGAGGTGTTTGGGCCACCCACGGGGACGTTCCAAGGCTATTTCTAGCTTTCATCCTCTAACGCCATGTCTTTAAACCTAAGTCTACAAATACGAATATTATCGTTATATTCTCAAACTGAGAGTCCTGCGGCTACGTGGTCAGTTACTATGAGTTACATTGGTCCCGTGGGAGGTGTTGGTGCCACCCACGGGACGTTTGGGGGCTGTTTCGAGTTTTCACCCTCTAACGCCATGTTTTTAAGCCTAAGTCTACAAATATGCAAATTACCATCGTATTCTCAAACTGGGAGAACCGCGGCTGCGGGGTCAGTTCCTACGAGTTACATTGGTCCCGTGGGAGGTGTTGGTGTCACCCACGGGGACGTTCGGGGTTTGTTTCGAGTTTTCACCCTCTAATGCCATATTTTTAAGCCTAAGTCTACAAATATGAAAATTACCATCGTATTCTCAAACCGGGAGTCCCGCGGCTACGTGGTCTGTTCCTACGAGTTACATTGGTCCCATGGGAGGTGTTCGTGCCACCCACGGGGACGGTCGTGGGCTGTTCTGACTTTTCACCCTCTAACGCCATGTTGTTAAGGCTAAGTCTAAAATTTTGTAAATTACCGTCGTATCCTCAAATCGAGAGTCCAGCGACTACATGGTCTGTTCCTACGAGTTATATTGGTCCCGTGGGAGGTGTTGGTCCCACCCACGGGGACGTTCGGGGATTATTTCGAGTTTTCACCCTCTAACGCCATGTTATTAAGCTTAAGTCTAAAAATATGCAAATTACCATCATATCCTCAAATCGGGAGTCCCGCGGCTGTGTTCCTATGAGTTACATTGGTCCCGTGGGAGGTGTTGGTCCCACCCACGGGCACGTTCGGGGGTTGTTTCGAGTTTTCACCTTAAACGCCATGTTTTTAAACCTAAGTCTACAAATATGCGAATTACCATCGTATTCTCAAATCGGGAGACCCGTGACTGCGGGGTCAGTTCCTACAAGTTACATTTGTCCCGTGGGAGGTGATGGTGCCATCAACGAGGACGTTCGGGATCCATTTCGAGTTTTCACCCTCTAACGCTATGTTTTGAAGCCTATGTCTAGAAATATCCAAATTACCATCATATTCTCAGACCGGGAGTCCCGCTAATGCATGGTCAGTTCCTACGAGTTACATAGGTCTCGTGGGAGGTGTTGGTCCCACCCACGTGGACGTTCGGGTGTTGTTTCGAGTTTTAACCCTCTAACGCCATGTTTTACTTAAGTCTAGAAATACGAAAATTACCGTCGTATTCTCAAACCGGGTGACCCGCGACCGTGGTGTCAGTTCCTACGAGTTACATTGGTCCCGTGGGTGGTGTTCCTGCCACCCACGGGGATGTTCAGGGGACGTTTCGAGTTTTCACCCTCTAACGCCATGTTTTTAACCCTAAATCTAGAATTATGCAAATTACCGTCGTATTCTCAAATTGGGTGACCCACGACCGCGGGTTCAGTTCCTACGAGTTACATTGGTCCCGTGGGAGGTGTTGTTGGCATCCATCGGGATGTTCGGGAACCATGTCTAGTTTTCATCCTCTAACGCTATGTTGTTAAGTCTAAGTCGACAAATATGCAAATTACCGTCGTATTCTCAAACCGGCAGTCCCGCGGCTACGTGGTCAGTTCTTACGAGTTACATTGGTCCCGTGGGAGGTTTTTGTTCCACCCACGGGGACGTTCCATGGAAGTTTCGAGTTTTCACCCTCTAACGCTATGTTTTTAATCCTATGTCTAGAAATATCCAAATTACCGTTGTATTCTCAGACCGGGAGTCCCGCGAATGCATGGTCAGTTCCTACGAGTTAGATTAGTCCCGTGGGAGGTGTTGGTTCCACCCACGGGGACGTATGGGGGATGTTCGAGTTTTCACACTCTAACGCCATGTTTTGAAGCCTAATTCTAGAAATATGCAAATTACAATCGTATTCTCAAACCGGGAGACCCGCGCCAGCGGGGTCAGTTCCTACGAGTTACTTTGGTCCCGTGGGAGGTGTTTGGACCACCCACGGGGACGTTCGGAGGTTGTTTCTAGTTTTCACCCTCTAACGCTGTGTTTTTCAGCCTAAGTCTAGAAAAACCTAAATTACCGTCGTATTCTCAAATCGGGAGTCCCGCGGCTATGTGGCCTGTTCCTACGAGTTACATTGGTCCCGTGGGAGGTGTTTGTTCCACCCACGGGGACGTTCGATGGCTGTTCCGAGTTTTCATCCTCTAACGCCATGTTCTTAAGCCTAAGTCTAGAAATATGAAAATTACTGTCGTATCCTCAAATCGGGAGTCCCGCGATAGCGTGGTCCGTTCCTTCGAGTTACATTAGTCCTGTGGGAAGTGTTGGTCCCACCCACGGGGACGTTCGGGGGCTATTTCGAGTTTTCACCCTCTAACGCAATGTTTCTAAGCCTAAGTCTATAAATATGCAAATTACCATCGTATTCTCAAATCGGGAGACCCGCGGCTGCGGTGTCAGTTTCTATGAGTTACGTTGGTCCCGTGGGAGGTGTTGGTGCCATCCATGGAGACTTTCGGAGGCCGTTTCGAGTTTTCACCCTCTAATGCCATGTTTTTTAGCTTAAGTCCAGATATATGCAAATTACCATCGTATTCTCAAACCGGGAGTCCCGCAGCTGCGTGGTTAGTTCCTACGACTTCATTGGTCCCGTGCGAGGTGTTTGTACCACCCACGAGGACGTTCGGTGGCTGTTTCGAGTTTTCACCCTATAACGCAATGTTTTTAAGCCTATGTCTTGAAATATCCAAATTACCGTCATATACTCAGACCGGGAGTGCCGCGACTGCATGGTCAGTTCCTACGAGTTACATAGGTCCCGTGGGAGGTGTTGGTCGCACCCACGTGGACGTTCGAAGGTTGTTTTGAGTTTTAAACCTCTAACGCCAGGTTTTGCTTAAGTCTAGAAATATGAAAATTACCGTCGTATTCTCAAACCGGGTGACCCGCGGTCGTGGGGTCAGTTCCTACGAGTTACATTGGTCCCGTGGGAGGTGTTGCTGCCACCCACGGGGTTGTTCGGGGGCCGTTTCAAGTTGTCACCCTCTAACGCCATTTTTTTAAGCCCAAATATAGAAATATGCAAATTATCGTCGTATTCTCAAATCGGGAGTCCCGCGGCTGCGTGATCAGTTCCTACTAGTTACATTAGTCATGTGGTAGGTGTTTGTGCCACCCAGGGGGACGTTCGGTGGCTGTTTCGAGTTTTCACCCTCTAACGCTATGTTTTTAAGCTTAAGTCTAAAAATATGCAAATTATCGTCGTATTCTCAAAAGGGGTGACCCGCGACCGCGGGGTCTCTTCCTACGAGTTACATTGGTCCTATGGGAGGTGTTGCTACCATCCATGGGGATGTTCGGGAGCCGTGTCGAGTTTTCATCCTCTAACGCTATGTTCTTAAGCCTAAGTCTAGAAATATGCAAATTATCGTCGTATTCTCAAACCGGGAGTCCCGCGACAGCATGGTCAGTTCCTATGAGTTACATTGGTCCCGTGGGAAGTGTTTGTGCCTCCGACGGGGACGTTCGGAGGTAGTCTCAAGTTTTCACCCTCTAACGCCATGTTTTTAAGCCTAAGTCTAGAAATATGAAAATTATCGTCGTATTCTCAAATCGGGAGCCCTGCGGCCGCATGATCAGTTCCTACGAGTTAGATTGGACCCGTGGGAGGTGTTGGTTCCACCCATGGGGACGTTCGAGGGCTTTTTTGAATTTTCA
This sequence comes from Sambucus nigra, assembly GCA_949130495.1. Lineage (NCBI taxonomy): Eukaryota > Viridiplantae > Streptophyta > Magnoliopsida > Dipsacales > Adoxaceae > Sambucus > Sambucus nigra. The sequence goes on along the minus strand of OX422212.1, from coordinate 473,912,167 downwards.
CACTCTAACACCATGTTTTTAAGACTAATTCTAGAAGTATGTAAATTATCATCATATTCTCAAACCAGGAGACCCGCGGTAGCGAGGTCAGTTCCTACGAGTTAGTTTGGTCCCGTAGGAGGTGTTTGGGCCACCCACGGGGACGTTCGGAGGCTGTTTCTAGTTTTGACCCTCTAATGCCATGTTTTTAAGACTAAGTCTATAAATATGAAAATTATCGTCGTATTCTCAAACCGGGAGTCCCGCGGCTACGTGGTCAGTTCCTATGAGTTACATTGGTCCCGTTGGAGGTTTTGGTGCCACCCACGGGGAATTTCGGAGGCTGTTTCTAGTTTTCACCCTCTAACGCCATGTTCTTAAGCCTAAGTCTACAAATATGCTAATTATCGTCGTATTCTCAAAGAGAGAGTCCCACGGCTATGTGGTCTGTTCCTACGAGTTACATTGGTCTCGTGGGAGGTGTTTGTGCCACCCATGGGGACGTTCGGGGGTTGTTTTGAGTTTTAACCCTCTAACGACATGTTGTTAAGCCTAAGTCTGAAAATTCAAATTACCGTCGTATCCTCAAATCGAGAGTCCCCAGCTGCGTGGTCTGTTCTTATGAGTTACATTGGTCCCGTGGGAAGTGTTGGTCACACCCGCGGGGACGTTCAGGGGCTATTTCGAGTTTCACCTTCTAACCCAATGTTTTGCTTAAGTTTAGAAATATGAAAATTACCGCAATATTCTCAAACCGGGAGTGCCGTGGCTGCGTGGATAGTTCCTACGACATACATTGGTCCCGTGGGAAGTGTTGGTGTCACCCACGGGGACGTTCGGGGGTTATTTCGAGTTTTCATTCTCTAACCCCATGTTTTTAAGCCTAAGTCTAGAAATATGCAAATTATCGTCGTATTCTCAAATCGAGAGTCCCACGGCTGCGTGGTCAGTTCCTACGAGTTACATTGGTCCCGTGGGAGGTGTTTGTGCCACCCACGGTGACGTTCGAGGGCTGTTTCGAGTTTGCACCCTCTAACGCAATGTTTCTAAGCCTAAGTCTAGAAATATTAAAATTACCGTCCCGTGACTGCCTGGTTAGTTCCTACGAGTTACATTGGTCCCATTGTAGGTGTTGGTGCCACCCACGGGGACGTTCGGGGGCCTTTTCGAGTTTTCACCCTCTAACGCCATGTTTTTAAGCCTAAGTCTAGAAATATGCAAATTACCGTCGTATTCTCAAATCGGGAGTCCCGTAGCTGCGTGGTCAGTTCCTACGAGTTACATTGGTCCCGTGGGAGGTGTTTGTGCCACCCACGGGGACGTTTAGTGGTTGTTTCGAGTTTTCACACTCTAACGCTATGTTTTTAAGTCTATGTCTAAAAAATATCCAAATTACCGTCATATTCTCAGATCGGGAGTCCCGCGAATGCATGGTCAGTTCTTACGAGTTACATAGGTCCCGTGGGAGGTGTTGGTACCTCCCACGTGGACATTCGGGGGTTGTTTTGAGTTTTCACCCTCTAAGGCCACGTTTTGCTTAAGTCTAAAATATGAAAATTATCGTCGTACTCTCAAACCGGGTGACACGCAACCGTGGGGTCAGTTCCTACGAGTTACATTGGTCCTATGGGAGGTGTTACTGCCACCCACGGGGATGTTCGGGGGCCGTTTCAGTTTTTCACCCTCTAACGCCTTGTTTTTTATTCTAAATCTAGAAATATGCAAATTACCGTCGTATTCTCAAAAAGGGTGACCCGCGACCGCGCGGTATGTTCCTACGAGTTACATTGGTCCCGTGGGAGGTGTTGCTGCCATCCATGGGGATGTTTGGGAGTAGTGTCGAGTTTTCATCCTCTAACGCCATGTTGTTAAGCCTGAGTCTAGAAATATGCAAATTACCATCGTATTCTCAAACCGGGAGTCCCGCGGCTACGTGGTCAGTTCCTATGAGTTACATGGGTCCCGTAGGAGGTGTTTGTGCCACCCATGGGGACGTTTGGAGGCAGTTTCGAGTTTTCACCCTCGAATGCAATGTTTTTAAGCCTAAGTCTAGAAATATGAAAATTATCATCGTATTCTCAAACCGGGAGCCCTGTGGCCGCGTGGTCAGTTCCTACGAGTTAGATTGGTCCCGTGGGTGGTGTTGGTTCCACCAACGGGGACGTTCGAGGCTGTTTTGAGTTTTCTCACTCTAACATCATGTTTTTATGCCTAATTCTAGAAATATGCAAATTACCAATGTATTCTCAAACCGGGAGACCCATGGCAGCGGAGTCAGTTTCTACGAGCTACTTTGGTCCCGTGGGAGGTGTTGGTGTCACCCACGGGGACGTTCGGGGGTTGTTTCGAGTTTTCACCCTCTAACGCCATGTTTTTATGCCTAAGTCTAGAAATATGCAAAATTACCATCGTATTCATAAACGGGGAGTCCCGCGACTCCGTGGCCAATTCCTACGAGTTACATTGGTCCTGTGGGAGGTGTTGTTGACACCCACGGGGACGTTCGGGGGCTGTTTCGAGTTTTCTCCCTCTAACGCCATGTTTTTAAGACTAAGTCTAAAAATATGCAAATTACCGTCGTATTTCAAATCGGGAGACCCGCAGCTGCGGGCTCAGTTCCTACAGATTACTTTGGTCCCGTGGGAGGTGTTGGTGTCGCCCACGAGGACGTTCGGGGGTTATTTCGAGTTTTCACTCCCTATCACCATGTTTTTAAGCCTATGTCAAGAAATTTGTAAATTATCGTCATATTCTCAAATCGGCAGTCCCGCGGATGTGTGGTCAGTTCCTACGAGTTACATTGGTCCCGTGGGAGGTGTTTGTGCCACTCACGGGGACGTTGTTTTAAGTTTTCAACCTCTAACGCTATGTTTTTAAGCTTAAGTCTAGAACCATGCAAATTACCGTCGTATTATCAGACCGGGAGGCCCGCGGTTGCGAAGTCAGTTGCTATGAGTTACATTGGTCCCGTGGGAGGTGTTGGTGCCATCCATGGTGACGTTCGGGGGCCGTTTCGAGTTTTCACCCTCTAACGCCATGCTTTTAAGTCTAAGTCTAGAAATATGCAAATTACCGTCGTATTCTCAAACTGGGAGTCCCGCGGCTATGTGGTCAGTTCCTACGAGTTACATTGGTCCCGTGGGAGGTGTTTCTAAAACCCACAGGGGCGTTCGGTTGTTGTTTCGAGTTTTCACCCTCTAAAAGTAATGTTTTTAATGTCTAAGTTTAGAAATAAGCAAATTACCATCGTATTCTCAAACCGGGAGTCCCGCGGCTACGTGGTCTCTTCCTACGAGTTACATTGGTCTAGTGGGAGGTATTTGTGCCACCCACGGGTACGTTCGATGGCTATTCTGAGTTTTCACCCTCTAACGCCATGTTGTTAAGCCTAAGTCTAGAAATATGGAAATTACCGTCGTATCCTCAAATCGGGAGTCCCGCGGCAGCGTGGTTCGTTCCTTCGAGTTACATTAGTCCCGTGGGAGGTGTTGGTCCCACGCACGGGGACGTTCGGGGGCTATTTTGAGTTTTCACCCTCTAACGCCATGTTGTTAAGCCTAAGCCTAGAAATATGCAAATTACCATCGTATCCTCAAATCGGGAGTCCCGCGGATGTGTGGTCTGTTCTTATGAGTTACATTGGTCCTGTGGGAGGTGTTGGTCCCACTCATCGGTACATTCGGGGGCTATTTCTAGTTTTAACCCTCTAACGCAATGTTTTGCTTAAGTCTAGAAACATGAAAATTACCACCGTATTCTCAAATCGGCAGTGCCGCGGCTGCGTGGCCAGTTCCTACGACATACATTGGTCCCGTGGGAAGTGTTGGTGTCACCCACGGGGACGTTCGGGGGTTGTTTCGAGTTTTCACCCTCTAACCTCATGTTTTTAAGCTTAAGTCTAGAAATATGCAAATTACCATCGTATTCTTAAACCGGGAGTCACGCGGCTACGTGGTCAGTTCCTACGAGTTACATTGGTCTCGTGGGAGGTGTTTGTGCCACCCACGGGGACGTTCGGGGGCTGTTTTGAGTTTTCACCATTTAACGCAATGTTTCTAAGGGTAAGTCTAGGAATATGCAAATTACCGTCGGATTCTCAAATCGGGAGACCCGCGGCTGCGGTGTCAGTTTCTATGAGTTACATTGATCCCGTGGGAGGTGTTGGTACCATCCATGGAGACGTTCGGAGGCCGTTTCGAGTTTTCACCCTCTAACGCCATGTTTTTTAGCCTAAGTCTAGAAATATGCAAATTACCATCGTATTCTCAAACCGGGAGTCCCGCGGCTGCGTGGTCAGTTGCTACGACTTCATTGGTCATGTGTGAGGTTTTTGTGCCACCCACGAGGATGTTCGGTGGCTGTTTCGAGTTTTCACCCCCTAACACTATGTTTTTAAGCCTATGTCTATAAATATCCAAATTATCGTCATATTCTGAGACCGGGAGTCCCTCAAATGCATGGTCAGTTCCTACGAGTTACATCGATCCCATGGGAGGTGTTGGTCCCACCCACGGGGACGTTCGAAGGTTGTTTCAAGTTTTAAACCTCTAACACCATGTTTTGCTTAAGTCTAGAAATATGAAAATTACCGTCGTATTCTCAAACTGGGTGACCCGCGGCCGTGGGGTCAGTTCTTACGAGTTACATTAGTCCCGTGGGAGGTGTTGCTGCCACCCACGGGGATGTTCGGGGGCCGTTACGAGTTGGCACCCTCTAACGCCATTTTTTAAAGCCCAAATCTAGAAATATGCAAATTCCCGGCGTATTCTTAAATCAGGTGACCCCGCGACCGCGGGGTGTATTCCTACGAGTTACATTGGTCCTGTGGGAGGTGTTGCTGCCATCCATGAGGATGTTCGGGAGCCGTGTCGAGTTTTCATCCTCTAATGCCATGTTGTTAACCCTAAGTCTAGAAATATGCAAATTATCGTCGTATTCTCAAACCGGGACTCCCGCGGAAGCATGGTCATGTCCTACGAGTTACATTGGTCCCGTGGGAAGTGTTTGTGCCACCCACGGGGACGTTCGGAGGCAGTTTCGAGTTTTCACCCTCTAACGCCATGTTTTTAAGCCTAAGTCTAGAAATATGAAAATTATCATCGTATTCTCAAATCGGAAGCCCTGCGGCCGCGTGATCAGTTCCTACGAGTTAGATTGGTCCCATGGGAGGTATTGGTTCCACCCACGGGGAAGTTCGGGGGCTTTTTCGAATTTTCACACTCTAACGCCATGTTTTTAAGCCTAATTCTAAAAATACGCAAATTACCATCGTATTCTCAAACTGGGAGATCCATGGTAGCAGGGTCAGTTCCTACGAGTTATTTTGGTCCTGTGGGAGGTGTTTGGTCCACCCACGGGGACGTTCGGAGGCTGTTTCTAGTTTTCACCCTCTAACGCCATGTCTTTAAGCCTAAGTCTATAATTATGAAAATCATCGTCGTATTCTCAAACCGGGAGTCCCGCGGCTACGTGGTCCATTCGTATGAATTACATTGGTCCCGTGGGAGGTTTTGGTGCCACCCACGGTGACGTTCGGGGGCTGTTTCGAGTTTTCACCCTCTAACGCCATGTTTTTAAGCCTAAGTCCACAAATATGCTAATTACCATCATATTCTCAAATCGGTAGAGCCCCAGCAGTGAGGTCAGTGCCTACGAGTTACATTGGTCCCGTGGGAGGTGTTTGTGCCACCCACGGGGACGTTCGGGGGCCATTTCGAATTTTCACCCTTTAACGTCATGTTTTTAAGCCTAAGTCTAGAAATATGAAAATTACCATCGTATTATCAAACCGAGAGTCCCGCGGATGCGTGGTCAGTTCCTACGAGTTACATTGGTCCTGTCGGATGTGTTGCTCCCATCCATGGGGATGTTCGGGGGCCGTTTCGAGTTTTCATCCTCTAACGCCATGTTTTTAAGCCTAAGTCTAGAAATATGAAAATTACCATCGTATCCTCAAATCGGGAGTCCCAGGCTGCGTGGTCTGTTCTTATGAGTTACATTGGTCCCGTGGGAAGTGTTGGTCACACCCAGGGGACGTTCGGGGGCTATTTTGAGTTTTCACCCTCTAACGCCTTGTTTTGCTTAAGTCTAGAAATATGAAAATTACGGCCGTATTCTCAAACCGGGAATGCCGCGGCTGCGTGGACAGTTCCTACGACATACATTGGTCCCGTGGGAAGTGTAAGTGTCACCCACGGGGACGTTCGGGGGTTGTTTCGAGTTTTCAACCTCTAACCCCATGTTTTTAAGCCTAAGTCTAAAAATATGCAAAATACCGTCGTATTCTCAAACCGAGATTCCCACGGCTACATGGTCAGTTCCTACGAGTTACATTGGTCCCGTGGGGGGTGTTTGTGTCACCCACGGGGGCGTACGGGGGCTGTTTCGAGTTTTCACCATCTAACGCAATGTTTCTAAACCTATGTCTTGAAATATTCAAATTAATGTCATATTCTCAAATCGGGAGTCCCGTGACTGCGTGGTTAGTTCCTACGAGTTACATTGCTCCCGTGGAAGGTGTCGGTGCCACTCACGGGGACGTTCGGGGGCCGTTTCGAGTTTTCACCCTCTAACGCCATGTTTTTAAGCCTAAGTCTAGAAATATGCAAATTACCACCGTATTCTCAAACTGGGAGTCCCGTGGCTGCGTGGTCAGTTCCTACGAGTTACATTGGTCCCGTGGGAGGTGATTGTGCCACCCACGGGGACGTTAAGTTTCTGTTTCGATTTTTCACCCTCTAACGCTATGTTTTTAAGTCTATGTCTAGAAATATCCAAATTACCGTCATATTCTTAGACCGGTAGTCCCGCGGCTGCGTGGTCAGTTCCTACGAGTTACATTGGTCCTGTGGGAGGTGTTGGTGCCATCCATGGAGACGTTCGGAGGCCGTTTCAAGTTTTCACCCTCTAACGCCATGTTTTTTAGCCTAAGTCTAGAAATATGCAAATTACCATCGTATTCTCAAACCGGGAGTCCTGCGGCTACGTGGTCTGTTCCTACGACTTCATTGGTCCCGTGGGAGGTGTTTGTGCCACCCACGAGGATGTTCGGTGGCTGTTTTGAGTTTTCTCCCCCTAACGCTATGTTTTTAAGCATATGTCTAGAAATATCCAAATTATCACCATATTCTGAGAACGGGAGTCCCACGAATGCATGGTCAGTTCCTACGAGTTACATAGGTCCCGTGGGAGGTGTTGGTACCACCCACATGGACGTTCGGGGGTTGTTTTGGGTTTTCACCCTCTAACGCCATGTTTTGCTTGAGTCTAGAAATTTGAAAATTACCGTCGTATTCTCAAACCGGGTGACACGCGATCGTGGGGTCAGTTCCTACGGGTTACATTGGTCCCGTGGGAGGTGTTACTGCCACCCACGAGGATGTTCTGGGGCCGTTTCGATTTTTCGCCCTCTAACGCCATGTTTTTAAGCCTAAATCTAAAAATATGCAAATTACCGTCGTATTCTCAAACCGGGTGACCCACGACCGCGGGGTCAGTTCCTACGAGTTACATTGGTCCCGTGGGAGGTGTTGCTGCCATCCATGGGGATGTTCGGGAGTAGTGACGAGTTTTCATCCTCTAACGCCATGTTGTTAAGCCTAAGTCTAGAAATATGGAAATTACCATCGTATTCTCAAACCGGGAGTCCCGCGGCTGCGTGGTCAGTTCCTATGAGTTACATGGGTCCCGTGGGAGGTGTTTGTGCCACCCACGGGGACGTTTGGAGGCAGTTTCTAGTTTTCACCCTCTAATGCCATGTTTTTAAGCCTAAGTCTAGAAATATGAAAATTATCATCGTATTCTCAAACCGGGAGCCCTGCGGCCACGTGGTCAGTTCCTACGAGTTAGATTGGTCCCGTGGGAGGTTTTGGTTCCACCCACGGGGACGTTCGGGGGCTGTTTTGAGTTTTCACACTCTAACGCCATGTTTTTAAGCCTAATTCTAGAAATATGCAAATTACCGTCGTATTCTTAACCGGGAGACCCACATCAGCGGGGTCATTTCCCACGAGTTTCTTTGGTCCCGTGGGAGGTGTTGGTGTCACCCACGAGGACGTTCGGGGGTTGTTTCGAGTTTTCACCCTCTAACGCCATGTTTTTATGCCTAAGTCTAGAAATATGAAAATTACCGTCGTATTCTCAAACGGGGAGTCCCGCGGCTGCGTGGCCAGTTCCTACGAGTTACATTGGTCCTGTCGGAGGTGCTGTTGACACCCACGGGGACGTTCGGGAGGTGTATTGAGTTTTCACCCTCTAACGCCATGTTTTTAAGACTAAGTCTAGAAATATGCAAATTGCCATCGTATTCTCAAACAGGGAGACCCGCAGCTGCGGGCTCAGTTCCTACGGATTACTTTTGTCCCGTGGGAGGTGTTGGGGTCACCCACGAGGACGTTCGGGGGTTGTTTCGAGTTTTCACTCCCTATCGCCATGTTTTTAAGCCTATGTCTAGAAATTTGCAAATTACCGTCGTATTCTCAAATCGGGAGTCCCACGACTGTGTGGTCAGTTCCTACGAGTTACATTGGTCCCGTGGGATGTGTTTGTGCCACTCACGGGGATGTTGTTTTGAGTTTTCACCCTCTAACGCTACGTTTTTAAGCCTAAGTCTAGAAACATGCAAATTATCATCGTATTCTCAGACCGGGAGGCCCGCGGCTGTGAAGTCAGGTCCTATGAGTTACATTGGTCCCGTGGGACGTGTTGGTGCCATCCATGGTGATGTTCGGGAGCCATTTCGAATTTTCACCCTCTAACACCATGCTTTTAAGCCTAAATCTAGAAATATGCAAATTATGGTCGTATTCTCAAACCGGGTGTCCCACGGCTATGTGGTCAGGTCCTACGAGTTACATCGGTCCCGTGGGAGGTGTTTGTACAACCCACGGGGCTGTTTCGAGTTTTCACCCTCTAACCCAATGTTTTTAACGTCTAAGTTTTGAAATATACAAATTACCGTCATATTCTCATACCGGGAGTCCTGTGGCTGTATGGTCAGTTCTTACGAGTTACATTGGTCCAATGGGAGGTGTTGGTCCCACCCACGGGGACGTTCGTGGGTTGTTTCGAGTTTTTACCCTCTAACGTCGTCTTTTGATTAAGTCTAGAAATATGAAAATTACCGTCGTATTCTCAAACCGAGAGTCCCCGTGGCTGCGTGGTCAGTTCCTACGAGTTACAATGGTCCCGTCGGAGGTGTTGCTGCCATCCATGGGGATGTTCGGGGGCCGTTTCGAGTTTTCATCCTCTAACGCCATTTTTTTAAGCCTAAGTCTAGAAATATGCAAATTACCGTCGTATCCTCAAATCGGGAGTCCCCGGCTGCCTGGTCTATTCTTATGAGTTACATTGGTCCCGTGGGAAGTGTTGGTCACACCCACGGGGACGTTCGGGGGCTATTTCGAGTTTTCACCCTCTAACGCCATGTTTTGCTTAAGTCTAAAAATATGAAAATTATCGCCGTATTCTCAAACCGGGAATGCGGCGGCTGCGTGGCCAGTTTCTACGACATACATTGCTCCCGTGGGAAGTGTTGGTGTCACCCACGGGGACGTTCGGGGGTTGTTTCGAGCTTTCACCCTCTAACCCCATGTTTTCAAGACTAAGTCTAGAAATATGCAAAATACCGTCGTATTCTCAAACCGAGATTCCCACGGCTGCGTGGTCAGTTCCTACGAGTTACATTGGTCCCGTGGTAGGTGTTTGTCCCACCCACGGGGACGTTCGGGGGCTGTTTCGAGTATTCACCCTCTAACGCAATGTTTCTAAGCCTAAGTCTCAAAATATTCAAATTACCGTCATATTCTCAAACCGGGAGTCCCGTGACTGTGTGGTTAGTTCCTACGAGTTACATTGGTCCCGTGGGAGGTGTTGGTGCCATCCATGGAGACGTTCGGAGGCCATTTCAAGTTTTCACCCTCTAACGCCATGTTTTTTAGCCTAAGTCTAGAAATATGCAAATTACCATCGTATTCTCAAACCGGGAGTCCTGCGGCTGCGTGGTCAGTTGCTACGACTTCATTGGTCCTGTGGGAGGTGTTTGTGCCACCCACGAGGATGTTCGGTTGCTGTTTTGAGTTTTCACCCCCTAACGCTATGTTTTTAAGTCTATGTCTAGAAATATCCAAATTACCGTCATATTCTCAGACCGGGAGTCCCACGAATGCATGGTCAGTTCCTACGAGTTACATAGGTCCCGTGGGAGGTGTTGGTACCACCCATGTGGACGTTCGGGGACTGTTTTGGAATTTCACGCTCTAACGCCATGTTTTTCTTAAGTCTAGAAATATGAAAATCATCGTCGTATTCTCAAACCGGGTGACACGCGGGCGTGGGGTGAGTTCCTACGAGTTACATTGGTCCCGTGGGAGGGGTTACTGCCACCCACGGGGATGTTCTGGGGCCGTTTCGATTTTTGATCCTCGAACGCCATGTTTTTAAGCCAAAATCTATAAATATGCAAATTACCGTCGTATTCTCAAACTGGGTGACCCGCGACCGCGGGGTCAGGTCCTACGAGTTACATTGGTCCCATGGGAGGTGTTGCTGCCATCCATGGGGATGTTCGGGAGTAGTGTCGAGTTTTCATCCTCTAACGCCATGTTGTTAATCCTAAGTATATAATTATGCAAATTACCATCGTATTCTCAAACCGGGAGTCCCGCGGCTGCGTGGTCAGTTCCTATGAGTTACATGGGTCCCGTGGGAGGTGTTTGTTCCACCCACGGGGATGTTTGGAGGCAGTTTTGAGTTTTCACCCTCTAACGCCATGTTTTTAAGCTTAAGTCTAGAAATATGAAAATTATCATCGTAATCTCAAATTGGGATCCCTGCGGCCGCATGGTCAGTTCCTACGAATTAGATTGGTCCTGTGGGAGGTGTGGTTCCACCCACGGGGACGTTCGGGGGCTATTTTGAGTTTTCACACTCTAACGCCATGTTCTTAAGCCTAATTCTAGAAATATGCAAATTACCATCGTATTCTCAAACTGGGAGACCCACGACAGCGGGGTCAGTTCCTATGAGCTACTTTGGTCCCGTGGGAGGTGTTGGTGTCACCCACGGGGACGTTCGGGGGTTGTTTCGAGTTTTCACCCTCTAACGCCATGTTTTTATGCCCAAGTATAAAAATATGCAAATTACCGTCATATTCTCAAACGGGGAGTCCCGCGGCTGCGTGGCCAGTTCCTACGAGTTACATTGGTCCGGTGGGAGGTGCTGTTGACACCCACGGGGACGTTCGGGGGCTGTTTCGAGTTTTCACCCTCTAACGCCATGTTTTTAAGACTAAGTCTAGAAATATGAAAATTACCGTCGTATTCTCAAACTGGGAGACCCGCAACTGCGGGCTCAGTCCCAACGGATTACTTTGGTCCCGTGGGAGGTGTTGGGGTCACCCACGAGGACGTTCGGGGGTTGTTTCGAGTTTTCACTCCCTACCGCCATGTTTTTAAGCCTATGTCTAAAAATTTGCAAATTACCGTCGTATTCTCAAATGTGGAGTTCCGCGGCTGTGTGGTCAGTTCCTACGATTTACATTGGTCCCGTGGGAGGGGTTTGTGCCACTCACGGGGACGTTGTTTTGAGTTTCACCCTCTAACGCTATGTTTTTAAGCCTAAGTCCAGAAACATGCAAATTACGATCGTATTCTCAGACCGGGAGGCCCGCGGCTGCGAAGTCAGTTCCTATGAGTTACATTGGTCCTGTGGGACGTGTTGGTGCCATCTACGGTGATGTTCGGGGGCCATTTCGAATTTTCACCCTCTAACGCCATGCTTTTAAGCCTAAGTCTAGAAATATTCAAATTACCATCGTATTCTCAAACCGGGAGCCCCCAGTTGTGTGGTCAGTTCGTACGAGTTACATTGGTCCCGTGGGAGGTGTTTGTACAACCCACGGGGGCGTTCGGCGGTTGTTTCGAGTTTTCACTCTCTAACGCAATGTTTTTAATGTCGAAGTTTAGAAATATGCAAATTACGGTAATATTCTCATACCGAGAGTCCCGCGGCTACATGGTCAGTTCCTAAGAGTTGCATTGGTCCCGTAGGAGGTGTTGGTCCCACCCACGGGGACGTTCGGGGGTTGTTTCGAGTTTTTATCCTCCAAGGTCGTCTTTTGATTAAGTATATAAATATGAAAATTATCGTCGTATTCTCAAACCGGGTGTCCTGCGACTGCGTGGTCAGTTTCTATGAGTTACATTGGTCCCGTCGGAGGTGTTGCTGCCATCCATGGGGATGTTCGGGGGCCGTTTCGAGTTTTCTTCCTCTAACGCCATGTTTTTAAGCCTAAGTCTAAAAATATGCAAATTACCGTCATATCCTCAAATCGGGAGTCCCCGGCTGCGTGGTCAGTTCTTATGAGTTACATTGGTCCCGTGGGAAGTGTTGGTCACACCCACGGGGACATTTGGGGGCTATTTTGAGTTTTCACCCTGTAACGCCATGTTTTGCTTAAGTCTAGAAATATGAAAATTACAGCCATATTCTCAAACTGGGAATGCGGCGACTGCGTGGCCAGTTCCTACGACATACATTGGCCCCGTGGGTAGTGTTAGTGTCACCCACGGGGACGTTCAGGGGTTGTTTCGAGTTTTCACCCTCTAACCCCATAGTTTTAAGCCTAAGTCAAGAAATATGCAAATTACCGTCATATTCTCAAACCGAGATTCCCACGGCTGCGTGGTCAGTTCCTACGAGTTACATTGGTCCCGTGGGAGGTGTTTGTGCCAACCACGGGGACGTTCGGCTGCTGTTTCGAGTTTTCACCCTCTAACGCAATGTTTCTAAGCCTAAGTCTAGAAATATGAAAATTATCATCGTATTCTCAAACCGGGAAACCCACGGCAGCGGGGTCAGTTCCTATGTGTTACTTTGGTCCCGTAGGAGGTGTTGGTGTCACCCACGGGGACATTCGGGGGTTGTTTCGAGTTTTCACCCTCTAACGCCATGTTTTTATGCCTAAGTCTAGAAATATGCAAATTATCGTCGTATTCTCAAATGGGGCGTCCCGCGGCTGCGTGGCCAGTTCCTACGAGTTACATTGGTCATGTGGGAGGTGTTGGTAACACCCACGGGAACAATCGGGGGCTGTTTCAAGTTTTCAACCACTAACGCCATGTTTTTAAGACTAAGTCTAGAAATATGAAAATTACCGTCGTATTCTAAAATCGAGAGACCCGCAGCTGCTGGCTCAGTTCCTACGGATTACTTTGGTCCCATGGGAGGTGTTGGTGTCACCCATGGGGACGTTCGGGGGTTGTTTCGAGTTTTCACCCTCTAACGCCATGTTGTTAAGCCTAGGTCTAGAAATATGCAAATTACCATCGTATTCTCAAACTGGGAGTAATGCGGCTGCGTGGTCAGTTCCTACGAGTTACATTGGTCCCGTAGGAGGTGTTTGTGCCACTCACGGGGACGTTGTTTCGAGTTTTCACTCTCTAACGCTATGTTTTTAAGCCTAAGTCTAGAAACATGCAAATTACCGTCGTATTCTCAGATCGGGAGTCTCACAAATGCGTGTTCATTTCCTACGAGTTATATTGGTCCCGTGGGAGGTGTTGTTCCCACCCACGTTGACGTTCGAGGGCTGTTTCGAGTGTTCACCCTCTAACGCCATGTTTTTCTTAAGTATAGAAATATGAAAATTATCATCGTATTCTCAAACCGGGAGTGCCGCGGCTACGTGGCATGTTCCTACGACATACATTAGTCCCGTGGGAGGTTTTCGTCCCACCCACGTGGACGTTCGGGGGCTATTTTGAGTTTTCACTCTCTAACGCCATATTTTGCTTAAGTCTAGAAATATGAAAAATATCATCCTATTCTCAAACCAGGTGACCCGCGACCGCGGGTTCAGTTCCTACGAGTTACATTGGTCCCGTGGGAGGTGTTGCTGCCATCTATGGGGATGTTCGGGGGCTGTTTTGAGTTTTCACCCTCTAACGCCATGTATTTAAGCCTAAATCTAGAAATATGCAAATTACCATCGTATTCTCAAACTGGGTGACCCGTGACCACGGGGTCAGTTCCTACGAATTACATTGGTCCCGTGGGAGGTGTTGCTGCCATCCATGGGGATACTCGGGAGCCGTTTCGAGTTTTCATCCTCTAACGCCATATTTTTAAGCCTAAGTCTAGAAATATGCAAATTACCGTCGTATTCTCAAACCGGGAGTCCTGCGGCTGTGTGGTCAGTTCCTACGAATTACATTGGTCCCGTGGGAGGTGTTTGTGCCACCCACGGGGACGCACAGAGGCAGTTTCGAGTTTTCACCCTCCAACGCCATGTTTTTAAGCCTAAGTCTAGAAATATGAAAATTATCATCGTATTCTCAAACCGGGAGTCCCGCGGCCGCATGGTCAGTTCCTACGAGTTACATTGGTACCGTGGGAGGTGTTTGTTCCATCAACGAGGATGTACGGTCGCCGTTTCGAGTTTTCGCCCTCTAAAGCCATATTTTTAAGCCTAAGTCTAGAAATATGCAAATTACCATCGTATTCTCAAACCGGGAGTCTTGCGACTGCGTGGTCAGTACCTACGAGTTACATTGGTCCCGTGGGAGGTATTTGTGCCACCTAAGAGGACGTTCAGGGTCTGTTTCCAGTTTTCACCCTCTTACGCCATGTTGTTAAGTCTAAGTCTAGAAATATGCAAATTATAATCGTATTCTCAAACCGGGAGTCCCGCGGCTGCGTGGTCAGTTCCTGTGAGTTACATTGGTCCCATGGGAGGTGTTTGTGCCACCCACGGGGACGTTCGGGGGTCGTTTTGAGTTTTCACCTTCCAACGCCATGTTGTTAAGCCTAAGTCTAGAAATATGCAAATTACCATCGTATTCTCAAATCGGGAGTCCCGCGACTGCGTGGTCAGTTCCTACGAGTTATATTGGTCCCGTGGGAGGTGTTGTTCCCACCCACGTTGACGTTCGAGGGCTGTTTCGAGTGTTCACCCTCTAACGCCATTTTTTTCTTAAGTATAAAAATATGAAATTATCATCGTATTCTTAAACCGGGAGTGCCGCGGCTGCGTGGCATGTTCCTACGACATACATTAGTCCCGTGGGAGGTGTTGGTGCCACCCACGAGGCCGTTCGGGGGCTGTTTCGAGTTTTCACCCTCTAACGCCATGTTTTTAGATTGAGTCCAGAAATATGCAAATTACCATCATATTCTCAAACCGGGAGTCCCGCGAATACGGGGTCAGTTCCAACAAGTCACTTTGGTCCCGTGGGAGGTGTTGGTGTCACCCACGGGGACGTTCGGTGGTTGTTTCGAATTTTCACCCTCTAACGCCATGTTTTTAAGCCTAAGTCTAGAAATATTCAAATTATTATCTTATTCTCAAACCGGGAGGCCTGCGGCTACGAAGTCAGTTCCTATGAGTTACATTGGTCTCGTGGGAGGTGTTGGTGCCATCCATGGTGACGTTCGGGGGCCGTTTCGAGCTTTCACCCTCTAACGCCGTGCTTTGATGCCTAAGTATAGAAAT
This sequence comes from Sambucus nigra, assembly GCA_949130495.1. Taxonomy (NCBI): domain Eukaryota; kingdom Viridiplantae; phylum Streptophyta; class Magnoliopsida; order Dipsacales; family Adoxaceae; genus Sambucus; species Sambucus nigra. The sequence goes on along the minus strand of OX422212.1, from coordinate 473,896,698 downwards.
ATGGAAATTACCATCGTATTCTCAAACTGGGTGTCCCGCGGATGCATGTTCAGTTCCTACGAGTTACATTGGTCCCATTGGAGGTGTTTGTACAACCCACGATGGCGTTCAGCGGCTGTTTCGAGTTTTCACCATCTAACGGTATGTTTTTAATGTCTAAGTTTATAAATATGCAAATTGTCGTCATATTCTCATACCGGAAATCCCGCGGCTGCATGGTCAGTTCATACGAGTTACATTGGTCCCGTGGGATGTGTTGGTCCCACCCACATGGACGTTCGGGGGCTGTTTCGAGTTTTCACCCTCTAACGCCATGTTTTTAAGCCTAAGTCTAGAAATATGCGAATTACCCTCGTATTCTCAAACCGGGAGTCCCGCGACTACGTGGTCAATTCCTACGTGTTACATATTTCCCGTGGGAGGTGTTTGTGCCACCCAAGAGGACGTTCAGGGCTGTTTCGAGTTTTCACCCTCTAACGACATGTTGTTAAGCCTAAGTCTAGAAATATGCAAATTACCATCGTATTCTCAAACCGGGAGACCCGCGGCTGCGTGGTCAGTTCCTAAGAGTTGCTTTGGTCCCATGGGAGCTGTTGGTGTCACCCACGGGGACGTTCGGGGGTTGTTTCGAGTTTTCATCCCCTATCGCCATGTTTTTAAGCCTAAGTCTATAACTACGCAAATTACCATCGTATTCTTAAACCGGGAGTCCCGCGGATGCGTGGTCAGTTCCTGTGAGTTACATTGGTCCCATGGGAGGTGTTTGTGCCACCCACGGGGATGTTCAAGGGATGTTTTGAGTTTTCACCCTCCAACGCCATGTTGTTAAGCGTAAGTCTAGAAATATGCAAATTACCGCGGGTCAGTTCCTACGAGTTACATTGGTCTCGTGGGAGGTGTTGCTGCCATCCATGGGGATGTTCGGGAGCCGTGTCGAGTTTTCATCCTCTAACGCCACGTTTTTGAGCCTAAATCTAGAAATATCCAAATTATGATCGTATTCTCAAACCGAGAGTCCCACGGCTGTGTGGTCAGTTCCTACGTGTTACATTGGTCCCGTGGGAGGTGTTTGTGCCACCCACTGGGACGTTCGGCTGCTGTTTCGAGTTTTCACCCTCTAACGCAATGTTTCTAAGCCTAAGTCTAGAAATATGCATATTACCGTCGTATTCTCAAACCGGGAGACCCGCGGCTGCAGTGTCAGTTCCTATGAGTTACATTGGTCCCGTGGGAGGTGTTGGTGACATCCATGGGGACGTTCGGGGGGCCGTTTCAAGTTTTTACCCTCTAACGCTATGATTTTTAGCCTAAGTCTAGAAATATGCAAATTACCGTCGTATTCTCAAATCCGGAGTCCTACGGCTGCGTGGTCAGTTCCTACGAGTTACATTGGTCCCGTGGGAGGTGTTTGTGCCACCCACGGGGACGTTCGATGGCTGTTTTGAGTTTTTACCCTCTAACGCTATGTTTTTAAGCCTATGTTTAGAAATATCCAAATTATGGTCATATTCTCAAACCGGGAGTCCCGCGAATCCATGGTCAGTTCCTACGACTTACATAGGTCCCATGGGAGGTGTTTGTGCCACCCACGGGGATGTTCGGGGGCTGTTTTGAGTTTTCACCCTCCAACGCCATGTTGTTAAGCCTAAGTCTAGAAATATGCAAATTACCACGGGTCAGTTCCTACAAGTTACATTGGTCTCGTGGGAGGTGTTGCTGCCATCCATGGGGATGTTAGGGAGCCGTGTCGAGTTTTCATCCTCTAACGCCATGTTTTTGTGCCTAAGTCTAGAAATATGCAAATTATCATCGAATTCTCAAAACGGGAGTCCCGTGGCTGTCTGGTCAGTTCCTATGTGTTACATTGATCCCGTGGGAGGTGTTTGTGCCACCCACTGGGACGTTCGTGGGCCGTTTCGAGTTTTCACCCTCTAATGCCATGTTTTTAAGACTAAGTCTAGAAATATACAAATTACTGCGGGTCAGTTCCTACGAGTTATATTGGTCCAGTGGGAGATGTTGCTGCCACCCACTGGGTCGTTCAGGGGCCGTTTCGAGTTTTCACTCTCTAACGCCATGTTTTTAAGCCTAAGTCTAGAAATATGCAAATTACCGTCATATTCTCAAACAGGGAGACCCGTGGCTGTGGGGTCAGTTCCTACGAGTTACTTTGGTCCCGTGGGAGGTGTTTGTGTCACCCACGAGGGCGTTCGGGGGCTATTTCGAGTTTTCATCCTCTAACGCCATGTTTTTAAGCCTAAGTCTTGAACTATGCAAATTACCATCGTATTCTCAAGCGGGAGTCCTGTGGCTGCGTGGTCAGTTCCAACGAGTTACATTGGTTCTGTGGGAGGTGTTTGTACCAACCACGGGGACGTTCGGGGGCTATTTTGAGTTTTCACCCTCTAACGCCATGTTTCTAAGCCTAAGTCTAGAAATATGCAAATTATCGTCGTATTCTCAAACCGAGAGTCCCGCGACTGCGTGGTCAGTTCCTACGAAATGGGGGAGGTGTTTTTGCCACCCACGGGGACGTTAAGAGGCTGTTTTGAGTTTTCACCCTCTAATGCTATGTTTTTATGCCTAAGTCTAGAAATATGAAAATAGCCATCATATTCTCAGACCGGGAGTCTCGCAGCTGCGTGGTCAGTTCCAACGGGTTACATTGGTCCCATGGGAGGTGTTGCTGCCATCCATGGGGATGTTCGGGGGCCATTTCGAGTTTTCACCCTCTAACGCCATGTTTTTAAGCCTAAGTCTAGAAATATGAAAATTACCATCGTATTCTCAAACCAGGAGACCCGCGGCTCTGGGGACAGTTCCTACGAGTTACTTTGGTCTTGTGGGAGATATTTATGTCACCCACGGGGACGTTCGGGAGTTGTTTCGAGTTTTCACTCTCTAACGCCATGTTTTTAAGCCTAAGTCTTGAAATATGCAAATTATCGTCGTATTCTCAAACCGGGAGTCCCGCGGCTGCGTGATCAGTTCGTACGAGTTACATTGGTTCTGTGGGAGGTGTTTGTACCACCCACGGGGACGTTCATGGGCTGTTTCGAGTTTTCACCCTCTAGCGCCATGTTTCTAAGCCTAAGTATAAAAATATGCAAATTATCATCTTATTCTCAAACCGGGATGCCCACGGGTACGAAGTCAGTTCCTATGAGTTACATTGGTCCCGTGGGAGGTGTTGGTGCTATCCATGGTGACGTTTGGGCGCCGTTTTGAGTTTTCACCCTCCAACGCCATGTTTTTAAGCCTAAGTCTAGAAATATGCAAATTACCGTCTTATTCTCAAACCGGGAGTCCCGCGGCTGCGTGGTTAGTTCCTACGAGTTACATTGGTCCCGTGGGAGGTATTTGTGCCACCCACGGCGGCGTTCGGCGGCTGTTTTGAGTTTTCACCCACAAACGCTATGTTTTTAAGCCTAAGTCCAAAAATATGCAAATTACCCTCGTAATCTCAGACTGAGAGTCTCGCGGCTGCATGGTCAGTTCCTACGAGTTACATTGGTCCCGTGGGAGGTGTTGGTCCCACCCACGGGGACGTTCTGGGGCTGTTTCGAGTTTTCACCCTCTAACGCCATCTTTTGCTTAAGTCTAGAAATATGAAAATTGTAATCATATTCTCAAACCGAGAGTCCCGCGGCTGCGTGGTTAGTTCCTACGAGTTACATTGGTCCCGTGGGAGGTGTTTTTTCCACTTACGGGGACGTTCGGAGGCTGTTTCGAGCTTTCACCCGCTAACGCTATGTTTTTAAGCCAAAGTCTTTAAATATGCAAATTACCATCGTAATCTCAGACCGAGATTCTCAAGGCTGCATGGTCAGTTCCAACGAGTTACTTTGGTCCCGTGGGAGGTGTTGGTCCCACCCACGGGGACATTTTGGGGTTGCTTCGAGTTTTCACCCTCTAACGCCATCTTTTCCTTAAGTCTAAAAATAAGAAAATTATCGTCCTATTCTCAAACCGAGAGTCCCGTGGCTGCGTGGTCAGTTCCTACGAGTTACATTAGTCCCGTGATAGTTGTTTTTGCCACCCACGGGGACGTTCAGAGGCTGTTTAGAGTTTTCGCCCTCTAACGCTTTGTTTTTATGCCTAAGTCTAGAATAATGCAAATTACCATCGTATTCTTAGACCGGGAGTCTCGCAGTCGCGTGGTCAGTTCCTAAGAGTTACATTGGTCCCATGGGAGGTGTTGCTGCCATCCATGGGGATGTTCGGGGGCCGTTTCGAGTTTTAACCCTCTAACGCCATGTTTTAAAGCCTAAGTATAGAAATATGAAAATTACCATCGTATTCTCAAACCGGGAGTGCCGCGGCTGCGTGGCAAGTTCCTACAACATACATTGGTCCCGTGGGAGGTGATGGTTCCACCCACGGGGCCGTTTGGGGGCAATTTCTAGTTTTCACCCTCTAACGCCAAGTTTTTAAGCCTAAGTCTAGAAATATGCAAATTACCATCATATTCTCAAACCGGGAGACCCGCGGCTGTGGGGTCAGTTACTACGAGTTACTTTGGACCCGTGGGAGGTGTTGGTGTCACCCACGGGGACATTTTGGGGTTGCTTCGAGTTTTCACCCTCTAACGCCATCTTTTCCTTAAGTCTAAAAATAAGAAAATTATCGTCCTATTCTCAAACCGAGAGTCCCGTGGCTGCGTGGTCAGTTCCTACGAGTTACATTAGTCCCGTGATAGTTGTTTTTGCCACCCACGGGGACGTTCAGAGGCTGTTTAGAGTTTTCGCCCTCTAACGCTTTGTTTTTATGCCTAAGTCTAGAATAATGCAAATTACCATCGTATTCTTAGACCGGGAGTCTCGCAGTCACGTGGTCAGTTCCTAAGAGTTACATTGGTCCCATGGGAGGTGTTGCTGCCATCCATGGGGATGTTCGGGGGCCGTTTCGAGTTTTAACCCTCTAACGCCATGTTTTAAAGCCTAAGTATAGAAATATGAAAATTACCATCGTATTCTCAAACCGGGAGTGCCGCGGCTGCGTGGCAAGTTCCTACAACATACATTGGTCCCGTGGGAGGTGATGGTTCCACCCACGGGGCCGTTTGGGGGCAATTTCTAGTTTTCACCCTCTAACGCCAAGTTTTTAAGCCTAAGTCTAGAAATATGCAAATTACCATCATATTCTCAAACCGGGATACCCGCGGATGTGGGGTCAGTTACTACGAGTTACTTTGGACCCGTGGGAGGTGTTGGTGTCACCCACCGGGATGTTCGGGGGTTGTTCAAGTTTTCACCCTCTAACGCCATGTTTTTAAGCCTAAGTCTTGAAATATGCAAATTACCGTCGTATTCTCAAATCGGGAGTCCCGCGGCTACGTGGTCAGTTCCTACGAGTTACATTAGTTCTGTGGGAGGTGTTTGTACCACTCACGGGGATGTTCGGGGGCTGTTTCGAGTTTTCACCCTCTAACGCCATGTTTTTAAGCCTAAGTCTAAAAATATGCAAATTATCGTCGTATTCTCAAATCGGGATGCCCGCGGCTGCGGAGTCAGTTCATATGAGTTACATTGGTCCCGTCGGAGGTGTTGGTGCCATCCATGGTGACGTTCGTGGGCCATTTCGAGTTTTCAACCTCTAACGCCATGTTTTTAAGCCTAAGTCAAGAAATATGAAAATTACCTTCTTATTCTCAAACCGAGAGTCCCGCGGCTTCATGGTCAGTTCCTACGAGTTACATTGGTCCCGTGGGAGGTATTTGCGCCACCCACGGGGGCGTTCGGCGACTGTTTCGAGTTTTAACCCTATAAGGCTATGTTTTTAAGCCTAAGTATAGAAATATCAAATTACCGTCGTATTCTCAGACCGGTAGTCCCGCAGCTGCATGGTCAGTTCCTACGAGTTATGTTGGTCCCGTGGGAGGTGTTGGTCCCACCCACGTGGACGTTTGGGGGCTGTTTTGAGTTTTCACCCTCTAACGCCATGTTTTGCTTAAGTCTAGAAATATAAAAATTACCATCGTATTCTCAAATCGGGAGTCTTGCGGCTGTGTGGTCAGTTCCTATGAGTTACATTTGTCCCGTGGGAGGTGTTGGTGCCACCCATGGGGACGTTCGAGGGCTATTTCGAGTTTTCACTCTCTAACGCCATGTTTTTAAGCGTAAGTCTAGAAATATCCAAATTACCCTCGTATTCTCAAGACGGGAGTCCCGAGGCAGCGTGGTCAGTTCCTACGTGTTACTTATATCCCGTGAGAGTTATTTGTGCCACCCATAGGGACGTTCGGGGGCTGTTTCGAGTTTTCACCTTCTAACGCTATATTTTTATGCCTAAGTCTAGAAATATGCAAATTACCATCGTATTCTTAGATCGGGAGTCTCGCAGCTGCGGGGTCAGTTCCTATGAGTTACATTGGTCCCATGGGAGGTGTTGCTGCCATCCATGGGGATGTTTGGGAGCCGTTTCGAGTTTTCAGCCTCTAACGCCATGTTTTGAAGCCTAAGTATAGAAATATAAAAATTACCGTCGTATTCTCAAACCGGGAGTGCCGCGGCTGCGTGTCAAGTTCCTATAACATACATTGGTCCCGTGGGAGGTGTTGGTTCCACCCACGGCGCCTTTGGGGGCAGTTTCTAGTTTTCAGCCTCTAACGCCAAGTTTTTAAGCCTAAGTCCAGAAATATGTAAATTACCATCATATTCTCAAACCGGGAGACCCGCGGCTGCGGGATCAGTTCCTACGAGTTACTTTGGTCCCGTGGGAGGTGTTGGTGTCACCCACGGGGATGTTTGGGGGTTGTTCGAGTTTTCACCCACTAACGCAATGTTTTTAAGCCGAAGTCTTGAAATATGAAAATTACCATCGTATTCTCAAACCGGGAGTCCCGCGGCTATGTGGTCAGTTCCTACGAGTTACAATGGTTCTGTGGGAGGTGTTTGTACCACCCACGGGGATGTTCGGGGGCTATTTCGAGTTTTCACCCTCTAACGCCATGTTTCTAAGCTTAAGTCTAGAAATAGGCAAATTACCATTGTATTCTCAAACGGGATGCCCGCGGCTGGGGAGTCAGTTCATATGAGTTACATTGGTCCCGTGGGAGGTGTTCGTGCCATCCATGGTGACATTTGGGGGCCGTTTCAATTTTTCACCCTCTAACACCATGTTTTTAAGCCTAAGTCAAGAAATACGCAAATTACCGTCTTATTCTCAAACCGGGAGTCCTGCGATTGCGTGGTCAGTTCCTACGAGTTACATTGGTCCCGTGGGAGGTGTTTGTGCCACCCACGGGGACGTTCGGCGGCTATTTCGAGTTTTCACCCTCTAACGCTATATTTTTAAGCCTAAGTCTAGAAATATGCTAATTACTGTCGTATTCTCAGACCGGTAGTCCCGCGACTGCATGGTCAGTTCCTACGAGTTAGTTTGGTCCCGTGGGAGGTGTTGGTCCCACCCACGTGGATGTTCGGGGGTTGTTTCCAGTTTTTGTCTAGAAATATGAAAATTACCGCCGTATTCTCAACTCGGGAGTCTTGTGGCTGTGTGGTCAGTTCCTATGAGTTACATTTGTCCCGTCGGAGGTGTTGGTGCCACCCACGGGGACGTTCGAGTGTTGTTTCAAGTTTTCACTCTTTAACGCCATGTTTTTAAGCTTAAGTCTAGAAATATGCAAATTACCCTCGTATTCTCAAACCGGGAGTCCCGCGGCTGCGTGGTCAGTTCCTACATGTTACATATGTCCCATGGGAGCTGTTTGTGCCACCCATTGGGACGTTCGGGGGCTGTTTTGAGTTTTCACCCTCTAACACCATGTTGCTAAGCCTAAGTCCAGAAATATGAAAATTACCATCGTATTCTCAAATCGGGAGTCCCGCGGCTGCGTGGTCAGTTCCTACGAGTTATATTTGTCCCGTGGGATGTGACGATCCCACCCACGGGGACGTTCGGGGACTGTTTCGTGTTTTCACCCACTAACGCCATGTTTTGCTTAAGTCTAGAAATTTAAAAATTACCGTCGTAATCTCAAATCAGGTGTCCTTCCGCTACGTGGTCAGTTCCTATAAGTTACATTGGTCCCATGGGACGTGTTGGTGCCACCCACGGGGACGATCGGGGGCTGTTTTGAGTTTTCAACCTCTAACGCCATGTTTTTATGCCTAATTCTAGAAATATGCAAATTACCGTCGTATTCTCAAACTGCTAGACCCACAACTGGGGGGTCAGTTACTACGAATTAATTTGGTCCCGTGGGAGGTGTTGGTGTCACCCACGGGGACGTTCGGGGGTTGTTTCGAGTATTGACCCTCTAACGCCATATTTTTATGCCTAAGTCAAGAAATATGCAAACTACCTTCGTATTCTGAAATGGGGAGTCCCGCGACTGCATGGCAAGTTCCTACGAGTTACATTGGTCACGTATGAGGTGTTGGTGACACCCACGGGGACGTTTGGGGGATGTTTCCAGTTTTCACCCTATAACGTCATGTTTTTAGGACTAGGTCTAGAAGTATTCAAATTACCGCCCTATTCTCAAACTGGGAGACCTCCGGTTGCAGGCTCATTTCCTCTGGATTACTTTGGTCCCGTGGGAGGTGTTGGTGTCACCCACGGGGACGTTCGGGGGTTGTTTCGACTTTTCACCCCTTATCGCCATGTTTTTAAGTCTAAGTCTAGAAATATGCAAATTACCGTCGTATTCTCAAAACAGGACTCCTGTGGCTGTGTGGTTAGTTCCTACGTGTTACATTGGTCCCTTGGGACGTGTTTGTGTCTCCCACAGGTACGCTCGGGTGTTGTTTCGAGTTTTCACCCTCTAACGCCATGTTTTTAAGCCTAAGTCTAGAAATATGTAAATTACAGTCGTATTCTAAAACTGGGAGTCCCGCGGATGCGTGGTCAGTTCCTACGAGTTTCTTTGGTCTCGTGGGAGGTGTTGCTGCCATCCATGGGGATGTTCAAGGGACGTTTCGAGTTTTCATCCTCTAACGCCATGTTTTTAAGCCTAAGTCTAGAAATATGCAAATTACCATCGTATTTTCAACTCGGGAGTACCGCGACTGCGTGGTCATTTCCTATGAGTTACATTGGTCCCGTGGGAGGTGTTTGTGCCACCCACGGGGACGTTCGGAGGCTGTTTCGAGCTTTCACCCTCTAAACCTATGTTTTTATGCCTAAGTCTAGAAATATGCAAATTATCATCATATTCTCAGACCGGGAGTCTCGCAGCTGCGTGGTCAGTTCCTACGAGTTACATTGGTCCCGTGGGCAGTGTAGCTGCCATCCATGGGGATGTTTGGGGATCATTTCAAGTTTTTACCCCTAACGCCATGTTTTTAAACCTAAGTCTAGAAATAAGAAAATTACCATCGTATTCTGAAACCGTGAGTCCCGCGGATGCGTCGTCAGTTCCGACGAGTTACATTGGTCCCGTGGGAGGTGTTGGTGCCACCCACGGGTACGTTCGGGTGTTGTTTCGAGTTTTCACCCTCTAACGCCATGTTTTTAAGCCTAAGTCTAGAAATATGCAAATTACAGTCCTATTCTCAAATCGTGAGTCCCGCGGATGCGTGGTCAGTTCCTATGAGTTACTTTGGTCCCGTGGCAGGTGTTTGTGCCACCCACGGGGACGTTCGGGGGTTGTTTCGAGTTTTCACCCTCTAACGCCATGTTGTTAAGCCTAAGTCTTGAAATATGGAAATTACTATCGTATTCTCAAACCGGGAGTCCTGCGGCTGCGTGGTCTGTTCCTACGAGTTACATTGGTCCCGTGGGAGGTGTTTGTTCCACCACTTGGACGTTCGGGGGCTGTTTCGAGTTTTCATCCTCTAACGCCATGTTTCTAAGCGTAAGTCTAGAAATATGCAAATTACCGTCGTATTCTCAAACCGGGAGTCCCATGGCTGCGTAGTCAGTTCCTACGAGTTACATTAGTCCCGTGGGAGGTGTTTCTGCCACCCACGAGGATGTTTGGTGGGTGTTTTGAGTTTTCACCCTCTAACACCATGTTTTTAAGCCTAAGTCAAGAAATATGCAAATTATCGTCGTTTTCTCAAACCGGGAGATCCGCGCCCGCGGGGTCAGTTCCTACGAGTTACATTGGTCCCGTGGGATGTGTTGCTGCCATCCATGGGGATGCTCGGGTGACGTTTTGAGATTTCACCCTCTAACGCCATGTTTTTAAGCCTAAGTCTAGAAATATGCAAACTACCATCGTATTCTCAAACCGGGAGTCCCCCAGCTGCGTGGTCAGTTCCTATGAGTTACATGGGTCCCGTGGGTGGTGTTTGTGCCACCCACGGGGACGTTCGGAGGCTGTTTCAAATTTTCCCCCTTTTACGCTATGTTTTTATGCCTAAGTCTAGATATATGCAAATTACCATCATATTCTCAGATCGGGAGTCTCGCAGCAGCGTGGTCAGTTCCTACGAGTTACATTGGTCCCGTGGGAGGTGTTGCGGCCATCCATGGGGATGTTTGGGGGCCATTTCTAGTTTCACCCTCTAACGCCATATTTTTAAGCCTAAGTCTAGAAATATGAAAATTACCATCGTATTCTCCAACCGGGAGTCCCGTGGATGCGTGGTCAGTTCTTACTAGTTACATTGGTCCCATGGGAGATGTAGGTGCCGCCCACGGGTACGTTAGGGTGTTTTTTCGAGTTTTCACCCTCTAATGCGATGTTTTTATGCCTAAGTGTAGAAATATGCAAATTACAGTCCTATTCTCAAACCGGGAGTCCCACGAATGCGTGGTCAGTTTCCATGAGTTACTTTGGTCCCGTGGCAGGTGTTTGTGCCACCCACGGGATCGTTCGGGGGTTGTTTCGAATTTTCACCCTCTAACGCCATGTTGTTAAGCCTATGTCTAGAAATATGCAAATTACCATCATATTCTCAAATCGGGAGTCCCGCGGTTGCGTGGTCTATTCCTACGAGTTACATTGGTCCCGTGGGAGGTGTTTGTGCCACCCACGAGGACGTTCGGGGGTTGTTTCGAGTTTTCAACCTCTAACGCCATGTTTCTAAGCCTAAGTCTAGAAATATGCAAATTACCATCGTATTCTCAAACCAGGAGTCCCGCGGCTGCGTGGTCAGTTCCTACGAGTTACATTGGTCCCGTGGAAGGTGTTGGTGCCACCCACGGGGATATTCGGGGGCCGTTTCGAGTTTTCACCCTCTAACGCCATGTTTTTAAGCCTAAGTCTAGAAATATGAAAATTACCGCCGTATCTCAAACCGGGAGTCCCGTGGCTGCGTGGTCAGTTCCAACGAGTTACATTGGTCCCGTGGGAGGTGTTTGTGCCACCCACGAGGACCGGGGGTGTTTTGAGTTTTCACCCTCTAACACCATGTTTTTAAGCCTAAGTCTAGAAATATGCAAATTCCCGTCGTATTCTCAAATCGGGAGACCCGCGGCTGTGGGCTCAGTTCATACGAATTACTTTGGTCCCGTTGGTGGTGTTAGTGCCACCCACGAAGACGATCAGGGGCTGTTTCGAGTTTTCACCCTCTAACGTCATGTTTTTAAGCCTAATTCTATAAATATACAAATTACCATCGTACTTTCAAACCGGGAGACCCGCGGCTGCGGGGTCAGTTCCTACGAGTTACTTTGGTCCCGTGGGAGATGTTGGTGTCACCCACGGGGACGTTCGGGGGTTGTTTCGAGTTTTCACCCTCTCACGCCATATTTTTATGCCTAAGCCAAGAAATATGGAAATTTCCATCGTATTCTCAAACGGGGAGTCTCGCAGCTGCGTGGTCAGTTCCTACGAGTTACATTGGTCCCGTGGGAGATGTTGCTGCCATCCATGGGGATGTTTGGGGGCCATTTCGAGTTTTCACCCTCTAACGCCATGTTGTTAAGCCTAAGTCTAGAAATAAGAAAATTACCATCGTATTCTCAAATCGTGAGTCCCGCCACTGCGTGGTCAGTTCCTACGAGTTACATTGGTCCTGTGGGAGGTGTTGGTGCCACCCACAGGGACGTTCGGGGGTTGTTTCGAGTTTTCACCCTCTAACGCCATGTTGTTAAGCCTAAGGCAAGAAATATGAAAATTACCGTCGTATTCTCAAACAGGGAGTCCCGCAGCTGCGTGGTCTGTTCCTACGAGTTTCATTGGTCTCGTGGGAGGAGCTTGTGCCACCCACGGGGACGTTCGGGGGCTGTTTCAAGTTTTCATCCACTAACGCCATGTTTCTAAGCGTAAGTCTAGAAATATGCAAATTATCGTCGTATTCTCAAACCGGGAGTCCCGCGGCTATGTGGTCAGTTCATACGAGTTACAATGGTCCCGTGGAAGGTGTCGGTGCCACCCACGAGGACGTTCGGGGGCCATTTCAAGTTTTCACCCTCTAACGCCATGTTTTTAAGCCTAAGTATAGAAATATGCAAATTATCGCCGTATTCTCAACTGGGAGTCCCGTGGTTGCGTAGTCATTTACTACGAGTTACATTGGTCCCGTGGGAGGTGTTTGTTCCACCCACGAGTGCGTTCGAGGGTTGTTTTGAGTTTTCACCCTCTAACACCATGTTTTTTAGCCTAAGTCTAGATATATGCAAATTACCATCGTATTCTCAAACCGGGAGTCCCGTGGCTGCGTGGTCAGTTCCAACGAGTTACATTGGTCCCGTGGGAGGTGTTTGTGCGACCCACGAGGACAGGGGGTGTTTTGAGTTTTCACCCTCTAACACCATGTTTTTAAGCCTAAGTCTAGAAATATGCAAATTACCATCGTATTCTCAAATCGGGAGACCCGCGGCTGCGGGCTCAGTTCCTACGAATTACTTTGGTCCCGTGGGTGGTGTTAGTGCCACCCACGAAGACGATCAGGGGCTGTTTCGAGTTTTCACCCTCTAACGTCATGTTTTTAAGCCTAATTCTATAAATATACAAATTACCATCGTATTTTCAAACCGGGAGACCCGTGGCTGCGGGGTCAGTTCCTACGAGTTACTTTGGTCCCGTGGGAGATGTTGGTGTCACCCACGGGGACGTTTGGGGGTTGTTTCGAGTTTTCACCCTCTCACGCCATATTTTTATGCCTAAGCCAAGAAATATGTAAATTTCCATCGTATTCTCAAACGGGGAGTCTTGCAGCTACGTGGTCAGTTCCTACGAGTTACATTGGTCCCGTGGGAGATGTTGTTGCCATCCATGGGGATGTTTGGGGGCCATTTCGAGTTTTCACCCTCTAACGCCATGTTGTTAAGCCTAAGTCTAGAAATAAGAAAATTACCATCGTATTCTCAAACCGTGAGTCCCGCGACTGCGTGGTCTGTTCCTACGAGTTACATTGGTCTCGTGGGAGGAGCTTGTGCCACCCACGGGGACGTTCGGGGGCTGTTTCAAGTTTTCATCCACTAACGCCATGTTTCTAAGCGTAAGTCTAGAAATATGCAAATTATCGTCGTATTCTCAAACCGGGAGTCCCGCGGCTATGTGGTCAGTTCATACGAGTTACAATGGTCCCGTGGAAGGTGTCGGTGCCACCCACGAGGACGTTCGGGGGCCATTTCGAGTTTTCACCCTCTAACGCCATGTTTTTAAGCCTAAGTATAGAAATATGCAAATTATCACCGTATTCTCAACTGGGAGTCCCGTGGTTGCGTAGTCATTTACTACGAGTTACATTGGTCCCGTGGGAGGTGTTTGTTCCACCCACGAGTGCGTTCGGGGGTTGTTTTGAGTTTTCACCCTCTAACACCATGTTTTTTAGCCTAAGTCTAGATATATATAAATTACCATCGTATTCTCAAACCGGGAGTCCCGTGGCTGCGTGGTCAGTTCCAACGAGTTACATTGGTCCCGTGGGAGGTGTTTGTGCGACCCACGAGGACGGGGGGTGTTTTGAGTTTTCACCCTCTAACACCATGTTTTTAAGCCTAAGTCTAGAAATATGCAAATTACCGTCGTATTCTCAAATCGGGAGACCCGCGGCTGCGGGCTCAGTTCCTACGAATTACTTTGGTCCCGTGGGTGGTGTTAGTGCCACCCACGAAGACGATCAGGGGCTGTTTCGAGTTTTAACCCTCTAATGTCATGTTTTTAAGCCTAATTCTATAAATATACAAATTACCATCGTATTTTCAAATCGGGAGACCCGTGGCTGCGGGGTCAGTTCCTACGAGTTACTTTGGTCCCGTGGGAGATGTTGGTGTCACCCACGGGGACGTTCGGGGGTTGTTTCGAGTTTTCACCCTCTCACGCCATATTTTTATGCCTAAGCCAAGAAATATGTAAATTTCCATCGTATTCTCAAACGGGGAGTCTCGCAGCTACGTGGTCAGTTCCTACGAGTTACATTGGTCCCGTGGGAGATGTTGTTGCCATCCATGGGGATGTTTGGTGGCCATTTCGAGTTTTCACCCTCTAACGCCATGTTGTTAAGCCTAAGTCTAGAAATAAGAAAATTACCATCGTATTCTCAAACCGTGAGTCCCGCGACTGCGTGGTCAGTTCCTACGAGTTACATTGGTCCCGTGGGAGGTGTTGGTGCCACCCACAGGTTCGTTCGGGGGTTGTTTCGAGTTTTCACCCTCTAACGCCATGTTGTTAAGCCTAAGGCTAGAAATATGCAAATTACCATCGTATTCTCAAACAGGGAGTCTCGCAGTTGCGTGGTCTGTTCCTACGAGTTTCATTGGTCTCGTGGGAGGTGCTTGTGCCACCCACAGGGACGTTCGGGGGCTGTTTCAAGTTTTCATCCTCTAATGCCATGTTTCTAAGCGTAAGTCTAGAAATATGCAAATTATCGTCGTATTCTCAAACCGAGAGTCCCGCGGCTATGTGGTCAGTTCATACGAGTTACAATGGTCCCGTGGAAGGTGTCGGTGCCACCCACGAGGACGTTCGAGGGCCATTTCGAGTTTTCACCCTCTAACGCCATGCTTTTAAGCCTAAGTATAGAAATATGCAAATTATCGCCGTATTCTCAAACTGGGAGTCCCGTGGTTGTGTAGTCATTTACTACGAGTTACATTGGTCCCGTGGGAGGTGTTTGTGCCACCCACGAGGGCGTTCGGGGGTTGTTTTGAGTTTTCACCCTCTAACACCATATTTTTTAGCCTAAGTCTAGATATATGCAAATTACCATCGTATTCTCAAACTGGGAGTCCCGTGGCTGCGTGGTCAGTTCCAACGAGTTACATTGGTCCCGTGGGAGGTGTTTGTGCGACCCACGAGGACGGGGGGTGTTTTGAGTTTTCACCCTCTAACACCATGTTTTTAAGCCTAAGTCTAGAAATATGCAAATTACCGTCGTATTCTCAAATCGGGAGACCCGCGGCTGCGGGCTCAGTTCCTACGAATTACTTTGGTCCCGTGGGTGGTGTTAGTGCCACCCACGAAGACGATCAGGGGCTGTTTCGAGTTTTCTCCCTCTAACGTCATGTTTTTAAGCCTAATTCTATAAATATACAAATTACCATCATATTTTTAAACCGGGAGACCCATGGCTGCGGGGTCAGTTCCTACGAGTTACTTTGGTCTCGTGGGAGATGTTGGTGTCACCCACGGGGACGTTCGGGGGTTGTTTCGAGTTTTCACCCTCTCACGCCATATTTTTATGCCTAAGTCAAGAAATATGTAAATTTCCATCGTATTCTCAAACGGGGAGTCTGGCAGCTGCGTGGTCAGTTCCTACGAGTTACATTGGTCCCGTGGGAGATGTTGTTGCCATCCATGGGGATGTTTGGGGGCCATTTCGAGTTTTCACCCTCTAACGCCATGTTATTAAGCCTAAGTCTAGAAATAAGAAAATTACCATTGTATTCTCAAACCGTGAGTCCCGCGACTGCGTGGTCAGTTCCTACGAGTTACATTGGTCCCGTGGGAGGTGTTGGTGCCACCCACAGGTTCGTTCGGGGGTTGTTTCGAGTTTTCACCCTCTAACGCCATGTTGTTATGCCTAAGGCTAGAAATATGCAAATTACCATCGTATTCTCAAACTGGGAGTCTCGCAATTGCGTGGTCTGTTCCTACAAGTTTCATTGGTCTCGTGGGAGGTTCTTGTGCCACCCACGGGGACGTTCGGGGGCTGTTTCAAGTTTTCATCCTCTAACGCCATGTTTCTAAGCGTAAGTCTAGAAATATGCAAATTATCGTCGTATTCTCAAATCGGGAGTCCCGCGGCTATGTGGTCAGTTCATACGAGTTACAATGGTCCCTTGGAAGGTGTCGGTGCCACCCACGAGGACGTTCGGGGGCCATTTCGAGTTTTCACCCTCTAACGCCATGTTTTTAAGCCTAAGTATAGAAATATGCAAATTATCGCCGTATTCTCAAACTGGGAGTCCCGTGGTTGTGTAGTCATTTACTACGAGTTACATTGGTCCCGTGGGAGGTGTTTGTGCCACCCACGAGGGCGTTCGGGGGTTGTTTTGAGTTTTCACCCTCTAACACCATGTTTTTAAGCCTAAGTCTAGATATATGCAAATTATCGTCGTATTCTCAAACCGGGAGATCCGTGGTCGCGGCGTCAGTTCCTAAGAGTTACATTGGTCCCGTGGGAGGTTTTGCTGCCATCCATGGGTATGCTCGGGGGACGTTTCGAGATTTCACCCTCTAACGCCATGTTTTTAAGCCTAAGTCTAGAAATATGCAAATTACCGTCGTATTCTCAAACCGGGAGTCCCGCGGCTGCGTGGTCAGTTCCTATGAGTTACATGGGTCCCGTGGGAGGTGTTTATGCCACCCACGGGGACGTTCGGAGGCTGTTTTGAGTTTTCCCCCTCTTACGCTATGTTTTTATGCCTAAGTCTAGATATATGCAAATTACCATCATATTCTCTGACCGAGAGTCACGCAGCAGCGTGGTCAGTTCCTACGAGTTACATTGGTCCCGTGGAAGGTGTTGCTGCCATCCATGGAGATGTTCGGGGGCCATTTCTAGTTTTCACACTCTAACGCCATATTTTTAATCCTAAGTCTAGAAATATGAAAATTACCATCGTATTCTCCAATCGGGAGTCCCGCGGAAGCGTGGTCAGTTCCTACGAGTTACATTGGTCCCCTGGGAGGTGTTGGTGCCACCCACGGGTACGTTCGGGTGTTTTCTCGAGTTTTCACCCTCTAATGCGATATTTTTATGCCTAAGTCTAGAAATATGCAAATTACAGTCGTATTCTCAAACCTTGAGTCCCGCGGCTACGTGGTCAGTTCCTATGAGTTACATTGGTCCCGTGGAAGGTGTTGGTGTCACCCACGGGGACGTTCAGGGGTTGTTTCGAGTTTTCACCCTCTAACGCCATATTTTTATGCCTAAGTCAAGAAATATGCAAATTACCATCGTATTCTCAAACGGGGAGTCCCGCGGTTGCGTGGCCAGTTCCTATGAGTTACATTGGTCACGTGGGAGGTGTTGGTGACACCCACGGGGACGTTCGGGCGCTGTTTCGAGTTTTCACACTCTAACACCATGTTTTGAGGACTAAGTCTAGAAATATGCAAATTACTGTTGTATTCTCAAATCGAGAGAACCGTGGTTGCGAGCTCATTTCCTACCGATTACTTTGGTCCCGTGGGAGGTGTTGGTGTCACCCACGGGGACGTTCGGGGGTTGTTTCGAGTTTTCACCCCCTATCGCCATGTTTTTAAGCCTAAGTCTTGACATATGAAAATTACCATCGTATTCTCAAACTGGGAGTCCCGCGGTTGCGTGGCCAGTTCCTACGTGTTACATTGGTCCCGTGGGAGGTGTTTGTGCCACCCACGGGGACGTTCAGGGGCTATTTCGTGTTTTCACTTTCTAACTCCATGTTTTCAAAACTAAGTCTAGAAATATGCAAAGTACCGTCTTATACTCAAACCGGGTGACCCACGGCTGCGGGGTCGGTTCCTACGAGTTACATTGGTCCCCTGAGAGATATTGGTGCCACCCACGGGTACGTTCGGGTGTTTTTTCGAGTTTTCACCCTCTAATGCGATGTTTTTATGCCTAAGTCTAGAAATATGCAAATTACCATCATATTCTCAGACCGGGAGTCTTGCAGCAGCGTGGTAAGTTCCTACGAGTTACATTGGTCCCGTGGGAGGTGTGGCTCCCATCCATGGGGATGTTCAGGGGCCATTTCTAGATTTCACCCTCTAACGCCATATTTTTAAGCCTAAGTCTAGAAATATGAAAATTACCATCGTATTCTTAAACCGAGAGTGCTGCGGCTGCGTGATCAGTTCCTACGAGTTACATTAGTCCCGTGGGAGGTGTTGGTGCCACCCACGGGTACGTTCGGGTGTTGTTTTGAGTTTTCACCCTCTAACGCGATGTTTTTATGCCTAAGTCTAGAAATATGTAAATTAAAGTCGTATTCTCAAAACGGGAGTCCCGCGGATGCGTGGTCAGTTCCTATGAGTTACATTGGTCCCGTGGAAGGTGTTGGTGTCACCCACGGGGACGTTCAGGGGTTGTTTCGAGTTTTCACCTTCTAACGCCATATTTTTATGCCTAAGTCAAGAAATATGCAAATTACCATCGTATTCTCAAACGGAGAGTCCCGCGACTGCGTGGCCAGTTCCTACGAGTTACATTGGTCACGTGGGAGGTGTTGGTGACACCCACGGGGACGTTCGGGCGCTATTTTGAGTTTTCACCCTCTAACGCCATGTTTTTGGGACTAAGTCTAGAAACCGAGAGAACCGTGGTTGCGGTCTCATTTCCTACCGATTACTTTGGTCCCGTGGGAGGTGTTGGTGTCACCCACGGGGACGTTCGGGGGTTGTTTCGAGTTTTCACCCCCTATCGCCATGTTTTTAAGCCTAAGTCTTGACATATGCAAATTACCATCGTATTCTCCAACTGGGAGTCCCGCGGTTGCGTGGCCAGTTCCTACGTGTTACATTGGTCCCGTGGGAGGTGTTTGTGCCACCCACGGGGACGTTCGGGGGCTATTTCGTGTTTTCACTTTCTAACTCCATGTTTTTAAGACTAAGTCTAGAAATATACAAATTACCGTCGTATACTCAAACCGGGTGACCCACGGCTGCGGGGTCGGTTCCTACGAGTTACATTGGTCCCCTGGGAGGTGCTGGTGCCACCCACGGGTACGTTCGGGTGTTTTTTCAAGTTTTCACCCTCTAATGCGATGTTTTTATGCCTAAGTCTAGAAATATGGAAATTACCATCATATTCTCAGACCGGGAGTCTCGCAGCAGCGTGGTAAGTTCCTACGAGTTACATTGGTCCCGTGGGAGGTGTGGCTCCCATCCATGGGGATGTTCGAGGGCCATTTCTAGTTTTCACCCTCTAACGCCATATTTTTAAGTCTAAGTCTAGAAATATAAAAATTACCATCGTATTCTCAAACCGAGAGTGTCGCGGCGGCGTGATCAGTTCCTACGAGTTACATTGGTCCCGTGGGAGGTGTTGGTGCCACCCACGGGTACGTTCGGGTGTTGTTTCGAGTTTTCACCCTCTAACGCTATGTTTTTATGCCTAAGTCTAAAAATATGCAAATTACAGTCGTATTCTCAAACCGGGAGTCCCGCGGATGCGTGGTCAGGTCCTATGAGTTACATTGGTCCCGTGGAAGGTGTTGGTGTCACACACGGGGATGTTCAGGGGTTGTTTCGATTTTTCACCCTCTAACGCCATATTTTTATGCCTAAGTCAAGAAATATGTAAATTACCATCGTATTCTCAAATCGGGAGTCCCGCGGCTGCGTGGTTAGTTCCTACGAGTTATATTGGTCCCGTGGGAGGTGTTTATGCCACCCACGAGGACGTTCCGGGGGTGTTTCGAGTTTTCACCCTCTAACACCATGTTTTTAAGCCTAAGTCTAGAAATATTCAAATTACCGTCGTATTCAAAAACCGGGAGACCCGCGACTACGTGATGAGTTCCTACGAGTTTCATTGGTCCCGTGGGAGGTGTTGCTGCCATCCATGGGGATGTTCATTGGACATTTCTAGTTTTTACCCTCTAACGCCATATTTTTAAGTCTAAGTTTAGAAATATGAAAATTACCGTCGTATTCTCCAACCGGGAGTCCCGCGGCTGCGTGGTCAGTTCCTACGAGTTACATTGGTCCATGGGAGGTGTTGGTGCCACCCACGGGTACGTTCGGGTGTTGTTTCGAGTTTTCACCCTCTGATGCGATATTTTTATGCCTAAGTCTAGAAATATGCAAATTACAATCGTATTCTCAAACCAGGAGTCCAACATATGCGTGGTCAGTTCCTACGAGTTACTTTGGTCCCGAGGCAGGTGTTTGTGCCACCCACGGGGTCGTTCGGGGGTTGTAATGAATTTTCACCCTCTAATGCCATGTTGTTAAGCCTATGTCTAGAAATATGTAAATTACCATCGTATTCTCAAATGGGGAGTCCCGTGGCTGCGTGGTCTGTTCTTACGAGTTACATTGGTCCCGTGGGAGGTGTTTGTGCCACCCACGAGGACGTTCGGGGGTTGTTTCGAGTTTTCACCCTCTAACGCCATGTTTTTAAGCCTAAGTCTAGAAATATGAAAATTACCGTCGTATTCTCAAACCGGGAGTCCCGCGGCTGCGTGGTCAGTTCCTACGAGTTACATTGGTCTCGTGGAAGGTTTCGGTACCACCCACGGGGACGTTCAGGGGCTGTTTCGAGTTTTCACCCTCTAACGCCATGTTTTTAAGTCTAAGTCTAGAAATATGCAAATTACCGTCGTATTCTCAAATCGGGAGTCCCGTGGTTGCGTGGTTAGTTCCTACGAGTTACATTGGTATTGTGGGAGGTGTTTGTGCCACCCACGAGGACGTTCGGGGGATGTTTCGAGTTTTCACTCTCTAACGCCATGTTCTTAGGACAAGTCTAGAAATATGCAAATTACCGTCGTATTCTCAAAGCGGGAGACCCGCGGCTGCAGGCTCAGTTCCTACGAATTACATTGGTCCCGTGGGTGGTGTTGGTGCCACCCACGAAGACGATCGGGGGTTGTTTCGAGTTTTCACCCTCTAACGACATGTTTTTAAGCCTAATTCGATAAATAAAAAAATTACCGTCGTATTCTCAAACCGGGAGACCCGCGACTGCGGGGTCATTTCCTTCGAGTTACTTTGGTCCCATGGGAGGTGTTGGTGTCACCCACGGGGATGTTCGGGGGTTGTTTCGAGTTTTCACACTCTAACGCCATATTTTTATGCCTAAGTCAAGAAATATGCAAATTACCATCGTATTCTCAAACGGGGAGTCACGCAGCTGCGTGGTCAGTTCCTACGAGTTACATTGGTCCCGTGGGAGGTGTTGCTGCCATCCATGGGGATGTTTGGGGGCCATTTCGAGTTTTCACCCTCTAACGCCATGTTTTTTAGCCTATGTCTATAAATAAGAAAATTACCATCGTATTCTCAAACCGTGAGTCCTGCGGCTGCGTGGTCAGTTCCTACGACTTACATTGGTCCCGTGGTAGGTGTTGGTGCCACCCACGGGGTTGTTCGGGGGTTGTTTAGAATTTTCACCCTCTAACGCCATGTTGTTAAGCCTAAGTCTAGAAATATGCAAATTATAATTGTATTCTCAAACCGGTAGTCCCGCGGTTGCGTGGTCTGTTCCTACGAGTTAAATTGGTCTCGTAGGAGGTGTTTGTGCCACCCATGGTGACATTCGGGGTTGTTTCAAGTTTTCATCATCTAACGCCATGTTTCTAAGTGTAAGTCTAGAAATATACAAATTACAGTCATATTCTCAAACCGGGAGTCCCACGGATGCGTGGTCAGTTCCTACGAGTTACTTTGGTCCCGTGGCAGGTGTTTGTGCCACCCACGGGGTCGTCCGGGGGTTGTTTCAAATTTTCACCCTCTAACTCCATGTTGTTAAGACTATGTCTAGAAGTATGCAAATTACCATCGTATTCTCAAACTAGGAGTCCCGCGGCTGCGTGGTCTGTTCCTACGAGTAACATTGGTCCCGTGGGAGGTGTTTGTGCCACCCACGAGGACGTTCGGAGGTTGTTTCGAGTTTTCACCCTCTAACGCCATGTTTATAAGCCTAAGTCTAGAAATATGCAAATTACCATCATATTCTCAAACCGGGAGTCCCGCGGCTGCGTGGTCAGTTCCTAGGAGTTACATTGGTCCCGTGGAAGGTGTCGGTGCCACCGACGGGGACGTTCGGGGGCCGTTTTGAGTTTTCACCCTCTAACACCATGTTTATAAGCCTAAGTCTAGAAATATGCAAATTACCTCCGTATTCTCAAACCAGGAGTCCCGTGGATGCGTGGTCAGTTCCTACGAGTTACATTGGTCCCATGGAAGGTGTCGGTGACACCCACGGGGACGTTCGGGGGATGTTTTGAGTTTTCACTCTCTAACGCCATGTTCTTAGGACTAAGTCTAGAAATATGCAAATTACCGTCGTATTCTCAAATCGGGAGACCCGCGGCTGCGGGCTCAGTTCCAACGAATTACTTTGGTCCCGTGGGCGGTGTTGGTGCCTCCCACGTTGACGATCGGGGGCTGTTTTGACTTTTCACCCTCCAACACCATGTTTTTAAGCCTAATTCTATAAATATACAAATTACCTTCGTATTCTCAAATCGGGAGACCCGCGTCTGCGGGGTCAGTTCCTACGAGTTACTTTGGTCCCGTGGGAGGTGTTGGTGTCACCCACGGGGACGTTCGGGGGTTGTTTCGAGTTTTCACACTCTAACGCCATATTTTTATGCCTAAGTCAAGAAATATGAAAATTACCATCGTATTCTCAAACGGGGAGTCTCGCAGCTGTGTGGTCAGTTCCTACGAGTTACATTGGTCGCGTGGGAGGTGTTGCTGCCATCCATGGGGATGTTTGGGGGCCATTTCGAGTTTCCACCCTCTAACACCATGTTTTAAAGCCTAAGTCTAGAAATAAGAAAATTACCATTGTATTCTCAAATCGTGAGTCCCGCGGCTGCGTGGTCAGTTCCAATGAGTTACATTGGTCCCGTGGGAGGTGTTGGTGCCACTCACGAGTACGTTCGGGTGTTGTTTTGAGTTTTCACCCTCTATCGCCATGTTTTTAAGCCTAAGTCTAGAAATATGCAAAATTACAATCATATTCTCAAACCGAGAGTCTCGTAGATGCGTGGTCAGTTCCTACGAGTTACTTAGGTCCCGTGGCAGGCGTTTGTGCCACCCACGGGGACATTCGGGAGTGGTTTCGAGTTTTCATCCTCTAACACCATGTTTCTAAGCGTAAGTCTATAAATATGTAAATTACCATCGTATTCTCGAATCGGGAGTCCCGCGGCTATGTGGTCAGTTCCTACGAGTTACAATTGTCACGTGGAAGGTGTCGGTGCCACCCACGAGGACGTTCGGGGGTCATTTTCAGTTTTCACCCTCTAACGCCATGTTTTTAAGCCTAAGTCTAGAAATTTGCAAATTATCAGCGTATTCTCAAACTGGGAGTCCCGTGGCTGCGTAGTTAGTTCCTACAAGTTACATGGGTCCCGTGGGATGTGTTTGTGCCACCCACGGGGACGTTCGGAGGCTATTTTGAGTTTTCCCCCTCTTACGCTATGGTTTTATGCCTAAGTCTAGAAATATACAAATTACCATCATATTCTCAGACCAGGAGTCTCGCAGCAGCGCGGTCAGTTCCTACGAGTTACATTGGTCCCATGGGAGGTGTTGCTGCCATCCATGAGGATGTTCGGGGGCCATTTCTAGTTTTCACCCTCTAACGCCATATTTTTAAGCCTTACTCTAGAAATATGAGAATTACCATCGTATTCTCCAACCGGGAGTCCCGCAACTGCGTGGTCAGTTCCTACGAGTTACCTTGGTCCCATGGGAGGTGTTGGTACCACCCACGGGTACGTTCATGTGTTTTTTCGATTTTTCACCCTCTAATGCGATGTTTTTATGCCTAAGTCTAGAAATATGAAAATTACAGTCGTATTCTCAAATCGGGAGTCCCACGGATGCGTGGTCAGTTCCTACGAGTTACTTTGGTCCCGTGGCAGGTGTTTATTCCACCCACGGGGTCGTTCGGGGTTATTTCGAATTTCCAGCCTCTAACGCCATGTTGTTAAGCCTATGTCAGGAAATACGCAAATTACCATCGTATTCTCAAACCGGGAGTCCCGCGGCTAAATGGTCTGTTCCTACGAGTTACATTGGTCCCGTGGGAGGTGTTTGTGCCACCCACGAGGACGTTCGGGGGTTGTTTCGAGTTTTCACCCTCTAACGCCATGTTTCTAAGCCTAAGTCTAGAAATATGCAAATTATCGTCGTATTCTCAAATCGGGAGTCCCGCGGCTACGTGGTCAGTTCCTACGAGTTACATTGGTCCCGTGGAAGGTGTCGGTGGCACCCACGGGGACGTTCGGGGTCCGTCTCGAGTTTTCACCCTCTAAGGCCATGTTTTTAAGCCTAAGTCTAGAAATATGCAAATTACCGTCGTATTCTCAAACCGGGAGTCCCGTGGTTGCGTGGTCAGTTCCTACGAGTTACATTGGTCCAGTGGGAGATGTTTGTTCCACCCACGAGGACATTCGGGGGGTGTTTCGAGTTTTCACCCTCTAACACCATGTTTTTAAGCTTAAGTCTATAAATATGCAAATTACAACCGTATTCTCAAACCGGGAGTCCCGTGGCTGCGTGGTTAGTTCCTAGGAGTTACATTGGTCCTGTGGGAGGTGTTTGTGCCACCCACGAGGATGTTCGGGGGATGTTTCGAGTTTTCACTCTCTAACGCCATGTTCTTAGGACAAAATCTAGAAATATACAAATTACCGTCGTATTCTCAAATCGGGAGACCCGTGGCTGCGGTCTCAGTTCCTACGAATTAGTTTGGTCGCGTGGGTGGTGTTGGTGCCTCCCACGGAGACGATCGGGGGCTATTTCGAGTTTTCACCCTCTAAAGCCACGTTTTTAAGCCTAATTCTATAAATATATAAATTACCGTCGTATTCTCAAATCGGGAGATCCGCGGCTGCGGGGTCAGTTCCTACGAGTTACTTTGGTCCCGTGGGAGGTGTTGGTGTCACCCACGGGGACGTTCGGGGCTTGTTTTGAGTTTTCACACTCTAACGCCATATTTTTATGTCTAAGTCAAGAAATATGCAAATTACCATCGTATTCTCAAATGGGGAGTCTCGCAGGTGCGTGGTCAGTCCCTACGAGTTACATTGGTCCCGTGGGAGGTGTTTATGCCACCCACGAGGACGTTCGGGGGATGTTTCGAGTTTTCACCCTCGAACACCATGTTTTTAAGCCTATGTCTAGAAATATGCAAATTACCGTCGTATTCTAAAACTGGGAGAACCGCGATGGCGTGGTCAGTTCCTACGAGTTACATTGGTCCCGTGGGAGGTGTTGCAGCCAACCATGGGGATGTTTGGGGGCCATTTCGAGTTTTCACCCTCTAACGCCATGTTTTTAAGACTAAGTCTAGAAATATGAAAATTACAATCATATTCTCGAACCGAGAGTCCCGCGGATGCGTGGTCAGTTCCTATGAGTTACATTGGTCCCGTGGGAGGTGTTGGTGCCACCCACGGGTACGTTCGGGTGTTGTTTCGTGTTTTCACCCTCTAACGCCATGTTTTTAAGCCTAAGTCTATAAATATGCAAATTACCATCGTATTCTTAAACCGGGAGTCCCGCGACTGCATGGTCTGTTCCTACGAGTTACATTGGTCCCGTGGGTGGTGTTTGTGCCACCCACGGGGACATTTGGGGGCTGTTTCGAGTTTTCATCCTCTAACGCCATATTTCTAAGCGTAAGTCTAGAAATATGCAAAGTACCGTCGTATAATCAAACCGGGAGTCCCGCGGCTACGTGGTCAGTTCCTACGAGTTACAATGGTCCCGTGGAAGGTGTCGGTGCCACCTACGAGGACGTTCGGCAGCCCTTTCGAGTTTGCATCCTCTAACGCCATGTTTTTAAGCCTAAGTCTAGAAATATACAAATTATCACCGTATTCTCAAACTGGGAGTCCCGTGGCTGTGTAATCAGTTTCTACGAGTTACATGGGTCCCGTGGGAGGTGTTTGTGCCACCCACGGGGACGTTCGGAGGCTGTTTCGAGTTTTCCCACTCTTACGCTATGTTTTTATGCCTAAGTCTAGAGATATGCAAATTACCATGATATTCTCAGACCGGGAGTCTCGCAGCAGCGTGGTCAGTTCCTACGAGTTACATTGGTCCCGTGGGAGGTGTTGGAGCCACCCACGGGTACGTTCGGGGGCCATTTTGAGTTTTCACCCTCTAACGCCATGTTTTTATGCCTAAGTCTATAAATATGCAAATTATAGTCGTATTCTCAAACTGGGAGTCCCGCGGATGCGTGGTCAGTTCCTACGAGTAACTTTGGTCCCGTGGCCGGTAGAAATATGAAAATTACCGTCGTATTCTCAAACCGGGAGACTCGCGATTGCGTGGTCAGTTCCTACGAGTTACTTTGGTCCCGTGGGAGGTGTTGCTGCCATCCATGGAAATGTTCGAGGGTCATTTCTAGTTTTCACCCTCTAACGCCATATTTTTAAGCCTAAGTCTAGAAATATGAAAATTACCATCGTATTCTCCAACTCGGAGTCCCGCAGCTGCGTGGTCAGTTCCTACGAGTTACATTGGTCCCATGGGAGGTGTTGGTGCCACCCACGGGTACGTTCGGGTGTTGTTTCGAGTTTTCATCCTCTAATGCGATGTTTTTATGCCTAAGTCTAGAAATATGCAAATTACAGTCGTATTCTCAAACCGGGAGTCCCACGGATGCGTGGTCAGTTCCTACGAGTTGCTTTGGTCCCGTGGCATTTGTTTGTGCCACCCACGGGGTTGTTCGGGGGTTATTTCGAATTTTCACCCTCTAACACCATGTTGTTAAGCCTATGTCTAGAAATATGCAAATTACCATCGTATTCTCAAACCAGGAGTCCCGCGGCTGCGTGGTCTGTTCCTACGAGTTACATTGGTCCCCTGGGAGGTGTTTGTGCCACCCACGAGGACGTTCAGGTGTTGTTTCGAGTTTTCACCCTCTAACACCATGTTTCTAAGCCTAAGTCTAGAAATATGCAAATTACTGTCGTATTATCAAACCGGGAGTCCCGCGGCCGCGTGGTCAGTTCCTATGAGTTACATTGGTCCCCTGGAAGGTGTCGGTGCCACCCACGGGAAAGTTCGGGGGCCATTTCGAGGTTTCACCCTCTAACGCCCTGTTTTTAAGCCTAAGTCTAGAAATATGCAAATTACCTCCGTATTCTCAAATCGGGAGTCCCGTGACTGCGTGGTGAGTTCCTATGAGTTACATTGGTCCCGTGGGAGGTGTTTGTGCCACCCACGAGGACGTTCGGGGAGTGTTTCGAGTTTTCACCCTCTAACACCATGTTTTTAAGCCTAAGTCTAGAAATATGCAAATTATCGTCGTATTCTCAAATCGGGAGACCCGCGGCTGCAGGCTCAGTTCCTATGAATTACTTTGGTCCCGTGGGTGGTGTTGGTGCCACCCACGGAGATGATCGGTGGCTGTTTCGAGTTTTCACCCTCTAACGCCATGTTTTTAAGCCTAATTCTATTAATATACAAATTACCGTCGTATTCTCAAACCGGGAGACCCGTGGCTGCGGGGTCAGTTCCTACGAGTTACTTTTGTCCAGTGGGAGGTGTTGGTGTTACCCACGGGGACGTTCGGGGGTTGTTTCGAGTTTTCACCCTCTAACGCCATATTTTTATGCCGAAGTCAAGAAATATGCAAATTACCATCGTATTCTCAAACGGGGAGTCCCGCGGCTGCGAGGCCAGTTCCTACGAGTTACATTGGTCACATGGGAGGTGTTGGTGACTCCCATGGAGACGTTTGGAGGTTGTTTCGCGTTTTCACCCTCTAACGCCAAGTTTTTAGGACTAAGTCTAGAAATATGCAAATTACCTTCGTATTCTCAAACCGAGACACCCGCGGTTGCGGACTCATTTCCTACGGATTACTTTGGTCCCGTGGGATGTGTTGGTGTCACCCACGGGGACTTTCGTGGGTTATTTTGAGTTTTCACCCCCTATCGCCATGTTTTTAAGCCTAAGTCTTGAAATATGTAAATTACCATCGTATTCTCAAACTGGGAGTCCCGCGGCTGCGTGGTCAGTTCCTACGTGTTACATTGGACACGTGGGAGGTGTTTGTGCCACCCACGGGGACGTTCGGGGGCTGTTTTGAGTTTTCACTTTCTAACTTTATGTTTTTATGCCTAAGTCTAGAAATATGCAAATTAACGTCGTATACTCAAACCGGGTGACCCGCAGCCGCGGGGTCGGTTCCTACTAGTTACATTGGTCCCGTGGGAGGTGTTGCTGCCATCCATGGGGATGTTCGGGGGACGTTTCGAGTTTTCACCCTCTACGCCATGTTTTTAGGCCTAAGTTTAGAAATATGGAAATTACCGTCGTATTCTCAAATCAGGAGTCCCGCGACTGCGTGGTCAATTCCTATGAGTTACATTGGTCCCGTAGGAGGTGTTTGTGCCACCCACGGGGATGTTCGGAGGATGTTTCGAGTTTTCACCCTCTAACGCTATATTTTTATGCCTAAGCCTAGAAATATGCAAATTAACGTCGTATTCTCAGACCGGGAGTCTCGCAGCTACGTGGTCAGTTCCTACGAGTTACATTGGTCCCATGGGAGGTGTTGCTGCCATCTATGGGGATGTTCGGGGGCCATTTCAAGTTTTCACCCTCTAACACCATATTTTTAAGCCTAATTCTAGAAATATGAATATTACCATCGTATTCTCAAACCGGGAGTCCCGCGACTGCGTGGTCAGTTACTACGAGTTACATTGGTCTCGTGGAACGTGTCGGTGCCACCCACGGGGACGTTCGGTGTTTGTTTCGAGTTTTCACCCTCTAACGCCATATTTTTATGCCTAAGTCAAGAAATATGCAAATTACCATCGTATTCTCAAATGGGGAGTCCCGCGGCTGCGTGGCCAGTTCCTACGAGTTACATTGGTCATGTGGGAGGTGTTGGTGACAACCACGGGGACATTCGGGGGCTGTTTTGATTTTTCACCCTCTAACGCCGTGTTCTTAAGACTAAGTCTAGAAATATGTAAAATATCATCGTATTCTCAAATCGGGAGACCCGCGGTTGCGGGATCTTTTCCTACGTATTACTTTGGTCCCATGGGAGGTGTTGGTGTAACCCACGGGGACGTTCGGGGGTTGTTCCGAGTTTTCACCCCCTATCGCCATGTTTTTAAGCCTAAGTCTTGAAATATGAAAATTACCATCGTATTCTCAAACTGGGAGTCCCGCGGCTGCGTGGTCAGTTCCTACGTGTTACATTGGTCCCGTGGGAGGTGTTTGTGCCACCCAGGGGGACGTTCGGGGGCTGTTTTGAGTTTTCACTTTCTAACTCCATGTTTTTATGCCTAAGTCTAGAAATATGAAAATTACCGTCGTATACTCAAACCGGGTGACCCGCAGTCACGGGGTTGGTCCCTACTAGTTACATTGTTCCCGTGGGAGGTGTTGCTGCCATCCATGGGGATGTTCGGGGGACGTTTCGAGTTTTCACCCTCTACGCCATGTTTTTAAGCCTAGGTTTATAAACATGCAAATTACCGTCGTATTCTCAACCCGGGAGTCCCGCGGTTGCGTGGTCAATTCCTATAAGTTACATTGGTCCCGTGGGAGGTGTTTGTGCCACCCACGGGGACGTTCAGGGGTTGTTTCGAGTTTTCACCCTCTCACGCCATATTTTTATGCCTAAGTTAAGAAATATGCAAATTTCCATCGTATTCTCAAACGGGGAGTCTCGCAGCTGCGTGCCCAGTTCCTACGAGTTACATTGGTCCCGTGGGAGGTGTTGCTGCCATCTATGGGGATGTTCGGGGGCCATTTTGAGTTTTCACCCTCTAACGCCATGTTTTTAAGCTTAAGTCTAAAAATATGCAAATTACCGTCGTATTCTCAAACCAGGAGACCCGCGGCTGCGGGGTCAGTTCCTACGAGATACTTTGGTCCCGTGGGAGGTGTTGGTCACACCCACGGGGAACTTTGGTGGTTGTTTCGAGTTTTCACCCTCTAATGCCATGTTGTTAAGCCTAAGTCTAGAAATATGCAAAATATCATCGTATTCTCAAACCGGGAGTCCCGCGGCTTCGTGGTCTTTTCCTACGAGTTACATTGGTCCCTTGGGAGGTGTTTGGACGTTCGGGGGCTGTTTCGAGTTTTCACCCTCTAACGCCATGTTTCTAAGCCTAAGTCTAGAAATATGCAAATTACCATCATATTCTCAAATCGGGTGTCCCGTGGTTGCGTGGTCAGTTCCTACGAGTTTCTTTGGTCCCGTGGCAGGTGTTTGTGCCACCCACGGGGACGTTCGGGGTTGTTCCGACTTTTCACCCTCTAACGCCATGTTGTTAAGCCTAAGTCTAGAAATATACAAATTACCATCGTATTCTAAAACCGGGAGTCCCGCGGCTACGTGGTTTGTTCCTACGAGTTACATTGGTCCCATGGGAGGTATTTGTGCCACCCACGGGCACGTTCGGGGGATGTTTCGAGTTTTCACCCTATAAAGCCATGTTTCTGAGCCTAAGTCTAGAAATATATAAATTACCGTCGTATTCTCAAACCGAGAGTCCCGTGACTGCGTGGTCAGTTCCTACGAGTTAATTGGTCTCGTGGGAGGTGTTTCTGCCACCCACGGGGACGTTCGTGGGCTCTTTCGAGTTTTCACCCTCTAATGCAATGTTTTTAAGCCTAAGTATAGAAAGATGCAAATTACCATCGTAATCCCAGACCGGGAGTCTCGTAGCTACCTGGTCAGTTTCTACAAGTTACATTGGTCCCGTGGGAGTTATTGCTTCCATTCATGGGAATGTTCAGGGGCCGTTTCATGTTTTCACCCTCTAACGCCATGTTTTTAGGCCTAAGTCTAGAAATATGAAAATTACCATCGTATTCTCAAACCGGGAGTCCCTCGGCTACGTGGTCTGTTCCTACGAGTTACATTGGTCCCGTGGAAGGTGTCTGTGCTACCCACGGGGACGTTCGGGGGCCGTTTCAAGTTTTCACCCTCAAACGCAATGTTTTTAAGTTTATGTCTACAAATATGCAAATTACTGCGGTATTCTCAAATTGGGAGTCCGGCGGCTGTGTGGTCAGTTCCTACGAGTTACATCGACCCCGTTGGAGGTGTTTGTGCCACCCACGAGGACGTTCGGGGGCTGTTTCGAGTTTTCACCCTCTAACACCATGTTTTTAAGCCTAAGTATAGAAATTTTAAAATTACCGTCGTATTCTCAAACTGGGAGTCCCGCGGCTGAGTGGTCAGTTCCTACGAGTTACATTGGTCCCATGGGAGGTGTTGGTCCCATCCACGGGGACGTTTGGGGGCTGTTTTAAGTTTTCACCCTCGAACGCCATCTCTTTCTTAAGTCTAAAAATATGAAAATTACCATCGTATTCTCAAACCGAGAGTCCCGTGACTACGTGGTCAGTTCCTACGAGTTACATTGGTCCTGTGGGAGGTGTTGGTGGCACCCACGAGGACTTTTGGGGGCTGTTTTGACTTTTAACCCTATAATGCCATGTTTTTAAGCCCGAGTCTAGAAATATGCAAAATACCATCGTATTCTTAAACCGGGAGTCCCGCGGCTGTGTGGTCAGTTCCTACGAGTTACATTGGTCCCTTAAGAGGTGTTTGTGCCACCCACGAGGACGTTCGGGGGTTGTTTTGAGTTTTCACCCTCTAATGCCATGTTTTTAATCTTAAGTCTAGAAATATGCAAATTACCCTCGTATTCTCAAATCGGGTGACCAGCGGTCGCAGGGTTAGTTCCTACGAGTTACATTGGTCCCATGGGAGGTGTTGCTGCCATCCATGGGGATGTTCGGGGACCGTTTCGAGTTTTCACCCTCTAATGCCATGTTTTTAAGCCTAAGTCTAGAAATATGCAATTTACCGTCGTATTCTCAAATCGAGTGTCCCGCGGTTGCGTGGTCAGTTCCTACGAGTTACTTTGGTCCCGTGGCAGGTGTTTGTGCCACCCACGGGGACGTTCGGGGTTTTTTTTGACTTTTCACCCTCTAACGCCATGTTGTTAAGCCTAAGTCTAGAAATATGAAAATTACCATCGTATTCTCAAACCGGGAGTCCCGCAGCTGCGTGGTCTGTTCCTACGAGTTACATTGGTCCCGTGGGAGGTGTTTCTGCCACCCACGGGGACGTTCGGGGGCTCTTTCGAGTTTTCACCCTCTAACGCTACGTTTTTAAACCTAAGTATAGAAATATGCAAATTACCATCGTAATCCCAGACCGGGAGACTCGCAGCTGCGTGGTCAGTTCCTACGAGTTACATTGGTCCCGTGGGAGTTGTTGTTTCCATTCATGGGAATATTCGGGGGCCGTTTCGAGTTTTCACCCTCTAACGCCACGTTTTTTTGGCCTAAGTCTAGAAATATGAAAATTACCATCCAATTCTCAAACCGGGAGTCCCTTGGCTACGTGTCTGTTCTTACGAGTTACATTGGTCCCGTGGGAGGTGTTGGTGCCACCCACGGGGACGTCCGGATGTTGTTTCGATTTTTCACCCTCTAATGCCATGTTTTTAAGCCTACGTCTAGAAATATGCAAATTACAGTCGTATTCTCAAGATGGAAGTCCCGCGGCTGAGTGGTCAGTTCCTACGAGTTACTTTGGTCTCATGGCAGGTGTTCGTGCAACCCACGGGGACCTTCGGTGGTTGTTTCTAGTTTTCACCCTCTAATGCCATGTTTTTAAGCCTAAGTCTAGAAATATGCAAATTATCGTCATATTCTCAAACCGGGAGTCCCGCGGCTGCGTGGTCTGTTCCTAAGAGTTACATTGGTCCCTTGGGAGGTGTTTGTGCCACCCACGGGGACGTTCGGGGGCTATTTCGAGTTTTCACCCTCTAATGCCATATTTCTAAGCCTAAGTCTAGAAATATGCAAATTAACATCGTATTCTCAAACCGGGAGTTTTGCAGTTGCGTGGTCACTTCCTACGAGTCACATTGGTCCCGTGGAAGGTGTCTGTGCTACCCACGAGGACGTTCGGGGGCTGTTTCGAGTTTTCACCCTCAAACGCCATGTTTTTAAGCCTATATCTAGAAATATGCAAATTACAGCGGTATTCTTAAATCGGGAGCCCGACGGATATGTGGTCAGTTCCTACGAGTTACATCGGTCCCGTTGGAGGTGTTTGTGCCACCCACAAGGACGTTCGGGGGCTGTTTCGAATTTTCACCCTCTAACGCCATGTTTTTAAGCCTAAGTATAGAAATATTCAAATTACCATCGTATTCTCAAATCGGGAGTCCCGCGGTTGAGTGGTCAGTTCCTACGAGTTACATTGGTCCCATGGGAGGTGTTGGTCCCACCCATGGGAACGTTCGGGGGCTGTTTTGAGTTTTCACCCTCAAATGCCATCTTTTTCTTAAGTCTAAAAATATGAAAATTATCATCGTATTCTCAAACCGAGAGTCCCGTGACTACGTGGTCAGTTCCTACGAGTTACGTTGGTCCCGTGGGACCCACGAGGACTTTCGGGGGCTGTTTTGAGTTTTCACCCTATAACGCCTTGTTTTTAAGCCTAAGTCTAGAAATATGCAAATTACCATCGTATTCTCAAACCGGGAGTCCCGCGGCTGTGTGGTCAGTTCCTACGAGTTACATTGGTCCCGTAGGAGGTGTTTGTGCCAACCACGAGGACGTTCAAGGGCTGTTTTGAGTTTTCACCCTATAATGCCATGTTTTTAATCCTAAGTCTAGAAATATGCAAATTACCCTCGTATTCTCAAACCGGGTGACCAGCGGTCGCGGGTTCAGTTCCTACGAGTTACATTGGTCCCGTGGGAGGTGTTGCTGCCATCCATTGGGATGTTCGAGGTCCGTTTCAAGTTTTCACCCTATAATGCCATCTTTTTAAGCCTAAGTCTAGAAATATGCAAATTACCATCATATTCTCAAATCGGGTGTCCCGCGGTTGCGTGGTCAGTTCCTACGATTTACTTTGGTCCCGTGGGAGGTGTTTGTGCCACCCACGGGGACGTTCGGGGGTTGTTCTGACTTTTCACCCTCTAACGCCATGTTGTTAAGCCTAAGTCTAAAAATATACAAATTACCATCGTATTCTGAAACCGGGAGTCCCGCGGCTGCGTGGTCTGTTCCTACGAGTTACATTTGTCCCGTGGGAGGTATTTGTGCCACCCACGGGGACGTTCGGGGGATGTTTCGAGTTTTCACCCTATAAAGCCATGTTTCTGAGCCTAAGTCTAGAAATATAGAAATTACCGTCGTATTCTCAAACCGAGAGTCCCGTGACAGCGTGGTTAGTTCCTACGAGTTACATTGGTCCCGTGGAAGGTGTCCGTGCCAACCACGGGGACGTTCAGGGGCCGTTTAGAGTTTTGATCCTCTAACGCCATGTTTTTTAGCCTAATTCTAGAAATATGAAAATTACCGCCGTATTCTAAAACCGGGACTCCCGCGGCTGCGTTGTCTATTCCTACGAGTTACATTGGTCCCGTG
The DNA here is from genome assembly GCA_949130495.1 of Sambucus nigra. Classification (NCBI taxonomy): domain Eukaryota; kingdom Viridiplantae; phylum Streptophyta; class Magnoliopsida; order Dipsacales; family Adoxaceae; genus Sambucus; species Sambucus nigra. The sequence goes on along the minus strand of OX422212.1, from coordinate 473,862,296 downwards.
GGAGTTGTTTGTGCCACCCACGAGGACGTTCGGGGGGCGTTTCGAGTTTTCACCCTCTAACGCCATGTTTCTAAACCTAAGTCTAGATATATGCAAATTACCGTCGTATTCTCAAACCGGGAGTCTCGCGACTGCGTGGTCAGTTCCTACGAGTTACATTGGTCCCGTGGAAGGTGTCGGTGCCACCCACGGGGACGTTTGGGGGCCGTTTCGAGTTTTCACCCTCTAAAGCCATGTTTTTAAGCCTAAGTCTAGAAATATGCAAATTATCGTTGTATTCTCAAACCGGGAGTCCCACGGCTGCGTGGTCAGCTCCTACGAGTTATATTGGTCCCGTGGGAGGTGTTTGTGCCACCCACGAGGACGTTCAGGGGGTGTTTCGAGTTTTCAACGTCTAACACCATGTTTTTAAGCCTAAGTCTATAAATATGCAAATTATCATCGTATTCTCAAACCGGAAGACCCGTGGCTGCGGGCTCAGTTTCTACGGATTACTTTGGACCCGTGGGAGGTTTTGGTGCCATCCATGGAGACGAACGGGGGCCGTTTCGAGTTTTCATCCTGTAACGCCATGTTTTTAAGCCTAATACTATAAATATGCAAATTACTGTCGTTTTCTCAAACCAGGAGACCCGCGGCTGCGAGGTCTGTTCCTACGAGTTACTTTGGTCCCGTGGGAGGTGTTGGTGTCGCCCACGGGGAACTTTGGTGGTTGTTTCGAGTTTTCACCCTCTAATGCCATGTTGTTAAGCCTAAGTCTAAAAATATGCAAATTAACGTAGTATTCTAAAATCGGGAGTCCCGCGGATTGGTGGTCTTTTCCTACGAGTTACATTGGTCCATTGGCAGGTGTTTGTGACACCCACGAGGACATTCGGGGGCGGTTTTGAGTTTTCACCCTCTAATGCCATGTTTTTAATCCCAGGTCTAGAAATATGAAAATTACCCTCGTATTCTCAAATCGGGTGACCAACGATCGCGGGGTCAGTTCCTACGAGTGACATTGGTCCCACGGGAGGTGTTGCTGCCATCCATGGGGATGTTCGGGGTCCATTTCGAGTTTTCACCCTCTAATTCCATGTTTTTTAGCCTAAGTCTAGAAATATGCAAAGTACCGTGGTATTCTCAAATCGGGTGTCCCGCGGTTGCGTGGTCAGTTCCTACGAGTTACTTCGGTCCCGTGGAAGGTGTTTGTGCCACCCACGGGGACGTTCGGGGGTTGTTTCGACTTTTCACCCTCTAACGCCATGTTGTTGAACCTAAGTCTAGAAATATGCAAATTACCGTCGTATTATCAAACCGAGAGTTCCGCGGCTGCGTGGTCTCTTCCTACGAGTTACATTGGTCCCGTGGGAGGTGTTTGTGCCAGCCACGGGGACGTTTGGGGGTTGTTTCGAGTATTCACCCTATAAAGCCATGTTTCTGAGCCTAAGTCTAGAAATATATAAATTACCATCGTATTCTCAAACCGAGAGTCCTGTGACTACGTGGTTAGTTCCTATGAGTTACATTGGTCTCATGGAAGGTGTCCGTGCCACCCACGGGGACGTTCGGGGGCTGTTTCGAGTTTTCACCCTCTAACACCATGTTTTTTAGCCTAAGTCTAGAAATATGCAAATTATCGTTGTATTCTCAAACCGGGAGTCCCGTGGCGGCGTGGTCAGATCCTACGAGTTACATTGGTCCCGTGGGAGGTGTTTGTGCCACCCACGAAGACGTTCAGGGGGTGTTTCGAGTTTTCACCCTCTAACACCATGTTTTTAATCCTAAGTCTATAAATATGCAAATTATCGTCGTATTCTAAAACCGAAAGACCCGCGGCTGCGGGGTCAGTTCCTACGGATTACTTTGGTCCCGTGGGAGGTTTTGGTGCCACCCACGGAGACGATCGAGGGCTGTTTCGAGTTTTCACCCTCTAACGCCATGTTTCTAAGCCTAATTTTATAAATATGCAAATTACCGTCTTATTCTCAAACCGGGATACCCGCGGCTGCGGGGTCAGTTCCTACGAGTTAGTTTGGTCCCGTGGGAGGTGTTGGTGTCACCCACGTTGACGTTCGGGGGTTGTTTCGAGTTTTCACCCTCTAACGCCATGTTTTTAATCCTAAGTCTAAAAATATGCAAATTATCACCGTATTCTCAAACCGAGAGTCCCGTGGCTGCGTGGTCAGTTCCTACGAGTTACATTGGTCCCGGGGGAGGTGTTTGTGCCACCCACGAGGACGTTCGAGGGTTGTTTCGAGTTTTCTCCCTCTAACGCCATTTTGTTAAGCCTAAGTCTACAAATATTCAAATTACTGTTGTATTCTCAAACCGGGAGTCCCGCGGCTGCGTGGTCTGTTCCTACGGGTCACATTGGTCCCGTGGGAGGTGTTTGTGCCATCCATGAGGACATTCGGTGGCCGTTTCGAGTTTTCACCCTCTAACGCCATGTTTCTAAGTCTATGTCTAGAAATATGAAAATTACCGTCGTATTCTCAAACTGGGAGTCCTGCGGCAGCGTGGTCTGTTCCTATGAGTTATATTGGTCCCGTGTAGGTGTCGGTGCCATCCACGGGGACGTTCGGGGGATGTTTCGAGTTTTCACCTTCTAACGTCATGTTTTAAGCCTAAGTCTAGAAATATGCAAATTATCGTTGTATTCTCAAACCGGGAGTCCCGTGGCTGCGTGGTCGGCTCCTACGAGTTACATTGGTCCCGTGGGAGGTGTTTGTGCCACCCACGAGCACGTTCAACGGGTGTTTTGAGTTTTCACCCTCTAACACCATGTTTTTAAGCCTAAGTCTAGAAATATGCAAATTACAGTCGTATTCTCAAACCGGGAGACCCGCGGCTGCAAGCTCAGTTCCTACGGATTACTTTGGTCCTGTGGCAGGTGTTTGTGCCACCCGCGGGGACGATCGGGGGTTGTTTTGACTTGTCACCCTCTAACACCATATTTTTAAGCCTATGTCTAGAAATATGCAAATTACCGTCGTATTCTCAAACCGAAAGACCCGCGACTGCGGGATCAGTTCCTACGGTTTATTTTTGTCCCGTGGGAGGTTTTGGTGCCACGCACGGAGACGATCGGGGGCTGTTTCGAGTTTTCACCCTCTAACGCCATGTTTTTAAGCCTAATTTTATAAATATGAAAATTACCATCTTATTCTAAAACCGGGAGACCCACGGCTGCGGGGTCAGTTCCTACGTGTTACTTTGGTCCCGTGGGAGGTGTTGGTGTCACCCACGGGGACGTTCGGGGGTTATTTCGAGTTTTCACCCTCTAATGCCATATATATGTATTCCTATGTCAAGAAAGATGCAAATTAACATCCCATTCTCAAACCAGGAGTCCAGCGGCTGTGTGGTCTGTTCCTACGAGTTACATTGGTCCCTTGGGAGGTGTTCGTGCCACCCACGGGGACGTTCGGGTGTTGTTTCGAGTTTTCACCCTCTAATGACATGTTTTTAAGCCTAAGTCTATAAATATGCAAATTACAGTGGTATTCTCAAATCGGGAGTCCCGCGAATGCGTGGTTAGTTTCTACGAGTTACTTTGGTCCCGTGGCAGGTGTTTGTGCCACCCACGGGGACGTTCGAGTTTTCACCCTCTAACGCCATGTTGTTAAGCCTAAGTTTGGAAATATGCAAATTACCATCGTATTCCCAAATCGAGAGTCCCGCGGCTGTGTGGTCTGTTCCTACGAGTTACATTGGTCCCGTGGGAGGTGTTTGTGCCACCCACGGGGACATTCAGGGGCCGTTTCGAGTTTTCACCCTCTAACGCCATGTTTTTAATCCTAAGTCTAGAAATATGCAAATTCACCGTATTCTCAAACCGAGAGTCCCGTGGCTGAGTGGTCAGTTCCTACGAGTTACATTGGTCCCGTGGGAGGTGTTTGTGCCACCCACGAGGACGTTCGAGGGGTGTTTTGAGTTTTCACCCTCTAACACCATGTTTTTAAGCCTAAGTCTAGAAATATGAAAATTACCATCGTATTCTCAAACCGGGAGACCCGCGGCTGCGGGCTCAGTTCCTTCAGATTACTTTAGTCCCGTGGGAGGTGTTGGTGTCACCCACGGGGACGTTTGGGGGTTATTTTAATTTTTCACTCCCTATCGCCATGTTTTTAGGCCTAAGTCTAGAAATATGAAAATTACCGTCGTATTCTCAAACCGGGAATCCCGTGGCTGCATGGTCAGTTCCTATGAGTTACATTCATCCCGTGGGAGGTGTTTCTGCCACCCACGAGGACGTTGGGGTCTCTTTCGAGTTTTCACCCTCTAACGCTATGTTTTTAAGCCTAAGTATAGAAATATGCAAATTACTATGGTAATCCCAGACCGGGAGTCTCGCAGTTGCGTGGTCAATTCCTACGAGTTACATTGGTCCCGTGGGAGGTGTTGCTGCCATCCATGGGGATGTTCGGGGGACGTTTCGAGTTTTCACCCTCTACGCCATGTTTTTAAGCCTAAGTCTAAAAATATGCAAATTACCGTTGTATTATCAACCCGGGAGTCCCGCGGCTACGTTGTCAATTCCTATGAGTTACATTGGTCCCGTGGGAGGTGTTTGTGCCACCCACGGGGACGTTCGGAGGCTGTTTCGAGTTTTCACCCTCTAATGCCTTATTGTTAAGCCTAAGTCTAAAAATATGCAAATTACCGTCGTATTCTCAAATCGGGAGTCCCGCGGCTGCGTGGTCACGTCCTACGAGTTACATTGGTCCTGTGGGAGGTGTTGCAGCCATCCATGGGGATGTTCGGGGGCCATTTCGAGTTTTCACCCTCTAACGCCATATTTTTAAGACTAAGTCAAGAAATATAAAAATTACCATTGTAATCCCGAACCGGGAGTCCCGCGGCTGCGTGGTCAGTTACTAAGAGTTACATTGGTCCCGTGGGAGGTGTAGGTGCCACCCACGGGTACGTTCGGGTGTTGTTTCGAGTTTTCACCCTCTAACGTCATGTTTTTAAGCCTAATTTTATAAATATGCTAATTATCATCGTATTCTCAAACCGGGAGTCTCGTGGCTGCGTGGTCAGTTCCTAAGAGTTACATTGGTCCCGTGGGAGGTGTTCGTGCCACCCACGAGGACGTTCGAGGGGTGTTTTGAGTTTTCACCCTCTAACACCATGTCTTTAATCCTAAGTCTAGAAATATGCAAATTACCATCGTAATCTCAAATCGGGAGACCCGCGGTTTTGGGATCAGTTCCTATGGATTACTTTGGTGTCGTGGGTGGTGTTAGTGTTACCCACGGGGATGGTCGGGGGTTATTTTGATTTTTCACCCCCTATCGCCATGTTTTTAAGCCTAAGTTTAGAAATATGAAAATTACCGTCGTATTCTCAAACCGGGAATCCCGCGGCTACGTGGTCAGTTCCTACGAGTTACATTGGTCCCGTGGGAGGTGTTTCTGCCACCCACGGGGACGTTCGGAGGCTCTTTTGAGTTTTCACCCTCTAACGCTATGTTTTTAAGCCCAAGTATAGAAATATGCAAATTACCATCGTAATCCCAGACCGAGAGTCTCGCAGTTGCGTGGTCAGTTCCTACGAGTTACATTGGTCCCGTGGGAGCTTTTGCTTCCATCCATGGGAATGTTCGGGGGCGGTTTTGAGTATTCACCCTCTAATGCAATGTTTTCAGGCCTAAGTCTAGAAATTTGTAAATTATCATCCTATTCTCAAACCGAGAGTCCCTCGGCTACGTGGTCAGTTCCTACGAGTTACATTGGTCCCGTGGGAGGAGTTGGTGCCACCCCCGGGGACGTTCTGTTGTTGTTTCGATTTTTCACGCTCTAACGGCATGTTTTTAAGCCTAAGTCTAGAAATATGCAAATTACAGTTGTATTCTCAAACTAGGAGTCCCGCGACTAAGTGGTCAGTTCCTACGTGTTACTTAGGTCCCGTGGCAGGTGTTCGTGCCACCCACGGGGACCTTTGGTGGTTGTTTCAAGTTATTACCCTCTAACGCCATGTTGTTAAGCCTAAGTCTAGAAATATGTAAATTATCATCGTATTCTCAGACCGAGAGTCCCGCGGCTGCGTGGTCAGTTCCTACAAGTTACATTGGTCCCGTGGAAGGTGTCTGTACTACCCATGGGGATGTTCGGGGGCTGTTTCGAGTTTTCACCCACTAACGCCAGGTTCTTAAGCCTAAGCCTAGAAATATACAAATTACCGTCATATTCTCAAACCGGGAGTCCCGCGTCTGCGTGGTCTGTTCCTACGAGTTACATTGGTCCCTTGGGAGGTGTTCGTGCCACCCACGGGGACGTTCGAGGGCTATTTTGAGTTTTCACCCTCTAACGCCATGTTTCTAAGCCTAAGTCTAGAAATATCCAAATTGCCATCGTATTCTCAAACCGGGAGTCCCGCGGCGGCGTGGTCAGTTCCTACAAGTTACATTGGTCCCGTGGAAGGTGTTTGTGCTACCCACGGGGACGTTTGGGGGACGTTTCGAGTTTTCACCCTCAAATTCCATGTTTTTAAGCCTAAGTCTAAAAATATGCAAACTATCGCCGTATTCTGAAATCGGGAGTCCGGTGGCTATGTGGTCAGTTCCTACGAGTTATATCGATCCCGTGGGAGGTGTTTGTGCCACCCACGAGGACGTTCGGGGGTTATTTCGAGTTTTCACCCTCTAACATCATGTTTTTATGCCTAAGTCTAGAAATATTCAAATTACCATCGTATTTTCAAATCGGGAGTTCCGCGGCTGAGTGGTCAGTTCCAACGAGTTACATTGGTCCCATGGGAGATGTTGTTCCCACCCACGGGGATGTTCGGGGGCTGTTTTGAGTTTTCACCCTCTAACGTCATCTTTTTCTTAAGTTTACAAATATGAAAATTACCGTCGTATTCTCAAACCGAGATTCCCACGGCTGCGTGGTCTGTTCTTACGAGTTACATTGGTCCCGTGGGAGGTGTTGGTGGCACCCACGAGGACTTTCGGGCGATGTTTCGAGTTTTCACCCTATAATGCCATGTTTTTAAGCCTAAGTCTAGAAATATGCAAAATACCGTCGTATTCTAAAACCAGGAGTCCCGCGGCTGTGTGGTCAGTTCCTACGAGTTACATTAGTCCCGTGGAAGGTGTCTGTGCTACCCACGGGGACGTTCGGGGGTCGTTTTGAGTTTTCACCCACTAACGCCAGGTTTTTAAGCCTAAGCCTAAAAATATGCAAATTACTGTCATATTCTCAAGCTGGGAGTCCCGCGGCTGCGTGGTATGTTCCTACGAGTTACATTGGTCCCTTGGGAGGTGTTTGTGCCACCTACGGGGACGTTCGGGGGCCGTTTCGAGTTTTCACCCACTAACGCCAGGTTTTTAAGCCTAAGCCTATAAATATGCAAATTACCGTCATATTCTCAAACCGGGAGTCCCGCGACAGCGTGGTCTGTTCCTACGAGTTACATTGGTCCCTTGGGAGGTGTTTGTGCCACCCACGGGGACGTTTGAGGGCTATTTTGAGTTTTCACCCTCTAACGCCATGTTTCTAAGCCTAAGTCTAGAAATATACAAATTACCATCATATTCTCAAACTGGGAGTCCCGCGGCTGCGTGGTCAGTTCCTATAAGTTACATTGGTCCCGTGGATGGTGTCTGTGGTACCCACGGGGACGTTTAGGGGAAGGTTTGAGTTTTCACCCTCAAATGCCATGTTTTTAAGCCCAAGTCTAAAAATATGCGAACTATCACCGTATTCTCAAATCGGGAGTCCGGTGGCTATGTGGTCAGTTCCTACGAGTTACATCGGTCCCGTGGGAGGTGTTTGTGCCACCCACGAGGACGTTCGGGGGCTGTTTCGAGTTTTCACCCTCTAACGTCATGTTTTTATGCCTAAGTCTAGAAATATTCAAATTACCATCGTATTCTCAAACCGGGAGTCCCGCGGCTGAGTGGTCAGTTCGTACGAGTTACATTGGTCCCATGGGAGGTGTTGTTCCCACCCACGGGGATGTTCGGGGGCTGTTTTGAGTTTTCACCCTCTAACGTCATCTTTTTCTTAAGTCTACAAATATGAAAATTACCGTCGTATTCTCAAACCGGGAGTCCCGCGTCTGCGTGGTCTGTTCCTACGAGTTACATTGGTCCCTTGGGAGGTGTTCGTGCCACCCACGGGGACGTTCGAGGGCTATTTTGAGTTTTCACCCTTTAACGCCATGTTTCTAAGCCTAAGTCTAGAAATATCCAAATTGCCATCGTATTCTCAAACCGGGAGTCCCGCGGCGGCGTGGTCAGTTCCTACAAGTTACATTGGTCCCGTGGAAGGTGTTTGTGCTACCCACGGGGACGTTTGGGGGACGTTTCGAGTTTTCACCCTCAAATTCCATGTTTTTAAGCCTAAGTCTAAAAATATGCAAACTATCGCCGTATTCTGAAATCGGGAGTCCGGTGGCTATGTGGTCAGTTCCTACGAGTTATATCGATCCCGTGGGAGGTGTTTGTGCCACCCACGAGGACGTTCGGGGGTTATTTCGAGTTTTCACCCTCTAACATCATGTTTTTATGCCTAAGTCTAGAAATATTCAAATTACCATCGTATTTTCAAATCGGGAGTTCCGCGGCTGAGTGGTCAGTTCCAACGAGTTACATTGGTCCCATGGGAGATGTTGTTCCCACCCACGGGGATGTTCGGGGGCTGTTTTGAGTTTTCACCCTCTAACGTCATCTTTTTCTTAAGTTTACAAATATGAAAATTACCGTCGTATTCTCAAACCGAGATTCCCACGGCTGCGTGGTCTGTTCTTACGAGTTACATTGGTCCCGTGGGAGGTGTTGGTGGCACCCACGAGGACTTTCGGGCGATGTTTCGAGTTTTCACCCTATAATGCCATGTTTTTAAGCCTAAGTCTAGAAATATGCAAAATACCGTCGTATTCTAAAACCAGGAGTCCCGCGGCTGTGTGGTCAGTTCCTACGAGTTACATTAGTCCCGTGGAAGGTGTCTGTGCTACCCACGGGGACGTTCGGGGGTCGTTTTGAGTTTTCACCCACTAACGCCAGGTTTTTAAGCCTAAGCCTAAAAATATGCAAATTACTGTCATATTCTCAAGCTGGGAGTCCCGCGGCTGCGTGGTATGTTCCTACGAGTTACATTGGTCCCTTGGGAGGTGTTTGTGCCACCTACGGGGACGTTCGGGGGCCGTTTCGAGTTTTCACCCACTAACGCCAGGTTTTTAAGCCTAAGCCTATAAATATGCAAATTACCGTCATATTCTCAAACCGGGAGTCCCGCGACAGCGTGGTCTGTTCCTACGAGTTACATTGGTCCCTTGGGAGGTGTTTGTGCCACCTACGGGGACGTTTGAGGGCTATTTTGAGTTTTCACCCTCTAACGCCATGTTTCTAAGCCTAAGTCTAGAAATATACAAATTACCATCATATTCTCAAACTGGGAGTCCCGCGGCTGCGTGGTCAGTTCCTATAAGTTACATTGGTCCCGTGGATGGTGTCTGTGGTACCCACGGGGACGTTTAGGGGAAGGTTTGAGTTTTCACCCTCAAATGCCATGTTTTTAAGCCCAAGTCTAAAAATATGCGAACTATCACCGTATTCTCAAATCGGGAGTCCGGTGGCTATGTGGTCAGTTCCTACGAGTTACATCGGTCCCGTGGGAGGTGTTTGTGCCACCCACGAGGACGTTCGGGGGCTGTTTCGAGTTTTCACCCTCTAACGTCATGTTTTTATGCCTAAGTCTAGAAATATTCAAATTACCATCGTATTCTCAAACCGGGAGTCCCGCGGCTGAGTGGTCAGTTCGTACGAGTTACATTGGTCCCATGGGAGGTGTTGTTCCCACCCACGGGGATGTTCGGGGGCTGTTTTGAGTTTTCACCCTCTAACGTCATCTTTTTCTTAAGTCTACAAATATGAAAATTACCGTCGTATTCTCAAACCGAGAGTCCCGTGACTGCGTGGTCTGTTCTTACGAGTTACATTGGTCCCGTGGGAGGTGTTGGTGGCACCCACGAGGAATTTCGGGGCTGTTTCGAGTTTTCACCCTGTAATGCCATGTTTTTAAGCCGAAGTCTAGAAATATGCAAATTATCGTCGTATTCTCAAACCGGGAGTCCCGCGGCTTTGTGGTCAGTTCCTACGACTTACATTGGTCTTGTAGGAGGTGTTTGTGGCACCGACGAGGACGTTCGGGGGCTGTTTCGAGTTTTCACCCTCTAATGCCATGTTTTTTATCCTTAGTCTAGAAATATGCAAATTACCCTCGTATTCTCAAACTGGGTGATCAGCGGCCACGGGGTCAGTTCCTACGAGTTACATTGGTCCCATGGGAGGTGTTACTGCCATCCATGGTGATGTTTGGGGTCCATTTCGAGTTTTCACCCTCTAATGCCATGTTTTTAATCCTAAGTCTAGAAATATGCAAATTACCGTCGTATTCTCAAATCGGGTGTCCCGCGGCTGCGTGGTCATTTCCTACGTGTTACATTAGTCCCGTGGGAGGTCTTTATGCCACCCACGGGGACGTTCAGAGGCTGTTTCGAGGTTTCACCCTCTAATGCTATGTTTTTACGCCTATGTCTAGAAATACGCAAATTATGGTCGTATTCTCAGACCGGGAGTCCCGCGGCTGCGTGGTCAGTTCCTACGAGTTACATAGGTCCCGTGGGAGGTGTTGGTCCCACCCACGTGTACGTTCGGGGGCTGTTCCGAGTTCTCACCCTCTACGCCATGTTTTTATTAAGTCTTAAAATGTGAAAATTATCTTTGTATTCTCAAACCGGGAGTCCCGCGGCTGCTTGATCTGTTCCTACGACTTACATTGGTCCCGTGGGAGGTGTTTGTGCCACCCAAGGGGACGTTCGGGGGCTGTTTCGAGTTTACACCCTATAAAGCCTTGTTTCTGAGCCTAAGTCTATAAATATACAGTCGTATTCTCAAACCGGGAGTCCCGTGACGGCGTGGTTAGTTCCTACAAGTTACAGTGGTCCCGTGGAAGGTGTCTGTCCCACCCATGGGGACGTTCGGGGGCCGTTTCGAGTTTTCACCCTCTACCACCATGATTTTAAGCCTAAGTCTAGAAATATGCAAATTACCGCCGTATTCTCAAATCGGGAGTCCGATGGCTGTGTGGTCAGTTCCAATGAGTTACATCGGTCCCGTGGGAGGTGTTTGTGCCACCCACGAGGACGTTCGGGGGTTGTTTCGAGTTGGCACCCTCTAACGCCCTGTTTTTAAGCCTAAGTCTAGAAATATTCAAATTACCGTTGTATTCTCAAACCGGGAGTCCCGCGGTTGAGTGGTCAGTTCCTACGAGTTACATTGGTCCCATGGGAGGTGTTGGTCCCACCCACGGGGACGTTCGGGGGCTATTTTGAGTTTTAACCCTCTAACGCCATCTTTTTCTTAAGTCTAAAAATATAAAAATTACCGTTGTATTCTCAAACCGAGAGTCCCACGGCTGCGTGGTCTGTTCTTACGAGTTACATTGGTCCCGTGGGAGGTGTTGGTGGCACCCACGAGGACTTTCGAGGGCTGTTTCGAGTTTTCACCCTTTAACGCCATGTTTTTAAGCCGAAGTCTAGAAATATGCAAATTACCTTCGTATTCTCAAACCGGGAGTCCCGCGGCTGTGTTGTCAGTTCCTACGACTTACATTGGTCTTGTAGGAGGTGTTTGTGGCACCCACGAGGACGTTCGGGGGCTGTTTCGAGTTTTCACCCTCTAATGCCATGTTTTTAATCTTGAGTCTAGAAATATGCAAATTACCCTCGTATTCTCAAACTGGGTGATCAGCGGCCGCGGGGTCAGTTCCTACGAGTTACATTGGTCCCATGGGAGGTGTTACTGCCATCCATGGTGATGTTCGGGGTCCATTTCGAGTTTTCACCCTCTAATGCCATGTTTTTAATCCTAAGTCTAGAAATATGCAAATTACCGTCGTATTCTCAAATCGGGTGTCCCGCGGCTGCGTGGTCATTTCCTACGTGTTACATTAGTCCCGTGGGAGGTCTTTATGCCACCCACGGGGACGTTCAGAGGCTGTTTTGAGGTTTCACCCTCTAATGCTATGTTTTTACGCCTATGTCTAGAAATACGCAAATTATGGTCATATTCTCAGATCGGGAGTCCCGCGGCTGCGTGGTCAGTTCCTACGAGTTACATAGGTCCCGTGGGAGGTGTTTGTCCCACCCACGTGTACGTTCAGGGGCTGTTTCGAGTTCTCACCCTCTACGCCATGTTTTTATTAAGTCTTAAAATGTGAAAATTATCGTCGTATTCTCAAACCGGGAGTCCCGCGGCTGCTTGATCTGTTCCTACGACTTGAATTGGTCCCGTGGGAGGTGTTTGTGCCACCCAAGGGGACGTTCGGGGGCTGTTTCGAGTTTACACCCTATAAAGCCTTGTTTTTGAGCCTAAGTCTATAAATATACAGTCGTATTCTCAAACCGGGAGTCCCGTGACGGCGTGGTTAGTTCCTACGAGTTACAGTGGTCCCGTGGAAGGTGTCTGTGCCACCCATGGGGACGTTCGGGGGCCGTTTCGAGTTTTCACCCTCTACCACCATGTTTTTAAGCCTATGTCTAGAAATATGCAAATTACCGCCGTATTCTCAAATCGGGAGTCTGATGGCTGTGTGGTCAGTTCCAACGAGTTACATCGGTCCCGTGGGAGGTGTTTGTGCCACCCACGAGGACGTTCGAGGGTTGTTTCGAGTTGGCACCCTCTAATGCCCTGTTTTTAAGCCTAAGTCTAGAAATACTCAAATTACCATTGTATTCTCAAACCGGGAGTCCCGCGGTTGAGTGGTCAGTTCCTACGAGTTACATTGGTCCCATGGGAGGTGTTGGTCCCACCCACGGGGACGTTCGGGGGCTATTTTGAGTTTTCACCCTCTAACGCCATCTTTTTCTTAAGTCTAAAAATATGAAAATTACCGTCATATTCTCAAACCGAGAGTCCCACGGCTGCGTGGTCAGTTCCTACAAGTTACATTGGTCCCGTGGGAGGTGTTGGTGGCACCCACGAGGACTTTCGAGGGCTGTTTCGAGTTTTCACCCTTTAACGCCATGTTTTTAAGCCTAAGCCTAGAAATATGCAAATTACCTTCGTATTCTCAAACCGGGAGTCCCGCGGCTGTGTGGTCAGTTCCTACGACTTACATTGGTCCCGTAGGAAGTGTATGTGCCACCCACAAGGACGTTCGGGGGCTGTTTTGATTTTTCACCCTCTAATGCCATGTTTTTAATCCTGAGTCTAGAAATATGCAAATTACCCTCGAATTCTCAAACCGGGTGACCAACGGCCACGGGGTCAGTTCGTACGAGTTACATTGGTCCCATGGCAGGTGTTGCTGCCATCCATGGGGATGTTCGGGGTCCGTTTCGAGTTTTCACCCTCTAATGCCATGTTTTTAAGCCTAAGTCTAGAAATATGCAAATTACCGTCGTATTCTCTATCGGGTGTCCTGCGACTAAGTGGTCAGTTCCTACGTGTTACATTGGTCCCGTGGGAGGTCTTTATGCCACCCACGGGGACGTTCAGAGGCTGTTTCGAGTTTTCACCCTCTAACGCTATATTTTTAAGCCTATGGGTAGAAATACGCAGATTATGGTCGTATTCTCAGACCGGGAGTCCCGCGGCTACGTGTCAGTTCCTATGAGTTATATAGGTCCCGTGGGAGGTGTTGGTCCCACCCGCGTGTACGTTCGGGGGCTATTTCGAGTTCTCACCCTCTAATGCCATGTTTTTAAGCCTAAGTCTAGAAATATGCAAATTACAATCGTATTCTCAAACTGGGAATCCCGCGGTTGCATGGTCAGTTCCTACGAGTTACTTTGGTCCCGTGGCAGGTGTTTGTGCCACCCACGGGGACGTTTGGGGGTTTTTTCGACTTTTCACCCTCTAACGCCATGTTCTTAAGCCTAAGTCTAGAAATATGAAAATTACCATCGTATTCTCAAAACGGGAGTCCCGCAGCTGCTTGATCTGTTCCTACGACTTACATTGGTCCCGTGGGAGGTGTTTGTGCCACCCAAGGGGACGTTCGGGGGCTGTTTCGAGTTTTCACCCTATAAAGCCATGTTTCCGAGCCTGAGTCTATAAATATACAAATTACCATCGTATTCTCAAACCATGAGTCCCGTGACTGCGTGGTCAGTTCCTACGAGTTACATCGGTCCCGTGGGAGGTGTTTGTGCCACCCACGAGGACGTTCGGGGGCTATTTCGAGTTTTCACCCTCAACGCCATGTTTCTAAGCCTATGTCTAAAAATATGCAAATTATCATCGTATTCTCAAATCGGGAGTCCCGCGGCTGGGTGGTCAGTTCCTACAAGTTACATTGATCCAGTGGGACGTGTTTGTGCTACCCACGGGGACGTTCGGGGGCCGTTTCGAGTTCTCACCCTCAAACGCCACGTTTTTAAGCCTAAGTCTAGGAATATGCAAATTACCGTCGTATTCTCAAATCGGGAGTTCGACGGCTATGTGGTCAGTTCCTACGAGTTACATCGGTCCCGTGGGAGGTGTTTGTCCCACCCACGAGGACGTTCGGGAGCTATTTCGAGTTTTCACCATCTAACGCCATGTTTTTTAGCCTAAGTCTAGAAATATGAAAATTACCGTCGTATTCTCAAACCGGGAGTCCCGAGGCTGCGTGGTAAGTTCTTACGAGTTACATTGGTCCCGTGGAAGGTGTCTGTGCTACCCACGGGGATGTTCGGGGGCCGTTTCGAATTTTCACCCACTAACGCCAGGTTTTTAAGCCTAAGCCTAGAAATATGCAAATTACCGTCATATTCTCAAACCGGGAGTCCCGCCGCTGCATGGTCTGTTCCTACGAGTTACATTGGTCATTTGGGAGGTGTTTGTGCCACCCACGGGGACGTTCGAGGGCGGTTTTGAGTTTTCACCCTCTAACGCCATGTTTCTAAGCCTAAGTCTAGAAATATGCAACTTAACGTCGTATTCTCAAATCGAGAGTCCCACAGCTGCGTGGCCAGTTCCTACAAGTTACATTGGTCCAGTGGAAGGTGTTTGTGCTACCCACGGGGACGTTCGGGGGACGCTTCAAGTTTTCACCCTCAAATGCCATGTTTTTATGCCTAAGTAAAAAAATATGCAAACTATCTCCATATTCTCAAATCGGGAGTCCGGTGGCTGTGTGGTCAGTTCCTACGAGTTACATCGGTCCCGTGGGAGGTGTTTGTGCCACCTACGAGGACGTTCGAGGGCTGTTTCGAGTTTTCACCCTCTAACGCCATGTTTTTAAGCCTAAGTCTAGAAATATTCAAATTATCGTCGTATTCCGAAACCGGGAGTCCCGCGGCTGCGTGGTCAGTTCCTACGAGTTACATTGGTCCCGTGGAAGGTGTCTGTGCTATCCACGGGGACGTTTGGGGGCCGTTTCGAGTTTTCACCCACTAACGCCTGGTTTTTAAGCCTAAGCCTAGAAATATGCAAATTACCATCATATTCTCAAATCGGGAGTCCCGCGGCTACGTGGTCTGTTCCTACGAGTTACATTGGTCCCTTGGAAGGTGTTTGTGCCACCCACGGGGAAGTTCGGGGGCTATTTTGAGTTTTCACCCTCTAACGCCATGTTTCTAAGCCTAAGTCTAGAAATATGCAAATTACCATCGTATTCTCAAACCGGGAGTCCCGCGGCTGCGTGGTCAGTTCCTACAAATTACATTGGTCCCGTGGGACGTGTTTGTGCTACCCACGGGGACGTTCGGGGGCCGTTTCGAGTTCTCACCTTCAAACGCCATGTTTTTAAGCCTAAGTTTATAAATATGTAAATTACAGCCTTATTATCAAATCGGGAGTCCGACGGCTATGTGGTCAGTTCCTACGAGTTACATCAGTCCCGTGGGAGGTGTTTGTGCCACCCAAGAGGACATTCCGGAGCTGTTTCGAGTTTTCACACTCTAACGCGATGTTTTTTAGACTAAGTCTAGAAATATGAAAATTACCGTCATATTATCAAACCGGGAGTCCCGCGGTTGCATGGTCAGTTCCTACGAGTTACATTGGTCCCGTGGAATGTGTTTGTGCTACCCACGGGGACGTTCGGGGGCCGTTTCGAGTTTTCACCCAGTAACGCCAGGTTTTTAAGCCTAAGCCTAGAAATATGCAAATTACCGTCATATTCTCAAACCGGGAGTCCCACGGTTGCGTGTTCTGTTCCTACGAGTTACATTGGTCCCTTGGGAGGTGTTTGTGCTACCCACGGGGGCGTTCGGGGGATGTTTTGAGTTTTCACCCTCTAACGCCATGTTTCTAAGCCTAAGTCTAGAAATATGCAAATTACCGTTGTATTCTCAAACCGGGAGTCCCGCGGCTGCGTGGTCAGTTCCTACAAGTTACATTGGTCCCGTGGAAGGTGTCTGTGCTACCCACGGGGACATTCCGGGGACGTTTTGAGTTTTCACCTTCAAATGCCATGTTTTTAAGCCTAATTCTAAAAATATGTAAACTATCGCCGTATTCTCAAATCGGGAGTCCGGTGGCTGTGTTGTCAGTTCCTACGAGTTACATCGGTCCCGTGGGAGGTGTTTGTGCCACCCACGAGGAGGTTCGGGGGATTTTTCGAGTTTTCACCCTCTAACGCAATGTTTTTAAGCCTAAGTCTAGAAATATTCAAATTACCGTCGTATTCTCAAACCGAGAGTCCCGCGGTTGAGTGGTCAGTTCCTACGAGTTACGTTCGTCCCATGGGAGGTGTTGTTCCCAACCAAGGGGACATTCGGGGGCTGTCGAGTTTTCACCCTCTAACGCCATCTTTTTCTTAAGTCTAAAAATATGAAAATTACAGTCATATTCTCAAATCGAGAGTCCCGTGTTTGCATGGTCAGTTCCTACGAGTTACATTGGTCCCGTGGGAGGTGGTGGTGGCACCCACGAGGACTTTCGGGGGCCGTTTCGAGTTTTCACCCTGTAATGCCATGTTTTTAAGGCTAAGTCTAAAAATATGGAAATTACCATCTTATTCTCAAACCGGGAGTCCCGCGGCTGAGTGGTCAGTTCCTACGAGTTACATTGGTCCCGTAGGAGGTGTTTGTGCCACCCACGAGGACGTTCGGGGGCTGTTTCGAGTTTTCACCCTCTAATGCCATGTTTTTAATCCTCACTCTAGAAATATGCAAATTACCCTCGTATTCCCAAACCGGGTGTCCAGCGGCTGCGGGCTCAGTTCCTACTAGTTACACTGGTCCCATGGGAGGTGTTACTGCCATCCATGGGGATGTCCGGGGTTTGTTTCGAGTTTTCACCCTCTAATGCCATGTTTTTAATCCTATGTCTAGAAATATGCAAATTACCGTCGTATTCTCAAATCAGGTGTCCCGCGGCTGCGTGGTCAGTTCGAACGTGTTACATTGGTCTCGTGGGCGGTCTTTATGCCACCCACGGGGATGTTCATAGGCTATTTCGAGTTTTCACCCTCTAACGCTATGTTTTTAAGCCTATGTCTGGAACTATGCAAATTATGGTCGTATTCTCAGACTGGGAGTTCCGCGGCTGCGTGGTCAGTTCCAATGAGTTACATAGATCCCGTGGGAGGTGTTGGTCCCACCCACGTGTTTGTTCGGGGGCTGTTTCGAGTTCTCACCCTTTACGTCATGTTTTGCTTTAGTCTTAAAATGTGAAAATTATCGTCGTATTCTCAAATCGGGAGTCTCACGGCTGCGTGGTCAGTTCCTACAAGTTACATTGGTCTCGTGGGACGTGTTTGTGCTACCCACGGGACGTCGGGGGCCGTTTCGAGTTCTCACCCTCAAACGCCATGTTTTTAAGCCTAAGTCTAGAAATATGCAAATTACCGCTGTATTCTCAAATCGGGAGTTCTACGGCTATGTGGTCAGTCCCTACGATTTACATTGGTCCCGTGGAAGGTGTCCATGCCACCCACGGGGACGTTCAGGGGCCGTTTCGAGTTTTCACCCTCTAACGCCATGTTTTTTAGCCTAAGTCTTGAAATATGAAAATTACCGTCGTATTCTCAAACCGGGAGTCCCGCGGCTGCGTGGTCAGTTCCTACGAGTTACATTGGTCCCGTGGAAGGTGTCTGTGCTACCCACGGGGACGTTCGGGGGACGTTTCGAGTTTTCACCCACTAACGCCAGGTTTTTAAGCCTAAGCTTAGAAATATGCAAATTACCGTCATATTCTCAAACCGGGAGTCCCGCGGCTGCGTGGTCTGTTCCTACGAGTTACATTGATCCCTTGGGAGGTGTTTGTGCCACCCACGGGGACTTTCGGGGGCTGTTTTGAGTTTTCACTCTCTAACGCCATGTTTCTAAGCCTAAGTCTAGAAATATGAAAATTATCGTCGTATTCTCAAACCGGGAGTCCCGCGGCTGCGTGGTCAGTTCCTACAAGTTACATTGGTCCCGTGGAAGGTGTCTGTTCTACCCACGGGGACGTTTGGGGGATGCTTCGAGTTTTCACCCTCTAATGACATGTTTTTAAGCCTAAGTCTAAAAATATGCAAACTATCTCCATATTCTCAAATCGGGAGTCCAGTGGCTGTGTGGTAAGTTCCTACGAGTTACATCGGTCCCGTGGGAGGTGTTTGTGCCACCCACGAGGACGTTCGAGGGCTGTTTCGAGTTTTCACCCTCTAACGCCATGTTTTTAAGCCTAAGTCTAGAAATATTCAAATTACCGTCGTATTCTGAAATCGGGAGTCCCGCGGCTACGTGGTCAGTTCCTACGAGTTACATTGGTCCCGTGGAAGGTGTATGTGCTACCCACGGGGACGTTCGGGGGCCGTTTAGAGTTTTCACCCACTAACGCCTGGTTTTTTAAGCCTAGGCCTAGAAATATGCAAATTACCGTCATATTCTCAAACCGGGAGTCCCGCGGCTACGTGGTATGTTCCTACGAGTTACATTGGTCCCTTGGAAGGTGTTTGTGCCACCCACGGGGACGTTCGGGAGCTGTTTTGAGTTTTCACCCTCTAACGCCATGTTTCTAAGCCTAAGTCTAGAAATATGCAAATTACCATCATATTCTCAAACCGGGAGTCCCGCGGCCGCGTGGTCAGTTCCTACAAATTACAATGGTCCCGTGGGACATGTTTGTGCTACCCACGGGGACGTTCGGGGGCCGTTTCGAGTTCTCACCCTCAAACGCCATGTTTTTAAGCCTAAGTCTAGAAATATGTAAATTACCACCTTATTCTCAAATTGGAAGTCCGACGGCTGTGTGGTCAGTTCCTACGAGTTACATCAGTCCCGTGGGAGGTGTTTGTGCCACCCACGAGGACATTCGGGGGCTCTTTCGAGTTTTCACCCTCTAACGCCATGTTTTTTAGCCTAAGTCTAGAAGTACAAAAATTACCGTCGTATTCTCAAACCGGGAGTCCCGCGGCTGCATGGTCAGTTCCTACGAGTTACATTGGTCCCGTGGAAGGTGTCTATGCTACCCACGGGGACGTTCGGGGGCCGTTTCAAGTTTTCACCCAGTAACGCCAGGCTTTTAAGCCTAAGCCTAGAAATATGCAAATTACTATCATATTCTCAAACCGGGAGTCCCGCATCTGCGTGGTCTGTTCCTACGAGTTACATTTGTCCCTTGGGAGGTGTTTGTGCCACCCACGGGGACATTCGGGGGATGTTTTGAGTTTTCACCCTCTAACGCCATGTTTCTAAGCCTAAGTCAAGAAATATGCAAATTACCGTCGTATTCTCAAATCGTGAGTCCCGCAGCTGCGTGGTTAGTTCCTACAAGTTACATTGGTCCCGTGGAAGGTGTCTGTGCTACCCACAGGGACGTTCCGGGGACGTTTTGAGTTTTAACCCACAAATGCCATGTTTTTAAGCCTAAGTCTAAAAATATGCAAACTATCATCTTATTCTCAAATCGAGAGTCCGGTGGCTGTGTGGTCAGTTCCTACGAGTTACATCGGTCCCGTGGGAGGTGTTTGTGCCACCCACGAGGAGGTTCGGGGGATGTTTAGAGTTTTCACACTCTAACGCCATGTTTTTAAGCCTAAGTCTAGAAATATTCAAATTACCGTCGTACTCTCAAACCGGCAGTCCCGCTGCTGAGTGGTCAGTTCCTACGAGTTACATTCGTCCCATGGGAGGTGTTGTTCCCACCCACGGGGACATTCGGGGGCTGTTTTGAGTTTTCACCCTCTAACACCATCTTTTTCTTAAGTTTAAAAATATGAAAATTAGAGTCACATTCTCAAATCGAGAGTCCTGGGGTTGCGTGGTCATTTCCTACGAGTTACATTGGTCCCGTGGGAGGTGGTGGTGGCACCCACGAGGACTTTCGGGGGCTGTTTCGAGTTTTCACCCTGTAATCCCATGTTTTTAAGCCTATGTCTAGAAATATGCAAATTACCATCGTATTCTCAAACCGGGAGTCCCGCGGCTGTGTGGTCAGTTCCTACGAGTTACATTGGTCCCGTAGGAGGTGTTTGTGCCACCCACGAGGACGTTTGGGGGTTGTTTCGAGTTTTCACCCTCTAATGCCATGTTTTTAATCCTAAGTCTAAAAATATACAAATTACCCTCGTATTCTCAAACCGGGTGACCAGCGGCTGCGGGCTCAATTCCTACTAGTTACACTGGCCCATGGGAGGTGTTACTGCCATCCATGGGGATGTTCGGGGTTAGTTTCTAGTTTTCACCCTCTAATGCCATGTTTTTAATCCTATGTCTAGAAATATGCAAATTACCGTCGTATTCTCAAATCAGGTGTCCCGCGGCTGCGTGGTCAGTTCCTACGTGTTACATTGGTCCCGTGGGAGGTCTTTATGCCACCCTCGGGGACGTTCATAGGCTGTTTCGAGTTTTCACCCTCTAACGCTATGTTTTTAAGCCTATGTCTAGAAATACGCAAATTATGATCGTATTCTCAGACCGGGAGTCTCGCGGCTGCGTGGTCAGTTCCTACGAGTTACATAGATCCCGTGGGAGGTGTTGGTCCCACCCACGTGTATGTTCGGGGGCTGTTTCGAGTTCTCACCCTCTACGCCATGTTTTGCTTTAGTCTTAAAAAGTGAAAATTATTGTCGTATTCTCAAATCGGGAGTCTCACGGCTGCGTGGTCAGTTCCTACAAGTTACATTGGTCCCGGGGGAGGTGTTGGTGGCAACCACGGGGACGTTCGGGTGTTGTTTCGAGTTTTCAACCTCTAATGCCAAGTTTTTAAGCCTAAGTCTAGAAGTATGCTAATTACAATCATATTCTCAAATCGGGAATCCCGCGGTTGCGTGGTCAGTTCCTACGAGTTACTTTGGTCCCGTGGCAGGTGTTTATGCCACCCACGGGGACGTTCGGGGGTTGTTTCGACTTTTCACCCTCTAACTCCATGTTGTTAAGCCTAAGTCTAGAAATATGAAAATTACCATCGTATTCTCAAACCGGGAGCCCCGTGGCTGTGTGATCTATTCCTACGAGTTACATTGGTCCCGTGGGATGTGTTTGTGCCACCCACGGGGACGTTCGGGGGTTGTTTCAAGTTTTCACCTTATAAAGCCATGTTTTTGAGCCTAAGTATAGAAATATACAAATTACAGTCGTATTCTCAAACCGGGAGTCCCGTGACGGCGTGGTTAGTTCCTACAAGTTACATTGGTCCCGTGGAAGGTGTCCGTGCCACCCACGGGGACGTTCGGGGGCCGTTTCGAGTTTTCACCCTCTACCGCCATATTTTTAAGCCTAAGTCTAGAAATATGCAAATTACAACCGTATTCTAAAATCGGGAGTCCAGATGCTGTGTGGTCAGTTCCTACGAGTTACATCGGTCCCATGGGAGGTGTTTGTGCCACCCACGAGGACGTTCGGGGGCTGTTTTGAGTTTTCACCCTTTAACTCCCTATTTTTAAGCCTAAGTCTAGAAATATTCAAATTATTGTTGTATTCTCAAACCGGGAGTCCCGCGATTGAGTGGTCAGTTCCTACGAGTTACATTAGTCCCATGGGAGGTGTTGGTCCCACCCACGGGGACGTTCGGAGGCTATTTTGAGTTTTCACCCTCTAACGCCATCTTTTTCTTAAGTTTAAAAATATGAAAATTACCGTCGTATTCTCAAACCGAGAGTCCCGCGGCTGCGTGGTCAGTTCCTACGAGTTACATTTGTCCCGTGGGAGGTGTTGGTGGAACCCACGAGGACTTTTGGGGGCTGTTTCGAGTTTTCACCCTTTAACGCCATGTTTTTAAGCCTAAGTCTAGAAATATGCAAATCACCGTCGTATTCTCAAACTGGGAGTCCCACCGCTGTGTGGTCAGTTCCTACGAGTTACATTGGTCCCGTAGGAGGTGTTTGTGCCACCCACGAGGACGTTCGGGGGCTGTTTCGAGTTTTCACCCTCTAATGCCATATTTTTAATCCTAAGTCTAGAAATATGCAAATTACCCTCGTATTCTCAAACCGGGTGACCAGCGGCCACGAGGTCAGTTAATACGAGTTACATTGATCCCATGGGAGGTGTTGCTGCCATCCATGGGGATGTTCGGTGTCTGTTTCGAGTTTTCACCCTCTAACGCCATGTTTTTCTTAAGTCTTAAAATATGAAAATTATCATCATATTCTCAAACCGGGAGTCCCGCGGCTGCGCGGTCAGTTCCTACGAGTTACATTGGTCCCGGGGGAGGTGTTGGTGGAAACCACGGGGACGTTCGGGTGTTGTTTCGAGTTTTCTCCCTCTAATGCCATGTTTTTAAGCCTAAATCTAGAAATATGCAAATTACAATCGTATTCTCAAATCAGGAATCCCGAGGTTGCGTGGTCAGTTCCTACGAGTTACTTTGGTCTCGTGGTAGGTGTTTGTGCCACCCACGGGGACGTTCGGGGGTTGTTTCGATTTTTCACCCTCTAACGATATGTTGTTAAGCCTAAGTCTAGAAATATGCAAATTACCATGGTATTCTCAAAACGGGAGTCCCGCGACTGCATGATCTGTTCCTACGAGTTACATTGGTCCCGTGGGAGGTGCTTATGCCACCCATTTGGACGTTCGGAGGCTGTTTCGAGTTTTCACACTATAAAGCCAT